>CM046881.1:288692607-289023521 GCA_025667525.1 Glebionis coronaria | reverse complement strand
AAGTACGGTGTAAATCATCGTCTTTCCACAGCCTACCACCCACAAACTAATGGCCAGGCTGAAATATCCAACCAGGTCTTAAGCGAATTCTGGAAAGAACCGTGGGAGAGCATCGTGCCTCATGGGCTGATAAACTTGATGATGCTTTGTGGGCTTTCCGTACTGCATACAAGACCCCGATCGGCTGTACGCCTTATCGTCTTGTGTACGGGAAAACGTGCCACCTCCCCATTGAGTTGGAGCACAAGGCTTACTGGGCCTTGAAGTGGGCTAATTTTGATATAAACAAAGCCGGTGACCTACGCAAGATCCAACTCAATGAGCTGAATGAACTTCGGAATGAGGCTTATGAAAATTCTTTGATCTATAAGGAAAGAACTAAGCTCATTCACGACTCCAAGATTAAAAACCGAGAGTTCCATGTTGGAGACAAAGTCTTACTTTTTAACTCTCGGTTGAAAATCTTCTCGGGAAAGCTCAAATCTCGTTGGTCCGGCCCATTCACCATTGCCCAAATTTTTCCATATGGTACTCTCGAGCTCGCTCAGCCTAATGGACCTAATTTTAAGGTGAATGGCCAACGAGTGAAGTTGTACTTTGGTGAGGACACCTCTCAGGAGGTGATTCCATCCCTCACCACGTTCCCCATGAACTAATTTTGGGTCGAGTCAGGCTCGTGACTCGGTTATAAAAAACAAGCGCTCCTCGGGAGGCAGCCCGAGTATCTATCCTTTATGTTTTAACCTCCTAAGTGTAGGGGGACCTCTATAGGTTCTTTGTCTTTGTGTGGTGATGTGATTACAGGGATAAGTGCACTCTTGGAATCTCTGAAGAACCGTGCTCTCGTGTTATCCGAAATCCGGTTCTATCTCTCAACTATCGTGATTCAATTTTCTTCATACTCACATTTGAAATTGATTACTTTAGTCGTCTCTTCCTTAACTTGAGTTAACCAACGTGCACAATGTCATAAGTGTAGGGGAGACTTTTCCCACATGCTTAAACATTGAGGACAATGTTTATCTTAAGTGTAGGGGGAACTTCTATCGAAGTTTTAAGTGGACTTTTCCATGAAAATGCCTTCATTTAACCTGAAAATCATATTTTTCAACATTTTTCAAATTTTTTTATTAACTTTGGCCATTTAGTCGTAATTTCTAAATTTTTATCTTTGCTTTCGTATGTATATACCCCGCAATAAGTCAAAAATATTAATAAAGTGGTGTAGCTAGTTTTGAAATCTTTGACATGTTAGGCCCGTTGCGTTTATTTTGACTCTACCCAAATAGACTTATCCAAGTTTATTCTAGCTAGTATCCTTAACCATGTACACCTTAATTCGTTTATTAGGCTAAGTGTCCACGAGTCTCATTACTTGAGATTTTAAATTGTGGAGGACGAGAAATGATAGAGTCAATTATAAGTCGGTATTCTTGCACAAGCTCACTTGGTGTAATTATTTGCCTATTCTCCCATCACTTGCTAATAAATTATATGCAATAAGTAAGGTCGTACGATTTGAAAAGTTACTTAGCTTCTAGCCCAAGATCGTTTAAAAGTTGCTCGGTAATGATAAGAGTTCATAGCCAAGGCATAACTTATGAAGCGGGGCGCGAAGATTGGCGAGTCCGAAAAGGCCCTAACAAGGCATGAGGATTCCATTTTATTGCTGAAGATCTAAAGTGATGTGAAAAGCATTATTCCTAAAGTCAATATGAAGGATCAAGACTCACGACGAAAAGCAATCAACTCCCATAAAGATCATGGAGAATTCTATCCGAAAAGACCCTAACAAGGTATGAGGATAAATAGATCCAAGTCCGAAAAGGAGGCGGATCGTTGTATCTCAAAATCCCAATTAGAGATTGAAGAAATAATCATGAAGTCGTGGTCAACAAAGTTGGAGTACCCCTCAAAAGTCTCCAAGTGAAGAAACTCTATTATGATGAGAAGACCATTATCTCAAGAACGTCTCTCAAGATATGAAGTATGAAGTACATGCCAAATATCGGCCCGAGAAAGGTCTCAAATCGTGAACCGAGTTATGCCAAGATATGAACTTTTTGATATCCCGAGAAGCAGTTTTAAGAGATTTTGTCCTTTAGCTAACTATTGATCAAATCTTCCTACTTTGCTTTTAGCCTAAATAAACTATCGAAATAAGTCCAAAAATGCATCTTCATGATCATTCTAAGACAAAAATAAAATATAAGAGATACACCTAGGAATAAGGGAGTTTAAGCATTTAATTAAGCCATGTATGTAAGTGTTTGAATTGCTAACTTATAATACCAATGATCTCGTTTTTAAGCTTAGTTTGGGGAACGTGAAAATTGAGGGTGATAAATCTTCGCAGCACCAAAGCCCTAATGTAAGTCATCGATTTCTTTGCAAGTTATTTCCATGTAGCTATTTTCAAGTGAAAATGGTTTTCTATCCTTTTGTTACCTTTAAAGTTTAATTTCTTTTAAGTATTTTAATTTTTGTTTAGTGGTATTTAAATAAGGCCAAGGTTGATTAATTATGAGAAAAGTGTAAAATTGCTTTATCACTAAGCATTGCATGAGGGCATGGCAATGGTTAAGTGTAGGGGATTTGATAGGTGTGTAAACACCCATCCTTTTACCACTTAATTCTGGCTAAAACGAGACCAAAACACGTATTTAATATCATTTGTTTGGAATTATGCGTGGTTTTTGTGTTTATTGTGTTTTCAGAGCCAACCGGATGAATATTGGAGAAAACATGGGATTGCACGGGTTTTACTGAAGAAAAGGACTCAAGATAAAGTCTATTGTCCAAGAGATGCAAAAGATTTGAAGTCAATGGGCCTATTCGAAGATTTATCAAAGAAAAGGACCAAAGATGGAAGATTTACACAAGTCGAAGAAACTCAAGTCTATTAAACGAAGAAATTAAAAGACGAGTTGAATTTAATCGACGACAAATCCCGAATCAGAATCGAAAACGTCAACTTTTCTGAAAAGACGAGAAGACAAGAAGAACGGGAGAAAGCCCACTCACCAACCAAGGGAAACACCTATAAATAGTCCACCCCTCACACTTTCCTTCCAGTTAGTTCTTAGTTTTTCTCTCCTCCCCCTTTTTTCTCTTTTCTGTTTCGTATCATCACCAACACCACTAGGGTGTTTGGTGATCTTGATCTTTGATTTTTAATCTTGTAATTTTAATCCTTGTTTTGTTATTGTTAAAACATCAATCATCAATACAAGTTCTTGTTTAATCTTTCCATTTAATCTTGTTCATCATCATTTTTCTTTTCTCGTTCTTAAGTTCTTATTTTCTTGATTTGATCTTCAAAAGTTGTTGGGTTTTGTGTTTTTGTTGATGGGATTTGTAGTTATTGGTTAGTAAATCATTTGTGTTAAGTTGTATTTAAGTTTTTGGTGAAAAATTTGGTGATTTTTAGATTAAAATCGTCTCCCTTGTTCTTCGGGATAAAGTTTCTGATTTTGAATTCCCAGGTTCCGGATGAACAGTAAGTTCCGGATGAACAACTGAAGTTCCAAATAAAGCTGTTTTCCAAAAGTTCCGAGTGAACTGAAAAGTTCCGAATGAGTTTTGTTTCTGAAAAGTTCCGAATGAGTTTTGTTTAAAAAGTTCCGCATGAATCACAAACTTCCGAACGAACCATAAAGTTCCGGATGAATCCAATCTTTCGAATGAACTGAAGTTCCGGATGAACAGTAAGTTCCGAATGAATGTGTTTTAAAAAGTTCTGAGTGAGTTTTTCCCTTAAAAGTTCCGAATCAGTAAAAAGTTCCGAATGAACCTAAAGTTCCGAATGAAGCAAAACTTCCGGATGAACCAAACTTCCGAAGAAAGTTCCGAGTGAAGGTAACCAAAAAGTTCCGAATGAAGACTTCCGGGTGAAAAGTTCCGGATGAACAAAGTTCCGAATCAAGGTTAAAAAGTTCCGAATCAATTTTCTTTATTCTTAAGAGTAAGTGTATTACTGTTTCTACTGTTTCTTTAGTTTAACTTTAATTTCAGTTTTCATTTTAATTTTAAATTGTCATTAAATTAATTATCTTTGATTTAACTTTTCATTTTATTACATTTTAACATTTAGTAGATTAGAAAACCAAACCTTTTATTTAGTAACCAAGAACAATCATTCCACTTAAGGCCGAGATCAATTCGAGAGGACTGTGAGAGAAATTAGAACCCATACAAAACCCTTGTATCAATTATATTAATAATAAACAACCACTAGACGTATATACATTGAATCCCACGTCTAGTGCACACACGCTTTTAGATTTACATTGTGAATGAATTGATTAATAAAACCTAAGACCCTTGGTTCCTTTTATAATGTAAGGATTAGGGTTTACAAGAGATAATAACAAATAAACAAGTAAATCTTCTATTTAAATAAAATTATGCAGAATATATCTTGCATGTTTATCTAAATAGAAGCTTCCATAAGCTTCTTGTCTACGTTTCTATCAACTCTTGAATTGCATGTGACAATGCTTAGATTGCACACGACAACTCTTGAGCCAACAACTCTTAGTTTGTTCTTGTCAACGCCTAAATTGCTCTTGACAACGCTTAGACAATATCTTCATGTTTTCTTCGTTTTTGAGTTTCTGCCACATCAACTTTTTGACCCAACAATCTTCCCCTAGTTGATAGTGGCAAAACTCTATGTGTATCTCTTGTAAGTTGTACATGATCTTCAATTTGCTTCCCCTCAAGTGTAGCATGTATTTCTTCCCCTTTTTGTCACATCAACAAGGAAGTAAACAATGTATGCAATCTTTGAAGATTCTCCCAAATGTAGCTCTAAGTAATGATCTTGACGAAAAATAAATAAAGTAATTTTGATGTAGAAGTAGAATAACCCAACCTTATGTTCCATGTCTTGTACTATCCATGTGATGAAGAACTTATACCAAATTATGCTAAAAATATAAGTAGACCTCGATCCCATTGTCAAAATCCTCATCCTTTGTGAGACACTGAGCACGATAATGTAACTCCTTCAAGTGATAGCAATTTGACCTTTGCTAGATTTTAACAAGTCTTCATCACCAACCATCTAAAGCACGAACAAGTTATCTTTAAAGTCTATGACTGGGAGTGCACGACTTTAAGATATGATAGAACACAAACTCGCGAAAATCTTCTTCAATCATCAAACTTACCATAAGAATTCTTCCCCTTAAGCTAACATCTCTTCATGATGAATTTAAACATCTTCATACCATATGTAAAAGCCACTCTCAAGGCTATCCTAATTACATAGTTTAAAATACCCATCAAATTCCCACGAATAGTTGCTAACTCGCTTTAAGATCATTAATCCCTTTCAAAAATATCCGAGCCATAAATATCAACATGATATTCTATATTAAAACGGAGATTTCATGTACCTTCGTGTGTATAATCCTCCTTTTTGTGTGCTAAAAACGTACCAATTTTCTCAACAGAAACTATTCCTTTTGTTGTCCAATATCCTTCACTGTCCAAGATATCAACACTGTGTGTTGTCCAATATCAGACGACACTTGTCAGCGTTTGAAAACGTATATATCGGACAACAAGTGTCAGCGCTTCCCAACAGCGCTTAACTTATTCCTGTCAGCGCCAACTTTGTACCTGTCAGCGCCTGGCCATCAGCGTCTCATCCATGCCTTGTCA
Source organism: Glebionis coronaria (assembly GCA_025667525.1). Lineage (NCBI taxonomy): Eukaryota > Viridiplantae > Streptophyta > Magnoliopsida > Asterales > Asteraceae > Glebionis > Glebionis coronaria. Next base: position 289,017,851 of record CM046881.1, on the reverse strand, counting down.
GCGTCACACCAACATCTATCAGCGTCACACCAACATCTATCAGCGTCTAAATAACACCCATCAGCGGCAAATTGATCTAGGGTTTTATAAACCCTAAATCATGATTTTATGTGAAAATCCATAAACTGCAGTGAATTCGACATCGAATAACTTCTTCATGAGAGCTCAGATCGAAGATCCCTTCGGTGAGATCCTAGACACAAGTGTCAAGAAACTACAGATCGAATTTCACGACGATCCAACGGTTAACGAAGGAGAAATCGCGTTTTTACTATTACTGTTCACAGAATACAGCATATGACCCCTGTTGACTTTGACGCTTAATAAGTTTTTCTTGGGGATAGATCTCGACAATCCCTCCGGTGGATATCTAGATATATGTATGTAGAAAACACACACACAAAATTTCGGGGCGATCCAACGGTTCAATAAAAAGTTATGCCCTTCTGAATACTGTTGCGCACACAAAAACGTCTAGAAAAACCCTAGACGGATTTTTCTTTTCTTCACCATACACGAACACCTTGTTGGTCCTAGCATCACGAGCCACGAGGCTCTGATACCAATTGTGGAAACCTAGGTTTCCGGATCTTTGAAGCTACTAGGAATGCATCATGTTCATATGATTGAATAATCAAAGCGGAAGTAGAACATAACACATTAACAAGGTGTTTAGGCACAATAACATGAATTAAAACAAATTGGGTTGCTCATTATATTAATAATAAACAACCACTAGACGTGTATACATTGAATCCCACGTCTAGTGCACACACGCTTTTATATTTACATTGTGAATGAATTGATTAATAAAACCTAAGACCCTTTTATAATGTAAGGATTAGGGTTTACAAGAGATAATAACAAATAAACAAGTAAATCTTCTATTTAAATAAACTTATGCAGAATATATCTTGCATGTTTATCTAAATAGAAGCTTCCATAAGCTTCTTGTCTACGTTTCTATCAACTCTTGAATTGCATGTGACTATGCTTAGATTGCACACGACAACTCTTGAGCCAACAACTCTTAGTTTGTTCTTGTCAACGCCTTAATTGCTCTTGACAACGCTTAGACAATATCTTCATGTTTTCTTCGTATTTGAGTTTCTGCCACATCAACGTTTTGACCCAACAATTGGCCCTATGTGATTACTGATGAACTTGGTAAACAGACAAGAACAAGTTGCTGAACTACTTGACCAATTTATGAACATTGGAACCTCAAATCTATCACCTTAACATACAATAATCCCAACCGATATCATACAACCCTAGGTAAACATGCTGACTAGCAAATGAACAATTTTCACTTCACAGAAACTCAAAACAAGCTTGTTTTAGCCAAAGATTCAATCTAGGTGTTTTAAGTCACAAATATTGCAAGTAAACAACTTAACTACACTATTTCAGTTGAACCAAACACAAGCACACTCTTAACACCTACTCAATTGTTATCCAAGCTTAAACAAAATGCAATCCCAAACACTCCTTTAAACTTGATTTAAAAATTTTAACAAAGCAGAAACGTTTTTTAGCCCTAGACAAACTTAAACAAGCTTCACAATAACACTACAATGATATAAGAACAAGATCACATGCATCAAATACCATCATATACCAGCAGAAACAAATCTCACTTAGCACATATTTTTGAAGAGTTTGAAAAAAGAAAAGAGAGACAAACCTAAGGGATGTACTATCCACACCCCCATATTTTAGAGCATATGAGATAGCTTATCAATCACAAGCTTCAAAACACAACCCTGCTAAGAGATAACAAACACAAGTGATAGCAAATTTATAAGAAAAATGGAAAAATCTTGGTGATTTTGAACAACCCCACATGTTTTTAGTCCAAACTTATGTACCCACTACACCCTGATTATCTCAATCATGGTGCTATGGTCATACATAGATCCAAACTCAAAGCAAAGGGTCTTTCTTTTTCCACCAAAGACCTCAGAAAATCTTAAAAGAACTTGAAAGAAAAAGAATGAAAAAGAACAGCTTTTGAAAATGGTTTAAGAACAACTTCCAATCAAATATGGTGAACTAAGATTACTTAGTAACAAACATAAAACATAAAGAGTGGTACTTGGAATTCGTCACAAAACAATACACTTTCTCATTCATGAACAAAGGATTTACAATGTTTTTTACCGAAGGAAAACCAAGAGCAAGAGAAAAGGTAAAACCCTAATGCCTTTATATAGGCTACAAGTGATTCAAGAAAGCAAAGAAACCCTAATGCTAAAGTTCTAGTAATGCCCTTGTGAAGTTTGAATTTTCAAGTCCATGTGCTTCGTCTTGGTGTTTTGTAGATGCAAAGCTGTCTTCAAATGATCTCATACGTTCATCTTGGGCGTAGGAATGAAGCAAAAGTTGTGGGACGTTGATTCATAGGCATCTTTGTCCTCTTCCCAAAAGTTGTACCAGGGGAAGGTTGGTGTGGCCACGTGGCTAAGGGGGGGGGGGGGGACCTAAAGTAAAGGTTGGATTTTGTTCATTATATGTTAAGTCATAGATCTGGAGAAAATTAACCATAAACCCTTTGATTTGGTAGGGTAATTAGATTAGGGGTTATGTAATTATGAACTATGAATAGTGGTGGGTTTAATCCGTTTAGGGGTTTTAATATGTGTTAGGCGCCAACTTATATATAAATTAAACATTTAAAAGTTTAATTATATAAAACCGATAATGAGGTTGTGACGTGGAGGGTGGAAGGTGTGTGATTGGTTGAAAGGGTATAGTGGGTGAGGTGTCGTGTTGTGGTTGTTCTAGGTAAGTTTAGTGTCTCCCAGCTTTGGTCCCCCATATTCCCAATTTTTTCATTTGAGTTTTTGGCAGATTTCCCTTTGTAAACAAGTTTCAAACTTTAAGTTTTGGCCACAAAAACTTTTGCAAAATATAATGAAGGGTATATTTTGCCATTTCTTGATTCTTAAAGGGCTTTAAAGGAGTATTCTTGAAACTTTAAGGTCTTCACTAGTTTGTTTGACTTGTTGGAGCACTAAAAGTGACAAGTCTTCATTTTGTAGGGACCATTCTTGCCAATTCTTCAAAGTTGAGGGTTCTTTTTGTAATTTTGACAAACTTTAGGACCAAACTTGTAATTATGAATATACAAGGGTATAAAGTGTCATTTCTTCAATGATGAAGGACCCTTCTTGTACATCTTCAATTCTTCAAGGACTTTTATTGGAAAATCAACTCTAGGGTCCGGGTCATTGTGCGGCTTCGTTTCTCGTGTTTGTTTTTTATTGATTCTTGTGATCTTTTGTCATTTTCTTGATATCCATACCTAAAATACACTTTGAGCAAACACAAGCATATTTATAGCACTTTTTACGATATTTTCACCATTTTAAGCCCGTTTTGGACCATGAGACTATGTATAAAAGTAGTCTCATCACTCCCCTATACTAAACCATTGCCGTGCCCTCAAACAATGCTAGAATTAAGTATCTTAGCATCTCCAAAATTCATTTTTATCGACTTTTATTGAAACGTAAACTTACTATACTACTATTTCTTGCGTTTTAGACATAATGTATGATTTTCATCACAAAATGGGACGTTTAGGTTCATAGAACAAGAACACGTGAATTCTTCGTTATAAATAATTTCGTCGTCCTCGATTTTCACCCAATTCCATGCCAAGCGTGTAACAAGATCATTGTCATTATAAGTTAGTAATGCTAACACTACTCATATGGCCTAATCACGTACTTAGACTCCCTTAATCCTAAGTGGTATCTCTTATATTTTATTTTTGTCTTGAATGATCGTGAAGATACATTTTTTACTTATGCGATGATAGAGATTAAGGTCCAAAAATAGAGTCATAACGGTGTAACCAAAACCATCGAATTAATAACCTCCTCTAATAGACAACAATGTAAAAAAATAAATTCAACAAGAAGGATCGATAAACACGGTTTTATAATGGTTTTGAACATGATACTTATTACCAATACTTTTATACGCCCCCTAACGGATGGGCCTTATTATCATAGGTTTACCTCCATATTTTATTCAACTCCGCCATGGGGCTTTTATTATGACTTCGGTCTTGCCTTGCCTTTTATTTAACCTCGCCATGAGGTGTTTATTATGGCCAAAGACGTATATCCTCAACGTAAAACGTAATTTTGGATCTTTAAAGCTTCAAAGTTTAAGGCTTTCACTTTCAATTTTCGCATAGATTTTTTGGCCTTCTGAGCTTCGATTTTTTGCTTGATATAGGTGAGTGAGCACTTAAAATTATTATTTGGTGAAGCTTTCGATTATTCTGGGTGCCAATAGTTCAAAATCGTGACGGTGGCGATACCTTAATGTTTTCCCAATTTAATTACATGGAAGATCCTAGAAAAGACTAGAAACCAACAATCAAGACTAAACCGCTAAGTCAATACTTATAGCAAAATAAATATACAAGCGAAGGGAGAATAAGCAAACAGTTAGAGCACATAAGTTTTTGAAATAATACGAGTACTCTACGTTTAGCATAGTAACTTATAACTAATTCTATCATTTCTCGTCCTCATTAAAGAGACATAGCCTAAAAATAGTTAAGGAATCGAAGCTAAGTGCTCAACACGCACGGTCGAGTCAAAAATTACTTTTATTCTCGCCATCGGAAAATCTACATTCGTGTCATTAAACACTTATGAAAACATGAGAAATTTTTTAAAATTTGGCCATTTTTAGCCTTATTTGCAACAAAACGATAAACAAAAAGATAAACTTTGGCAAGCGTGAAGGTTTCGCAAGGCAACTATCTATTCACACCCGCGTACTAAAGTTAAACATTGTCCTCAATGTTTCGAGTCTTAGGGTAAAATACCCCCACACTAGAGACAAAGTCGTATGCATAATCTAGCATGGAAAGGGTGGAACCATTAAATCTATAACCGTTTATGAAGTGTGCTAAAAGACCTAAGGTTAGAACATCAAAGGATATATCATTTGGATATCAAGAAATTCTTCAAAGAAAACAATCGAGTGCTCACATAAAACGAACACGAGAGGCTCAAATCGTGAAGATGATGATCTAAAAACCACAATTCACAAACAACCACAGAACAAAGGTTGGAAGGGCACAAATCCCCTCACATTAGATACATTAGAAAATGATAATATGTACATGGATAAGCATGGGAACTCCACCACGAGGCACCTCGTCTTTTATTACCGAGTCATCAGCTCGACTCGATCCCCTCAATACTAATTATCATTGGGGAAAGTGACTTGGTCAAGTCGTCCAAAGAAGGGACTTCCCCACCAAAGTAGTGCTTAACCCTATGACCATTCACCTTGATGTTAGGACCATCTTTTTGAGCTAGCTCGATGGTACCATAAGGAAACACTTGGGTGATGGTGAACGGTCCGAACCAACGGGATTTCAACTTGCCGGAAAATATTTTCAATCTTGAGTTAAAAAGCAACACTTGATCTCCAATGTTAAAAACCCGGTTTTTAATTTTAGAATCATAAATACGTCTTTTAGGAAAAAAGCGTATAAAGCAGTAAGCACTAAGCGTACGTTTAGGAAAACGTAAACACTTATGACCCTTTTGTGAGTTCGTTCTCGAGGAGGATTAACGTGTGTGTCAAACTTGATTATATTTGAGATTAATATTAAGAAAAGAAAGGGGAAAAGAAAATGATGACGGTTACGATTAAACTACGACGAATGATAAACGTAAAACGTAAAAACGTGACGAAATAAAAAATTACTCTAAAAATTCCCAAAACAATTCTCAAAAATTTCCTAAAAATCCAATTAGAGTTTACAAGTGATCAAAACTTTTTCAAACCTTTTATTTAATTAATATTTATCTTTTTAATGCTAAATAAAGCCCTAAAAATCAAATAAATTAATAAAAAGCCCAAATAAAGATTTTTCCATTTGTAAACCTCCAAAATAACTTAATTAAACTAAAAAGTATCTTTTTAAAATGTAAAACCTATTTAATCTATTTAAAATAATTAAAAATTTAAAATAAATACTAAAATAATATTAAAAATTCAAAATTTATAAAAATTTCTAAAAAGTTGCAAACTAGATTATTTTAACTTAATAAATCCAGAAATGAAAGTGAAATGACGTAAATACCTCTAGTGGGCCCTCAAATAGGCCAAAAATGAAAACAGTCCAAGTTAATGGGATTTTTTGCCTAATAAGACAAAATCCAATCAAAAAAGCCAAAAAGTTCTAGTCTAGCTTAAAATTGGATTTTAAAAAAAAAAACTCTAAAGGCCCAAAAGTTGAAAGTGAGCTTATCACAGCTTATCAAACACCCAGCTTATTCTTAATGGGCTTTTTGGCCCATTAAGCCATAAGCTAATGCCATAAGCTGAAATTTCACACACATCCTTCTCTTGTGCTGATAAAGCTGTTTGTAAAAAGAAATTTTGAAAAAGCTCAATAAATAAGCCTGAAATAAGCCAAAGCTCTCTACATAAAACGACAAAATAGTCGCTTTCGAGTTCTAGGCTGATTCAAGAGCTGGTTCAACTTGCAAAATGTTTCAAATCACTTAATTTAGATAAATAATCAAAAAGATTTCCAAAAAACTAACTGAACAATCTAAAATGAAGAATAAGCACTTTTGACAAAGACAAACAAGTTTGTTTTCTAGTCAAACCCTAAAGTCAAAGGCTAAAAACTTCCAGATTAGCTAATTAGGTGAAATAAGCAAGATTGATTACAAATTGAAAGTTTTTGCACGCTTGGATAAGCTAAAATAGCTTATTGATTAGCTGTTTGAAAATTAACACTACCAGTGGGTAGCTTGAGTGGGAAAGGATTTTCCACTGATGAGTGATTGAATCCCTTTTTTGCTTGATTTAGTAGGTTTCTTTGGACAAACAAGTCACCCCTAAAACCAGTAAGTTGTAGGGAGTCAAGAACACGTAAGAAAATCACAATCCACACAGCCAATTTATGTAGTTAATTCAAAGAAGGCCCAGACATGGAAAAGAACAAGGTCTTATGATTTAAATTGATGTTTAAGCAAGAATAAGCACACAAAACTCTACCAAAAGCATACAACAGCAACAAGTAACTTAATCAAGCATAAATAAACAGGTTACATGCATTGGTTCATGGATTTAGATATAGTATTGTCCCTATGTGATTACTGATGAGCTTGGTAAATAGATAAGAACAAGTTGTTGAACTCCTTGACCAATTTATGAAATTTGGAACCTCAAATCTATCACCCTAGCATACAATAGTCCTAACCAATAGCATACAACCCTAGGTAAACATGCTGACTAGCAAATGAACAATTTTCACTTCACAGAAACTCAAAACAACCTTGTTTTAGCCACAAATTCAGTCTAGGTGTTTTAAGTTACAAATATTGTAGGTAAACAACTTAACTAAACTATTTTAGTTGAACCAAACACAAGCACACTCTTAACACCTACTCAACTGTTATCCAAGCTTGAACAAAATGCAATCCCAAACACTCCTTTAAACTTAATTTTAAATTTTGAACAATGCAAAAACGTTTTTTAGCCCTCGACAAACTTAAACAAGCTTCACAATAACACTACATGATCTATGAGCAAGATCTCATGCATCAAATATAATCATATACTAGAAGAAACTGGCTTAAGAACAGAAAATCTTAACAGAACTTGAGAGAAAAAGAATGAAAAAGAACAGCTTTTGAAAATGGTTTAAGAACAACTTCCAATCAAATATGGTGAACTAAGATTACTCAGTAACAAACATAAAACATAAAGAGTGTCACTTGGAATTTTTCACAAAACAATACACTTTCTCATTCATGAACAAATGATTTACAATGTTTTTGACCAAAGGAAAACCAAGAGCAAGAGAAAAGGTAAAACCTTAATGCCTTTACATAGGCTAGAAGTGATTATAGAAAGCAAAGAAACCCTAATGCTAAAGTTCTAGAAATATCCTTCACTGTCCAAGATATCAACACTGTGTGTTGTCCAATATCAGACGACACTTGTCAGCGTTTGAAAACGTATATATCGGACAACAAGTGTCAGCGCTTCCCAACAGCGCTTAACTTATTCCTGTCAGCGCCAACTTTGTACCTGTCAGCGCCTAGCCATCAGCGTCTCATCCATGCCTTGTCAGCGTCACACCAACATCTATCAGCGTCACACCAACATCTATCAGCGTCTAAATAACACCCATCAGTGGCAAATTGATCTAGGGTTTTATAAACCCTAAATCATGATTTTATGTGAAAATCCATAAACTGCAGTGAATTCGACATCGAATAACTTCTTCATGAGAGCTCAGATCGAAGATCCCTTCGGTGAGATCCTAGACACAAGTGTCAAGAAACTACAGATCGAATTTCACGACGATCCAACGGTTAACGAAGGAGAAATCGCGTTTTTACTATTACTGTTCACAGAATACAGCATATGACCCCTGCTGACTTTGACGCTTAATAAGTTTTTCTTGGGGATAGATCTCGACAATCCCTCCGGTGGATATCTAGATATATGTATGTAGAACACACACACAAAATTTCGGGGCGATCCAACGGTTCAATAAAAATTTATGCCCTTCTGAATACTGTTGCGCACACAAAAACGTCCAGAAAAACCCTAGACGGATTTTTCTTTTCTTCACCATACACGAACACCTTGTTGGTCCTAGCATCACGAGCCACGAGGCTCTGATACCAATTGTGGAAACCTAGGTTTCCGGATCTTTGAAGCTACTAGGAATGCATCATGTTCATATGATTGAATAATCAAAGCGGAAGTAGAACATAACACATTAACAAGGTGTTTAGGCACAATAACATGAATTAAAACAAATTGGGTTGCTCATTATATTAATAATAAACAACCACTAGACGTGTATACATTGAATCCCACGTCTAGTGCACACACGCTTTTATATTTACATTGTGAATGAATTGATTAATAAAACCTAAGACCCTTTTATAATGTAAGGATTAGGGTTTACAAGAGATAATAACAAATAAACAAGTAAATCTTCTATTTAAATAAACTTATGCAGAATATATCTTGCATGTTTATCTAATTAGAAGCTTCCATAAGCTTCTTGTCTACGTTTCTATCAACTCTTGAATTGCATGTGACAATGCTTAGATTGCACACGACAACTCTTGAGCCAACAACTCTTAGTTTGTTCTTGTCAACGCCTTAATTGCTCTTGACAACGCTTAGACAATATCTTCATGTTTTCTTCGTATTTGAGTTTCTGCCACATCAACTTTTTGACCCAACAATTGGCTCTATGTGATTACTGATGAACTTGGTAAACAGACAAGAACAAGTTGCTGAACTACTTGACCAATTTATGAACATTGGAACCTCAAATCTATCACCTTAACATACAATAATCCCAACCGATATCATACAACCCTAGGTAAACATGCTGACTAGCAAATGAACAATTTTCACTTCACAGAAACTCAAAACAAGCTTGTTTTAGCCAAAGATTCAATCTAGGTGTTTTAAGTCACAAATATTGCAAGTAAACAACTTAACTACACTATTTCAGTTGAACCAAACACAAGCACACTCTTAACACCTACTCAATTGTTATCCAAGCTTAAACAAAATGCAATCCCAAACACTCCTTTAAACTTGATTTAAAAATTTTAACAAAGCAGAAACGTTTTTTAGCCCTAGACAAACTTAAACAAGCTTCACAATAACACTACAATGATATAAGAACAAGATCACATGCATCAAATACCATCATATACCAGCAGAAACAAATCTCACTTAGCACATATTTTTGAAGAGTTTGAAAAAAGAAAAGAGAGACAAACCTAAGGGATGTACTATCCACACCCCCATATTTTAGATCATATGTGATAGCTTATCAATCACAAGCTTCAAAACACAACCCTGCTAAGAGATAACAAACACAAGTGATAGCAAATTTATAAGAAAAATGGAAAAATCTTGGTGATTTTGAACAACCCCACATGTTTTTAGTCCAAACTTATGTACCCACTACACCCTGATTATCTCAATCATGGTGCTATGGTCATACATAGATCCAAACTCAAAGCAAAGGGACTTTCTTTTTCCACCAAATACCTCAGAAAATCTTAAAAGAACTTGAAAGAAAAAGAATGAAAAAGAACAGCTTTTGAAAATGGTTTAAGAACAACTTCCAATCAAATATGGTGAACTAAGATTACTTAGTAACAAACATAAAACATAAAGAGTGGTACTTGGAATTCATCACAAAACAATACACTTTCACATTCATGAACAAAGGATTTACAATGTTTTTTACCGAAGGAAAACCAAGAGCAAGAGAAAAGGTAAAACCCTAATGCCTTTATATAGGCTACAAGTGATTAAAGAAAGCAAAGAAACCCTAATGCTAAAGTTCTAGTAATGCCCTTGTGAAGTTTGAATTTTCAAGTCCATGTGCTTGGTCTTGGTGTTTTGTAGATACAAAGCTGTCTTCAAATGATCTCATACGTTCATCTTGGGCGTAGGAATGAAGCAAAAGCTGTGGGACGTTGATTCATAGGCATCTTTGTCCCCTTCCCAAAAGTTGTACCAGGGGAAGGTTGGTGTGGCCACGTGGCTAAGGGGGGGGGGGACCTAAAGTAAAGGTTGGATTTTGTTCATTATATGTTAAGTCATAGATCTGGAGAAAATTAACCATAAACCCTTTGATTTGGTAGGGTAATTAGATTAGGGGTTATGTGATTATGAACTATGAATAGTGGTGGGTTTAATCCGTTTAGGGGTTTTAATATGTGTTAGGCGCCAACTTATATATAAATTAAACATTTAAAAGTTTAATTATATAAAACCGATAATGAGGTTGTGACGTGGAGGGTGGAAGGTGTGTGATTGGTTGAAAGGGTATAGTGGGTGAGGTGTCGTGTTGTGGTTGTTCTAGATAAGTTTAGTGTCTCCCAGCTTTGGTCCCCCATATTCCCAATTTTTTCATTTGAGTTTTTGGCAGATTTCCCTTTGTAAACAAGTTTCAAACTTTAAGTTTTGGCCACAAAAACTTTTGCAAAATATAATGAAGGGTATATTTTGCCATTTCTTGATTCTTAAAGGGCTTTAAAGGAGTATTCTTGAAACTTTAAGGTCTTCACTAGTTTGTTTGACTTGTTGGAGGACTAAAAGTGACAAGTCTTCATTTTGTAGGGACCATTCTTGCCAATTCTTCAAAGTTGAGGGTTCTTTTTGTAATTTTGACAAACTTTAGGACCAAACTTGTAATTATGAATATACAAGGGTATAAAGTGTCATTTCTTCAATGATGAAGGACCCTTCTTGTACATCTTCAATTCTTCAAGGACTTTTATTGGAAAATCAACTCTAGGGTCCGGGTCATTGTGCGGCTTCGTTTCTCGTGTTTGTTTTTTATTGATTCTTGTGATCTTTTGTCATTTTCTTGATATCCATACCTAAAATACACTTTGAGCAAACACAAGCATATTTATAGCACTTTTTACGATATTTTCACCATTTTAAGCCCGTTTTGGACCATGAGACTATGTATAAAAGTAGTCTCATCACTCCCCTATACTAAACCATTGCCGTGCCCTAAAAAAATGCTAGAATTAAGTATCTTAGCATCTCCAAAATTCACTTTTATCGACTTTTATTGAAACGTAAACTTACTATACTACTATTTCTTGCGTTTTAGACATAATGTATGATTTTCATCACAAAATGGGACGTTTAGGTTCATAGAACAAGAACACGTGAATTCTTCGTTATAAATAATTTCGTCGTCCTCGATTTTCACCCAATTCCATGCCAAGCGTGTAACAAGATCATTGTTATTATAAGTTAGTAATGCTAACACTACTCATATGGCCTAATCACGTACTTAGACTCCCTTAATCCTAAGTGGTATCTCTTATATTTTATTTTTGTCTTGAATGATCGTGAAGATACATTTTTTACTTATGCGATGATAGAGATTAAGGTCCAAAAATAGAGTCATAACGGTGTAACCAAAACCATCGAATTAATAACCTCCTCTAATAGACAACAATGTAAAAAAAGAAATTCAACAAGAAGGATCGATAAACACGGTTTTATAATGGTTTTGAACATGATACTTATTACCAATACTTTTATACGCCCCCTAACGGATGGGCCTTATTATCATAGGTTTACCTCCATATTTTATTCAACTCCGCCATGGGGCTTTTATTATGACTTCGGTCTTGCCTTGCCTTTTATTTAACCTCGCCATGAGGTGTTTATTATGGCCAAAGACGTATATCCTCAACGTAAAACGTAATTTTGGATCTTTAAAGCTTCAAAGTTTAAGGCTTTCACTTTCAATTTTCGCATAGATTTTTTGGCCTTCTGAGCTTCGATTTTTTGCTTGATATAGGTGAGTGAGCACTTAAAATTATTATTTGGTGAAGCTTTCGATTATTCTGGGTGCCAATAGTTCAAAATCGTGACGGTGGCGATACCTTAATGTTTTCCCAATTTAATTACATGGAAGATCCTAGAAAAGACTAGAAACCAACAATCAAGACTAAACCGCTAAGTCAATACTTATAGCAAAATAAATATACAAGCGAAGGGAGAATAAGCAAACAGTTAGAGCACATAAGTTTTTGAAATAATACGAGTACTCTAAGTTTAGCATAGTAACTTATAACTAATTCTATCATTTCTCGTCCTCATTAAAGAGACATAGCCTAAAAATAGTTAAGGAATCGAAGCTAAGTGCTCAACACGCACGGTCGAGTCAAAAATTACTTTTATTCTCGCCATCGGAAAATCTACATTCATGTCATTAAACACTTATGAAAACATGAGAAATCTTTTAAAATTTGGCCATTTTTAGCCTTATTTGCAACAAAACGATAAACAAAAAGATAAACTTTGGCAAGCGTGAAGGTTTCGCAAGGCAACTATCTATTCACACCCGCGTACTAAAGTTAAACATTGTCCTCAATGTTTCGAGTCTTAGGGTAAAATACCCCCACACTAGAGACAAAGTCGTATGCATAATCTAGCATGGAAAGGGTGGAACCATTAAATCTATAACCGTTTATGAAGTGTGCTAAAAGACCTAAGGTTAGAACATCAAAGGATATATCATTTGGATATCAAGAAATTCTTCAAAGAAAACGATCGAGTGCTCACATAAAACGAACACGAGAGGCTCAAATCGTGAAGATGATGATCTAAAAACCACAATTCACAAACAACCACAGAACAAAGGTTGGAAGGGCACAAATCCCCTCACATTAGATACATTAGAAAATGATAATATGTACATGGATAAGCATGGGAACTCTACCACGAGGCACCTCGTCTTTTATTACCGAGTCATCAGCTCGACTCGATCCCCTCAATACTAATTATCATTGGGGAAAGTGACTTGGTCAAGTCGTCCAAAGAAGGGACTTCCCCACCAAAGTAGTGCTTAACCCTATGACCATTCACCTTGATGTTAGGACCATCTTTTTGAGCTAGCTCGATGGTACCATAAGGAAACACTTGGGTGATGGTGAACGGTCCGAACCAACGGGATTTCAACTTGCCGGAAAATATTTTCAATCTTGAGTTAAAAAGCAACACTTGATCTCCAATGTTAAAAACCCGGTTTTTAATTTTAGAATCATAAATACGTCTTTTAGGAAAAAAGCGTATAAAGCAGTAAGCACTAAGCGTACGTTTAGGAAAACGTAAACACTTATGACCCTTTTGTGAGTTCGTTCTCGAGGAGGATTAACGTGTGTGTCAAACTTGATTATATTTGGAATTAATATTAAGAAAAGAAAGGGGAAAAGAAAATGATGACGGTTACGATTAAACTACGACGAATGATAAACGTAAAACGTAAAAACGTGACGAAATAAAAAATTACTCTAAAAATTCCCAAAACAATTCTCAAAAATTTCCTAAAAATCCAATTAGAGTTTACAAGTGATCAAAACTTTTTCAAACCTTTTATTTAATTAATATTTATCTTTTTAATGCTAAATAAAGCCCTAAAAATCAAATAAATTAATAAAAAGCCCAAATAAAGATTTTTCCATTTGTAAACCTCCAAAATAACTTAATTAAACTAAAAAGTATCTTTTTAAAATGTAAAACCTATTTAATCTATTTAAAATAATTAAAAATTTAAAATAAATACTAAAATAATATTAAAAATTCAAAATTTATAAAAATTTCTAAAAAGTTGCAAACTAGATTATTTTAACTTAATAAATCCAGAAATGAAAGTGAAATGACGTAAATACCTCTAGTGGGCCCTCAAATAGGCCAAAAATGAAAACAGTCCAAGTTAATGGGCTTTTTTGCCTAATAAGACAAAATCCAATCAAAAAAGCCAAAAAGTTCTAGTCTAGCTTAAAATTGGATTTTAAACAAAAAACTCTAAAGGCCCAAAAGTTGAAAGTGAGCTTATCACAGCTTATCAAACACCCAGCTTATTCTTAATGGGCTTTTTGGCCCATTAAGCCATAAGCTAATGCCATAAGCTGAAATTTCACACACATCCTTCTCTTGTGCTGATAAAGCTGTTTGTAAAAAGAAATTTTGAAAAAACTCAATAAATAAGCCTGAAATAAGCCAAAGCTCTCTACATAAAACGACAAAATAGTCGTTTTCGAGTTCTAGGCTGATTCAAGAGCTGGTTCAACTTGCAAAATGTTTCAAATCACTTAATTTAGATAAATAATCAAAAAGATTTCCAAAAAACTAACTGAACAATCTAAAATGAAGAATAAGCACTTTTGACAAAGACAAACAAGTTCGTTTTCTAGTCAAACCCTAAAGTCAAAGGCTAAAAACTTCCAGATTAGCTAATTAGGTGAAATAAGCAAGATTGATTACAAATTGAAAGTTTTTGCACGCTTGGATAAGCTAAAATAGCTTATTGATTAGCTGTTTGAAAATTAACACTACCAGTGGGTAGCTTGAGTGGGAAAGGATTTTCCACTGATGAGTGATTGAATCCCTTTTTTGCTTGATTTAGTAGGTTTCTTTGGACAAACAAGTCACCCCTAAAACCAGTAAGTTGTAGGGAGTCAAGAACACGTAAGAAAATCACAATCCACACAGCCAATTTATGTAGTTAATTCAAAGAAGGCCCAGACATGGAAAAGAACAAGGTCTTATGATTTAAATTGATGTTTAAGCAAGAATAAGCACACAGAACTCTACCAAAAGCATACAACAGCAACAACTAACTTAATCAAGCATAAATAAACAGGTTACATGCATTGGTTCATGGATTTAGATATAGTATTGTCCCTATGTGATTACTGATGAGCTTGGTAAATAGATAAGAACAAGTTGTTGAACTCCTTGACCAATTTATGAAATTTGGAACCTCAAATCTATCACCCTAGCATACAATAGTCCTAACCAATAGCATACAACCCTAGGTAAACATGCTGACTAGCAAATGAACAATTTTCACTTCACAGAAACTCAAAACAACCTTGTTTTAGCCACAAATTCAGTCTAGGTGTTTTAAGTTACAAATATTGTAGGTAAACAACTTAACTAAACTATTTTAGTTGAACCAAACACAAGCACACTCTTAACACCTACTCAACTGTTATCCAAGCTTGAACAAAATGCAATCCCAAACACTCCTTTAAACTTAATTTTAAATTTTGAACAATGCAAAAACGTTTTTTAGCCCTTGACAAACTTAAACAAGCTTCACAATAACACTACATGATCTATGAGCAAGATCTCATGCATCAAATATAATCATATACTAGAAGAAACTGGCTTAAGAACAGAAAATCTTAACAGAACTTGAGAGAAAAAGAATGAAAAAGAACAGCTTTTGAAAATGGTTTAAGAACAACTTCCAATCAAATATGGTGAACTAAGATTACTCAGTAACAAACATAAAACATAAAGAGTGTCACTTGGAATTTTTCACAAAACAATACACTTTCTCATTCATGAACAAATGATTTACAATGTTTTTGACCAAAGGAAAACCAAGAGCAAGAGAAAAGGTAAAACCTTAATGCCTTTACATAGGCTAGAAGTGATTATAGAAAGCAAAGAAACCCTAATGCTAAAGTTCTAGAAATGCCCTTGTGAAATTAGAATTTTCAAGTCCATGTGCTTGGTCTTGGCGTTTTGTAGATGCAGAGTTGTCTTCAAATGATCTTATACGTTCATCTTGGGCGTAGGAATGAAGCACAAGTTGTGGGATGTTGATTCACTAACATCTTTTCCTCTTCCCAAAAGTTGTAGCAGGGGAAGGTTGGTGTGTCCACGTGGCTATGGAGGGGGGGGACCTAAAGTGAAGGTTGGGTTTTGTTCATTATATGTTAAATCATGGATTTGGAGATAATTAACAATAAATCCTTTGATTTGGTAGGGTAATTAGATTAGGGTTTATGTGATTATGAACTATGAATAGTGGTGGGTGTAATCCGTTTAGGGTTTTTAATATGTGTTAGGCGCCAATTTATATTTTAATTAAACATTCAAAAGTTTAATTAATATAAAACCGGTAATGGGGTTATGACGTGGAGGGTGGGAGGTGTGTGATTGGTTGAGAGGGTATAGTGGGTGAGGTGTCGTGTTGTGGTTGGTCTAGGTAAGTTTAGTGTCTCCCAGCTTTGGTCCCCCATATTCCCAATTGTTTTCATTTGAGTTTTTGGCAGATTTCCCATTGTAAACAAATTTCAAACATTATGTTTTGGCCACAAAAACTTTTGTAAAATATAATCAAGGGTATATTTTTCCATTTCTTGATTCTAGAAGGGCTTTAAAGGACTATTCTTGAAACTTTAAGGTATTCACTTGTTTGTTTGACTTTGTGGAGGACTAAAAGTGACAAGTCTTCATTTTGTAGGGACCATTCTTGCCAATTCTTCAAAGTTGAGGGTCCTTTTTGTAATTTTGACAAACTTTAGGGACCAAACTTGTAATTATGAATATACAAGGGTATAAAGTGTCATTTATTTAATGATGAAGGACCCTTCTTGTACATCTTCAATTCTTCAAGGACTTTTCTTGGAAAATCAACTCTAGGGTCCAGTACATTATGCGGCTTCGTTTCCCGTGTTCGTTTTTAATTGATTCTTGTGATCTTTTGTCATTTTCTAGATATCCGTACCTAAAATACAAATTGAGCGAACACAAGCATATTTATAGCACTTTCTATGATATTTTCACCATTTTAAGCACGTTTTGGATGATGAGACTATGTATAAAAGCAGTCTCATCAGTACTCTATCTTGTATCATCTCAGACAGAGATCCTCGTTTTACATCTCGGTTCTGGAAGAGTCTACAGAAAGCTTGGTAAACCAGACATAAGATTAGCACGGCTTTCATCCTCAGACAAACGAACAGTCAGAGCGTACCATTCAAACACTAGAGGATATGCTGCGAGCTTGTTCTTTAGAATAGACAGGAAGTTGGGACGACTATATCTTCTTAGTAGAGTTTGCATACAACAGATGGCACGCCAGTATCAAGTGTGCACCATTTGAGATGTTGTGTGGCAGGAAGTATCACGCCCCAATCTTCTAGGGTCAGGTTGGTGAGCGAATTCTTGAGGTTCCGGAGATGATAGAGGTGACCAATGAGAAGGTTGTCGTCGCCAAGGCGAAGCTGCAGGAAGCTCGTGCACGTCAAAAGAGCTATACCGACAAGTACCATAGAGATTTGTACTTTAATGTGGGTGATCATGTATTTATCAAGGTATCACCTACACGGAGAGTTAAGCCTTTTAGAATCAAGGGAAAACTTAGTCCTCAATTCATAGGACCGTTTGATATCCTTGAACGTGTTGGTGAAGTATCGTATCGGCTGGCGTTACCTCCTCAGCTATCTCACATCCACAACGTATTCCATGTGTCCTAACTCAGAGGCTACAATTATCATCCCCTACATATGGTTCAGTCTCCACTCGAGCATATTTGTGAGGATATTTCTTATGTCGAGGAACCCGAAAGAGTTCTTGATCGTCAAGAGCGAGTCATGAGGAGAAAGACGATTCCATTCGTCAAAATCCTTTGGAGGGACCATCCTGAGCGGGAAGCCACTTGGGAGACGGAGGAGTCTATCCGGATTTCTTACACTCATTTCCAGTTTTAATTCGGGCATGTTCTCTTTCAGTTATGTTATCTATAATTCTGGGACAAATTATTCTTTTAGAGGGGAAGAGTTGTAAAACCCGCATAAAATACCATAAACAGTGCACTACATGCAAACACGATTAAATTAAAACTTTCTATTAATAATATACGACACGTGTCACGAACATTTAATTACAAGTATTAAGTATATTATTAATGCACGATAAATATTATGTATAATATTTAACTCACGAAATTTAAAACACGAACACATACAAATAATATTAGTCACGAAAAACAAATGGTTTGGTTGTTGGGCTCCCTTTGGCCGCGACATATAAAAGAAAAGGGAGGGTCTCATGGCCCGACCCATTTTGAATCCAACTAGTAAAAGTTATCCTCCAGGGAAAACACACAATACATTTTCAAGAAAAATAACAGAACCCTAGCTTGTTTCTTTCCCCTAGTCGCGGCAGCCACCAAGTACAAGGACGATTTTTGTGATTTGATCTTTGGTTTTTACGTGTACGTGTTCGTGATTCCATCCTAAATTAATTCACGCTTTCGGTATTCATCATAACCTTAATCTTTTAATTTAATTATTTGTAAGATATTGTAAATCTATGCTTAGTCTAAAGAGAGAAAGAGATAGGAAGATGGTAAGAACACACACACACACACTTAGAGATAGAAAGTATGAAAACACACTTTTCACTATGTGTATTATGAATGAACCAACACCCTCTCCAACTAAGGAGAGTGTTAGCCTCAAAATATTGAGTCAAACAAGAATGTTCGGTCATAGGTTTCTATTGTAATATTTATTAGAATGTTGTAATAAGTAGTTAATTAATCGTGGATTATGGGCTTGGATTTAAACTAATTAAAGTCCAAACGTCAAGCCCGACCCAATATATAGTCCATTAAAGCCCGCATGTGGGTGGACTATATATACTACACTCCTAGCATGTTAGGAAGGTGGGATGATCATTGGTACTCTAATTACTTTCTTAATCTAAGATTCTAACAGTTAATCCTCTCCTTCTCTCTACTTTCTCTCACTACTTTCTCTCTCTAAAACTCATATCTTTTCCATCTCATATCTTAATCTATCATCATATTATCAGGGACAACAATTGGTATCAATCGCCATGGGGTAGATGTGTGTTTAGTTTGTGGTTATTCGTTTTGATTTCGTGTGATTTTCATCTTTAAAATCATTTCGTATCAAAAAGATTTGTGTTTTTAAGCTCAAAATATATATACAAATTGCCTACATAGTTGTGGTAGGAATTTGTGTTTATCATTGTTCTTGATTTTTTATAAAAAGTTGCTAAATTTAGGTTCATTTTCGGAAAGTTTGGAAAAAATAACGTTTTTTAGAGTTTGAGTCTTTATCCGGAATAAAAGGGTTTAATTATTCCGGATAAGCCGAAGTTGTTCATTCCGGATAAGGTAGTGTTGCGAGGTATTCCGGATAAAGGTCACTTCTCATATTCCGGATAAAGGTCACGACACGTATTCGGGATAAGACAAACATCGAGGATTCCGGATAAGAAAATATTCCGGATAAGGTTAAGGAAAATATTCCGGTTATACTTATAAAGATTTATTCCGGATAAGCTACGAACGAATTATTCCGGATAAGGTGACTTACAACTATTCCGGATAAGAGGTGAATAAGTATTCCGGATAAGAAGTTTGAAATCATTCCGGATAAGAGTTGAACAATCGAGTATTCCGGATAAGATACAGAAGATTTATTCTGGATAAGGTGAATAACAATTATTCCGGATAAGGGGTGGAACTATAGTATTCCGGATAAAAGTGCATTCCGGATAAGTCAAGGGAGATTCATTTCGGATAACACGAAGATCAGTTTATTCCGGATAAAGAAGGAAACAAACATTCCGGATAAGGAATTGTTTGTGTTATTCTGGATAAGACATACATTTGTCCATTCTAGATAAGCAGCTGTTCCGGATAAGGTACCTTTCTATTATTCCAGATACAACGAAGAACACTCATTCCGGATAAGACGAAGAACCAGCATTCCGGATAACAAAAAAAAATAGAGTTTTTTGGCGGGAAAACCATTTTAAAATTTATTTTTTCCTACACCATTTTTAGGCCATTTATGCTTCGATTTCAAATTTTGGCAATGCTAAAAAAGTTTCGACCAAAAAATTCAAATTTTCGGACCAAAATTCAAATTTTTAGGCCATTTTTAGGTTTTATTTTTGTCAAAATTTTTCACTTTTCAAAATTTTTCCCTATTAGTTTTTGGCTATTTCGAACTTGATTTCAAAATTTGGTAAGACAAAATTTTTAGTTTACCGTTTTGTCGGACTGAGGAATTTATTGTCGGACTGAGAAAAAAATTGGAATTTTTGAAATTGCAACCACACACCAATCACACCATATCTACTTAAGATCCAAAGTCACTTCATCAACAGAGAGAGACGATCATCATGCCAACGAGTAATGCGGTTACTGAAAGTTCAGATGTGAAAGACCATGAAATGGAACGACTACAACAACAAATATGTTTCTTGAGAAAAAATTGCCATGGACGGTTTTAGAGTACTTCAAGATTCTTTTCTGCACCTTTCAACAGTCTTGTTCGACTTACGTGAATCCACTGGCACATTCAGCAAAACATTCACTCATGCCATGGATAAACTTCAAACACAACTTGTCAACGAAAGAATCATTGCTAGTGAATGCAATATCACTTTCACTAATCTCAAGACATCACTTGAAACGATGTTTACTTCTGACTTCATCAGGTCTTCGCTTACCAACGAGTGCTTCAAGAGATATCATGGAATGGATGCTTTATCATACAAAGATCGGATAACCCGCAACATCGACTTCATTGTAACCTATGTGAATCACACAATACAGATGCAACAAATGATTGATGACAGAATTCATACCAGTTGTGGTATCGCATCAGATATTAAGAATACAAGCTGCAGATATGAGACTCCAACACATAGTTCAGGGAATGATGACAACAGCTCTACGAAAGACAACAGCAGCTCTGACAAACAACACATCGACTCTGAGAATGTCATCAGCAATACACCTTCCTATGATAATGGTCTTGTTTACGATTCTGAGCCATTGGAATAGGTACACAATGCTGAATTTAATGTGTTTGCCAATGCCAATAAGCATGAGCATAGTGATCAAACAACAAACCTTATTGACACATGTATGACGGAAAAGGTTGATAGCAATACCACACCCAATTCATCAGACATGTGCAATAATGAGTTTGAGGATGATCAACATGCAAATGAGTATGATGATGAGGAGCGTGTCGCGCTTGCCAATTTAATTGCTAGTTTACAAAAATATGTCAATGAAACTAGAAAGAGTCAAAAGCAACTAAAGAAGGCAAACACAGCGCTCACTCAAAACTTTGAAGAATGCAAAGCCGCTCTAATTAAATCTAATGAGACCCTTGAAAGTAATAGGGATGAGCTTCTTCAAAAGACCAAAGAGCTTGAGGGGTACAAGGGTAGTGCGTTAAAAAGTCAAAAGGACGATCTTGAAAACAAATATAATATAACTCTTGAGTTATTAGCCAAAGAGAAGCGTCGATATAATGTTTTCTTAATGGATGAATGCCAAAAAACGTACCTTGCCAACACCAAAGTTAATGTACTTGAACAAAAGCTCTCTATGACCACTACAGATTCTGCTAAAATTCTTGAGGATAAGAAACAAGAGGTAGATGCGTTAAAACAAGACTTCAAAAGTAGATATGATAAAGAAACTGAAAAAGTAACGAAACTAGAAGCACAAGTCGACTTTTTGAAGAAAGTTGTTTATAAAACGCATGATTCTATTCAATCCGTAAGAATGCTGGCACCTCCGTCGATGTTTAAGGGTCAAGCTAGCTTTGCAAGTCCTGAGTACCTTGCCAAAGCTCAAGCTGCGAACCCGTGTCTTTATCTTGATGAGACTGAAAGAACTAATCTTGATTGCATGCCTGTTAGTGCCGATAGTAAAGAGACTGCCCTTTGGGATGATGATAGTCAATCACTTGTCAATAAGGAGTTTGTAAAACCATATAATTATGCTTATGAGAATAGTCTTTATGGTCTTTTCAACAAACAAACTCAGAAAACCAGTGAGGAAGTGTTTATAGAATGCAAACAAAAGAGAATTCAATGGAAGAAAGCTTTTGCCACTAAGAAATCTAATGTTTACAAATATATAAACTACCTTCCTCTAGATGAATCTAAAAGCAAGAGTAGGAAAACATTAGGTATTCTTAAACACCACATAGATAATGTTAAATCTATTGTTGAAAGAGACTGGGAAAAACGTGAAAATGCTGAGTGGACACGTCCGATTCCTCAAGATATTACCTTGCTTGTGAAAGAACTCTTAATTCCTAACACGGCGTTGATTAAAGAAACTGTTCTTCAACTTGAGGAGTTCATTCGGCCTGAAATGTATCACGATTTAAAATATGTTGAATCTCTTAAGAAACACATTGATGATCTTCAAATGGAGAAGTCTGATTTTTCAGATGAATATGATTTACTCTTGCAAGAATGCGTTCCTAAAGATGTTATGTGTGCTTATTATACATCTTGTGCTGATATTGATGAATATTCTGATGTTGCATGCAAATATCTTGATAAGATCAAAGAATGTGAACGTCTTAAAATTGAGCTTTCGAAACGTAAAGAAAATGTTGATAAAAAGGCTTTTGAGTTACTTCAACACAAAACTGATTTCCTTCAAAAACATTGTCATTCTCTTGAACTTGCTTTGCAAAAAGACGTTGGTAGTTTTCCACATGATAATAAATTACAAGAAAAACTTTCCCAAACGTTTCGAGAAATGAATGAACAGAATTTGGAAATTAAAGGGTTGAAAGCTCAGTTACAAGACAGGGAAAGAGCGATAGTAGAGTTGTAGAAACTCGTTGCTAAGATGGGTTGGAAAGTTGTGGAACCTAAAGTTATGAAACCTGTTGTTCGACAACCCAATGCCTACAAGGATCCAAAGCCTTCTATATTAGGAAAACCGACTCCGTTCTCCAATTCTTCTCATATGAAATCTAGGTTACCCCCTAAGACTGATGTGCA
This sequence comes from Glebionis coronaria, assembly GCA_025667525.1. NCBI lineage: Eukaryota > Viridiplantae > Streptophyta > Magnoliopsida > Asterales > Asteraceae > Glebionis > Glebionis coronaria. Next base: position 288,994,667 of record CM046881.1, on the reverse strand, counting down.
ACCAAGTGTTCCAAAACCATCCATATCACCCTATGTTCCTCCATTTAGAAAGCACACTATTGCTAAACCCAACCATGTGAATGCACCTAGCACTTCTAGGACTCCTCCAAAACGTATGCCATTCACGTCCACAAAGGAATCTGTAGGTTCAAATGACCTCGTTCATACCCACAACCTAGAGGATGCGAAACAAAAAGGGAAGATTTAGAAAGACAAACCCGCGTATGAAAAACCTAGTTCACCAAATCCTGCTAGAGTTCCACACACTCCTAATGATATTCAAGCAAAACCTAGGATCCCTCTTCAGCAATCTAGGAATTGGAAACCATCCATGAATAGTCGTGTTTCAAACACTACGCCTGAACGATTTGGAAAACAAAGGAATACAAGTACTTTCTTGAATCCCAAATTACCTGTATGTCCCACTTGCAAAAAGGGCATTCACAATGGAAATCATGACCATTGCATTTTGCAACACCTCTATGAGGTCAACTCTCGTTCCTTTGAACGGAGATCGAATACAGAATCCCGTAAGACAAGAAGGAGATACAAACCCGTCGCAAAGAAAAGCACTACCAACAAATCTGAAAAATATATTAAAAAAGGACATAGTTTCTCTCCAAAGAAGTCTTCCGTTGTGCAAGAGAAAGCTACTCCTAAATATAGTCTTCAGTGGAAACCAACGGGTCGGATCTTCACGGAAGTTGGTCTTAAGTGGATTCCAATAGAGAAGAGTGATGACACCTGCACCAGCACTAATGCTACTGTTCTACACGCTGAAAAGGAATTTGTTTGTGACAATCCGTCAATTTATGATCGATATTTTATTCTCAATGTTTGTTTAAAAACATTATTTTAATGTTATAATATGAACTCACTTATTTCTGGGAAGAAATTTGTATTTACGTCATGATGTGGCATCGACTACATCTAAACCGGAGGATTCTACGTTACGTGCTTACGTTTACATACACCGTCTTTGGTGACAGTCCGACATTTCAGGAAATAAATTTATCCATGAATATTATTTTGGAGTTTTAAATTTGTGTTGGTTCATAAACTCACAAATTTACGCGAAGAGATTAGGACTTATGTTCATAATTTAACGTCCTTTACGACTAAACCGGAAACCTTAGGATTACGTATTTACATTTTTGAACTCCGTTTTTGATGAGACAATTTTTATTAGATTCGATTTGTGCCGTTGATTCATAATTTATAAACACGTTTTTCGTAAAACGACCCGAGGGCATGCAAATCGAGGAAACTAGAATCGAGGAGTACCCGTAAATAATTGGGGATGAGACAAAACAAGTTTTGCCCCACCCCCAATATGGGATGGTTTAACATAGCTTACAACATACCACATGTGTCAAAGCTTACTAAGTAAGCTAGGACACTTGTCCTAGCTACTTGCAACTTCACAAAACCATTCAAGCATAAACCACTTATCTCATTCATCTTACATGCAAAACCACTCATCCTCCCTTTCTCTCACTAAAACTTCATCCCATATTCACCACAACACCACCATTTGATCTTAAATTAACCACAATATCATGTGTTATTCACACATATGTTGAAGAACCTTTGAAGATATGAAGATAGGAGGTGATCTTAACCTATGAAAAGGAGTTTTCATGAGGGTTAAAGGGCATAATTCATGGAGGTGTTCATCTATCCAAAGGACCCAAGAAGTTTTCTTGCTAAAGTTGAAGATTTGATAACAAGAACCAAGTCTTGTTCATCAAAAACCTCATCTTTTCATCACTAATGGTGGTATAAAGATTGTTCTTCCTATCCTCTTGTTATTTTTATTATGTAATCTTGTAATTTCTTTATTTATGTATATGTATATGATGATGAATGATGATTAAAAATATTATGTGGGGATTTGGTGTTGATAGATTTGATAAACATGGTTAAAAAGATGGAAAACCATAGGTAACAAGGTTAAAATCTTGCTAAATATGATGGCTGTATAAAAACAGTAAGTAACCAAATGTTAAACTGATAAAATTGTGAAGTGGAATCAATATACAGTAAGTATTAGGTGTTATACACATGTGAGAGTTGGCCATACAATGAAATCATAAAAATGAGTGAGATATGATCAAAACAAGTTTAGAGTGAAAATCTGCCTACAATGTTTTGGACGAATTTATTAAAATGTTTAGAAGTTGATTCATCAGTAGATATAATAGGAATAAAATGAAGCACATATCATGTAGTTTCTGTGATAAAAATTTGAGGTCCTATCTCCATATAGAACTCTAGATATGGACATTTTAGTGAACTTAAAATTTAGGACTGATTTTGTGAAATTAAAGTTTAATATTATTATATAAGCACTCAAATAAATATAGTATAAAATGTGAATTAAAACCCACTAACTTATATATTTCATTTATATAAATATGCATAAGGATAAATAAATGGACATTATATAAAAATGGTAGTTTGGTAAGTTTTATAAGTTATATAAACTATAAACATGATTTTTACGTCTTTTCGGCTAGTACCGTAAAATTAACGTTTTTCGTCAATTAGAACTTAGACGATCGGACCCGTCTAATGTAAACTTTTTAAAAGTCATATACTGATATATAAGTACTTAATACAAGTAAAACCAATAAAACCTGAACTATATAACATATGGACATTAACGGGCTAAGTTAGCATTATTGGACTAATAATCCAACTAAATGGACTAAACACTTATAAATTTACTTACTTGGCTTAACACACTTGGGCCCAACATGAAAAGTATAATACTGATAATAAAGGTGTAAAATGGACTAATATAAAGTATTGGGCTTGTAATAGTTGTCCCGATTGTTTGTTTATTGATTTGGACCCGAATGATTGTATGACCCGATGTATGATTATGTGACCCGTGATGAGACTGCTTTTATACATGGTCTCATCGTCCAAAACGGCCTTAAAATGCATTAAATATCATAAAATAGACCAAATATATGCTCGTGTTTGTTACTTGTGTATTTTTAGGTACGGATATTGAGGAATTGGCAAAAGATCACAAGAATCATTCAAAAATGAACACGGGAAATGAAGTCGCACAATGAACCGGGCCCAAGTTTGGAATTTGGCAAAATGACCCTTGAAGAATTGAAGATTGTCAAGTTTAGTCCCTCATCTTTGAAGAACTTGTCACAATTGACCCTCCACTTATCAATTGTACAAGTTTGGACCTTAATATTTGAAGATATTACAAGATCAGTCCATCAAGTTTGAAGAATATACATATAAGGCCCTTGGAAAAAGTTTATAAACTTTGTGTGCCAAATATGACAACTTGGCAAAAGTTGATAAGGCAAAATCAGGCGCTGATGGAATTAAAAACAAAGTGAAAAGAAGTTAATAGCTTGGGGACCATATTTGCCAGACAACCAAACAACCCACAACCTATCATTCTGCCACATCACCCACCACCACCAATCATAACCCTCCACTACACAATCCCCTCCACGTCACACTCCACTTAGCTTTTTAAATTAAACTGATTAAAACTAATCAGTTAAATTATGGAGGCAAACATATTATTTAAATCCCATTAAACCCCAAACGAATCAAAACCCCACCCTGCTACTCCCTTAATCCCATAAACCCTAATCCCTTAACTCCCTCAAATCAAAGGGGTTTATGTTAATTCTTTCCAGAACCTTAATCAAGGTCACTCTCATCCTATCCCACACAAAACCCCTTTCCCCAACACAACCATGTGACCTATGGACCCCTCCCCTGCAACGTCACTCTCACCCAAAACCCTAAACCCGACCAAATGGACGACTCAGATGATCCCCTTGGTCCCCAAGCACATTTAGACGACCATGATCACTTCTTTACAGCTGGAATGTCACTCTCCATCACATGGGCACAATTTGACCACTTTGAAGACCAAGACTCAAGGGCTTTTTAGGAATTCTGCATACTAGGGTTTTAGTTTCTAGTATTTTCCATTTCATTGTATAAATAGGAGTCGTATGTGACCCTATTAGCTTTGTTCCAGTTTTTAGCAATCTCATTGTAATTCCTTTTTTATAAAATTAAAGTATGGTGTTTTTAATATAAATTGTAATTCCTTTTAATTATTTATAAAAAAGTTTGTGTGTTTGGATTGCTATTACTGAGTTCCATTTAAAATTGTGAAAGAATTTGGTGTTTGAAGTTTCAGTTTTCATAAGTGTTTTAAAAAGTTTTGAATTCAGAAATCATTGGGTGTTAAGAAGTGAAAGTGGATTAACAACCCTTGATTTGTGAGTTTGAAGTGTTTTTAAAACGTGTTAAGTCAAAGGGTTTCAAGGTTTTAAGTTTTCAGAAACATCAGAAAAGTGTTTTTCTTGTGTTTGTTCTTGATTTGCAGGATTTTGGTTGATTGTTTGTTGATTTAGTTCAGCACCAACCCCAGTTGGTAAGGAGGTGGTATTGCAACCACAAAGGACCTTGGATGTAAGGTTCTTAGGTAAAAAAATACTCTTCCTTTTTGAAATTTTCAGAAAAGTGAAATTTGGTGTGAGATTTGTTGAATCTGCATGCTAGTTGATTAGTTGATTGGATTTGAGTTCTTAAGTGTTTGTATGCATGATTAGAAGCTTATTTATCAGTTTGGTTAAGAGTTGTAAGGTTTTGATTTGAAAAAGTTGAAAAAGGATTTTTAAAGGGGTGTTTGGATCTGCTAGTTACTTGATTCTTTTGAAGGATTGCAAGGATTTAACCTTGTTAGAAGTAGTTAGTAGGAAGTATTCAGTTGTTTGCTAGGGTTGTTTTCAGTTTGGGAAGATTTTGAAACAAGTTTGTGTGTAAAAAAGAAAAAAGTGAAGCTAAAATCTGCTTAGGCTTATTCTGCTGATTTTTATGAGATTTTGGTGCATGATCTTGTAATTCTGTTAAGTGTTAGGTTGTTTTAGGGGTTGAGTTTGAATATATGCTACTTGGTGCATGTGTATGCCAAAGATTTGAGCTTTGAAAATCATTGGAATGCTTGTAATCTACTAATCAGACCACTAGACCTCTCATAGGACCTCAGCAACCTGTTTTGTGTTCTTGTGTTTTGATTTGCTTGCTTATTGTTGGTTTTCTATTTATTGTGACTCCCTACACTCAGAAAGAGTGTAGGGGTGCCTTTGTCCATCAACAAACATCACCAAAATCATCACAGCCAAGCCCTCTTGGCTCCAAGTTTTACAAGTGAACCAAAGTCACTTGTTCATCAGTAACTCAACAAGAACTGGATACGTTTTGAATCATAACTTGTTGATTCTTGGATAAAATTGGATTGTGATTTTGTTTTTGTAGTCTACTAAGGTCACTGTTTGAGTTTATAAAGAAAAAAAAAAGAAAATTTTTATAAAAAGGTCACCCGCAACGGGCTCGAACACGCGACCCCTCGCTGGGGGACTAAGCGTGTCAACCGTTGATCTAGATTCCTTTTTCTGTTATAGGTTGAAAACAAAGGGTATTTAACCCTTTCTTCCTTTGACTTTTCATAAGCAAGCCGTAGCTTATTTGATTTTTTTCAGCTTATTCATTAAGCTTTTTGGGCTTATTTCATTTTTCCTAGGATATTTATAAGTGTTAGGATTTTTCTGGCTAAAAGTTTTATTTTTCCTATTACTTAATTAATTTTTAGGATTATTCTTAGTTTTAAATTTAGAAAGTCATTTAAAAATATTAAACAGTAATTAAAAAATACAAAAAAATATTTTTTAGCTTTTAAAATAATATTTTGAGGTTTACAGCTTATTAGGTTTTCAATTTGGCTTATTTTTAATTTTATAAGATTTTAGGGTTTTTAAGCAACTTTAAAATTCAATATAAAATTATTTAATAGGTTTCAGGAAACTTGGTTTGCATTTTCTTTCTAGTTAGAATATTTAGGATTTTTGAGAATTTTTTTAGAATTTATTTGAGAACTTTTAATTTTTTAGAATATTTTATTATTATTTTATTCATTAAAATAAAAAGTTTTATTTTTATTTCTTTTTCATTTTTCCTAGATTCTAGACATTAAAATAAGACCTTTGTTACTTTCCATTTAATTTTAGGCTTTTCAATTAATTTTTAGAATTAATTTAAGATTAAATAGATTTTAATAGTTTTTAGGAGTTTAAAAATAGTTTAAATTGGTTTTAAAATTTTTAAAAATAGTTTTTAGTTTAATTAGGTCATTTTTGAGGTTTACAAATTATAAAATCTTGTTTAGGGCTTTTTAATATTTAAAAGTGATTTTTAGGGCTTTAATTAGCATTAAAAAGTCATTATTAAATTAATTAAAAGGTTTTGGCAAGTTTGGATTTTTTGTAAACTCTTAGAATATTATTGTGGATTTTTAGTAATTTTTAGGAATTTTTAGGATAAAATTTTAAATTTTGCACTTTTTACGTTTCTACGTCGTAACTTTCTAGTAGTGTTTTTGCCTTATTTTTCTATTTTTTCGTCTTCGTCATTTTCTCTTCTTTTCTTCTCATTAATAATCAAAAACATAATCAATCATTCATTACACAACACACGTGCCTCCTCGAGAGAACGATCCCCACCCATTTGGGTCATAACTTGTGGTTTTCCTAAACCGCTCGTTAATACTTACCGCTTTTTACGCTCTTTTCCTAAAGGGTAGTAAAAATCACTACATCAAAATGACGCCGCTGCCGGGGAGGCGTGTTGTGTTTTGATTGAACAATTGTTGTTTTTCTATATTAGCCATAATAGTATTTGTATTAATAGCACTCTATTAATACGTATTATCGTTTTTCGGTTTTTGTGAATAGTATTACTATATTGTATACGTAGAACAATAAATACACAAGTACTACAAATACGTGAGCAATCACAACCTTGATTCGGGATTTCATCACTCGATCATTGTATTCGAATCTCAAACCAAAGAAAAAGGCAAAAATAGATAAATACTTTCGTGAAGCTTAATCTTGATAATACAAACTATAAGGTGGGTATAAGGCGGTTGTATTTCACAACCTAAAGGAAAAAGGCTCTTAAGTGCTTCGCGCCGCCTCGTTTCCTCCGCTTGCTTGTGCGTATTTGATTTTGAGAGTGAATCGAGGGTTTTGCCGCCCAAAGTATTATTACATATCATATATATTTTCTTGGTTTCCATTTGATTAAACCCTCTTGAACGATTTGGTGTTCCACCATCGTTCTAAAGTCATCGAAGGCTTTCACTCCACGTGATCGTTTTCATTCCTTGAGGCCTTTTTAATCAAGAGATTTGATTAGTGAGGAGATTTGTGGACTCATTGTCTACTTAATACATTCACCAATTTCCAAAAAGGTTAATACAATCAAAAACCACAAAAAAATTGAAAAAACACAAAATACCAAAAAGAATCTTCTTTGCTCGTCTCCACGTTGTACGTGACGTTTATGCTCACTCGTAATCAAGCAAAACGTGCACGTAGACGCAAGAACAAAACTCCTACTAAAACTCATTCTAGTGAGGAGTCCCCAAGTGAGGAACCTATTGTAGAACAAGAAGCTATCATGGCTAATCGTACTATGATGGAATTGCTTCAAGCACCCACCGAGGGTTTTGGAGAGGCCATTGTGATTCCCGCCATCCTTGCGGAGAACTTTGAGATCAAAACGGGTTTAATGTCTATGCTTCAAGCAAACAAGTTTCGCGGTCATGAAAAAGACAACCCACATTATCACATTAGGCAATTTAATCGTCTCACCGCGACAAGCAAGTTTAAGGATGTACCACACGATGCCATTAAGATGATGTTGTTTCCTTACTCGTTAGATGGACCCGCCAAGATTTGGCTTGAGAAAGAACCGCCGAATTCGATTTTGACATGGGCCGATCTCGTGTCTAAATTTGTGAATCAATTTTTTCCACCATCTAAGACAACACATTTGAAAAACGAGATTTCACGTTTTACACAAAGACCAAATGAAAGTTTTTCAATGGCTTGGGAAAGGTTTAAAGAAATGTTACATGAATGTCCACACCATGATTAGTCCGAATTGCATCAAATTGACACTTTTTATAATGGGCTTAATGAACATGAACGAGATTATTTAAATGCCGCCGCGGGTGGTAATTTTTTGTGCAAAACGACCAATGAGGCTTTGAAAATCATAGAAAATAGGTCTAAGGTCTATAGCCCTCGTAACACACCGAGTGTTGCCAATTTGGGCTCGTCATCATCTCGTTCCATTAATGCCTTGCAAGATGAAGCAAATGAGGAGAATCGGTTTTTCGATAGGTTTTCGACTCTTATGTCTCATTGGAAAGCTCAAGAAGCTTCAAACACCGCTTCGGTTAAAGCGGTTGCTAAGAGTTGTATTTCGTGTGGTGGAGCTCATGATTTTTCCGAGTGCATTACCGCGGATGGTAACACTTCGAATGCTTATGTAGCCACGGGAACTTATAACCAAATCGGTCAAGGTTCACGCCAAAATCAAGCTCCACAAAATCAAAATGCTAATAACTATCGAAACAACAATCAAGGTGGAAATTACCAAGGAAATCAAAGGAATTATAACAAAGGTAATTACCAAAGTGGAAATGGGCAAATTTCAAACCAAAACCAAAACCGTGATTTTCAAACTCCTACTCAAGGTTTTCAAAATGCTCACACTAAAAATTTGCAAGGAGAATTTTTAGATTATGCTAAGGCTAATGATGCTAAGTTTGATAACATGCAACGTGAGATGATTAGCTTAAGGTCCGAGTTGAAAAACGAGCTTAAAAACGAACTTGCTAATGAACTTAAAACTCATGCTAATAAAATGGAAGGAAATGTCACACGACTCCAACAAAATCAACAAAAAAATGGAGCAAGGACAACATGAGATTAAGCAAGAGTTGTTGAAAGCGGATGCTAGGCAATCTAAGTTTGAAGACCGTATGGCTAAAATGTTTGAAGCTATCATGTGTAAGCCCTCTTCTTCGGGTGGTCTTCCTAGTGATACCATCGTGAACCCGAAAGGAGAATTGAAGGTTATTACTACTCGTAGTGGTAAAACTTTCAAAGAACCCATTTCTCGTCCAAGTACTTCTATGGAGAAGGAAAAAGAGAAAGAACCTGAGGTTGTGGTTGAAAAGGAGCATATTACAAGCCCACGAAGTACCGCTCAAACCACACCTACGGTTGAACCTATACCCATCATGGAACCCGAGATTCCAAGGCCGATGCCTATGCCTAATTTGCCCCAACCCACACCACCTTTACCCTACCCATCAAGACGAGACAAGGAAAAGGCACAAGAACGAAATAATTATCAATTTGAACTTTTTATGAAAATGTTTCGTGACTTGCATTTTAATATAAGTTTTGCCGACGCCTTAGTCATGATGCCTCGATTTGCCGCGAACTTCAAAAGTATGTTAAATAACAAAGAAAAATTGCAAAAATCGTCTAGTTGTTCATCGGTTTTTCTAAGCCGCATACCTCAAAAAGTCGGTGATCCTGGAAAGTTTTTAATCCCATGTGCTATCCAAGACATGGAAGAATGCTACGCCTTGGCCGATCTTGGTGCTAGTATTAATTTGATGCCTCTTGAGATTTTTAAATCGCTCAATCTTCCAAATCTCACTCCTTCAAGAATGTCAATCGAAATGGCCGATCATTCTACGATTCTAGCTTGTGGAGTTGCCGAGGACGTCTTTGTGAAAGTTGGAAAATTCTATTATCCCGTGGACTTCATTGTTGTTGATATTCCCATCGATCCTAAAGTTCCGTTAATTTTAGGTCGATCTTTTTTGGATACCTCGAGAGCACTTATCGATGTGCATGCAAGAAAAATCACTCTTCGTTTCAATGAGGAAGAACTCGTCATTAATGCAACCCAAAACTCCACTCTTTCTCATGTTTATTCTATCACATCTTTGTACAATGTCGATTCCACCAAAAACATTTGTCAAAAGATTTCAAATAAAGTTTTAGGAGTTGATAAAAATGAAGTTCCGTCCCCTCCGCCGATGGAGGTTAAGAGTGTTAAGCCTATGATTCCAATCTCGAGTGATTCTTCGGATGATGAATACGTTGATCCCGATGGGGAGGTTTTCTTTGTTGACAAAAGATTTGAAAACTTGCCACCACCTAAACCAAAACGCTTTCAAAATGTGAGAATTTTTAGTGTGACTAACATTGTTTTAGATACACCAAATATTTTTGACATAATTAAATCGGGTTTTCACAAGGAGAGTGTTAAAGATGAAAAAGGAAAAGATTTTAACTCTAATTTAAAAGATTTTTCTACAATTCTAACTCCGTCATCACCACGTTTATTGAGTACTACAAGCTCGTCTTCTCCTTTTGACGATGCTTTGTGTGGACTTAGTGTGGGGGAAGCCCCTTATGTTCCCTCCCCTTTCTCCACCGAGGACGAGATATTTGATCCTGGAATTGCTTATATAGGGAAATCTCGGTCTTCCACCGATGCAATAAATGGAAAATCTTTTCATTTGATTGGTGCGAGTCTACCTCGAGTAGCTCAATGTTTTGCCTTACCCATTGTCCCACCCTTCTATTTCATCTCTCCTATTTTCTTCTATCCCATTGGGATTTGTGTTAGAGTTGTGTTGTCTCGTCTTTCATCCGAAAACGAGGACGCTATCTTTGACCCCGGTATACGTTTATCGGATTTTTAAAGTACTTCACGTACTTTTGGGCCTTGTTTATCATGTAAGCCCCACCAAAAATTGACCAAACCATGATTATCCCTAAATGATCACATTTATGGGGATTCGAGTCGAGCTTTTGACTCGGTTATCAAAAACAAGGTGCCTCGTGGGGGAGACCCATGCTTATCCATGTACATATTATTGCTTTCTAATTAGTGTAATGTGAGGGGATTTGTGCCCTTCCAACTTTTGTTCCGTGGTTGTTTGTGCATTGTGTCTTTTAGATCATCATCTTCACGATTGGAGCCTCTCGTGTTCGTTTCATGGGAGCACTCGATCGTTTGCTTTGGAGGCCTTTCCCAATATCCACATATGATATATCCTTTTATGTTCTAACCTTAGGTTTTTAGCACACTTCATAAACGGCTATTACTTAATGGTTACACCCTTTCCATGCTAGATTAAGCATTCGACTACGTCTCTAGTATGGGGGTGTTTGCACCCCTAGACTCGAAACATTGAGGACAATGTTTAACTTTAGTATGGGGGGGTGAATAGATACTTGCCTTGCCAAACCTTCACGCTTTCCAAAGTTTATCGTTTTGTTTATCGTTTTTCTTGCAAAATAAGGCTAAAAATGGACAAATTTTAAAATTTTTCTCATGTTTCATAAGTGTTTGAAGACACGAATGTAGATTTTCCGATGGCGAGAATAAGAGTAATTTTTGAATCGACCGTGCGTGTTGAGCACTTAGCTTTGATTCCTTAACTACACATTAGGCTAAGTCTCTTAAATGAGGACGAGAAATGATAGAGTTAATTATAAGTTACTATGCTAAACGTAGAGTACTCGTATTCTTTCAAAAACTCATGTGTTCTCGTTGTTTGCTTATTCTCCCTTCGCATGTAAATATTTTTTGCTTGATAAATATTGATTTAGCGGTTTAGTTAGGAGTGTTGGGTTTCTAGTCTTTTCTAGTAGCTTCCGTGTAATTAAATTGGGAAGACATTAAGGTATCGCCAGCGTCACGGTTTTGAAGTATTGGCACCCTAATAATCGAAAGCTTCACCCAATAATAAGATTTCAAGTGCTCACCTAAATCAAGCAAACAATTTGAAGCCCCACAAGGCCTAAAATCTATGCAAAAATTGAAAGTGAATCAAGCCTTAATCTTCGAAGCTTTAAAGATCCAAAATTCGCTTTAGCGTGAGGATATACGTCTTTGGCTAATAAAACCACCGATGAGGCGGATAATAAAAGGCAAGGCAAGACCGAAGTCATAATAAAAGCTTCATGGCGAAGTTGAATAAAAGATGGAGGTAAACCAAAGATAATAAGGTCCTTCCGTTAGGGGGCGTATAAAAGTCTTGGTAATAAGTCTCATGTTCAAAACCGTTATAAAACCGTGTTTATCGATTCTTCTTGTCAACTTAATTTTTTGACATCGTTGTCTATTAGGAGGGGTTATTGATTTGATGGTCTTAGTTACACCGTTAGGACTCTATTTTTAGACCTAAATCTCTATCATCGCATAAGTCAATGATGTATCCTCGTGATCATTAAGACATAATAAAATATAAGAGATACAACTTAGGAATAATGGGAGAATAAGTACGTGATTAGGGCATATGAGTAGTGTTAGCATTACTAACTTATAATGACAATGATCTCGTTGCACGCTTGGCATGGAATTAAGGTGAAAATCGAGGACGACGAAATTATTTCTAACGAAGCATTCACGTGTTCTTATTCTATGAACCTAAACGTCCCATTTTGCGATGAAAATCATACATTATGTCTAAAACACAAGTAGTAGTAATAGTATAGTGTAGCTAGTTTATCATTTCAATAAAAGTGAATTAAAATAAATTTTGGAGATGCTTTGATACTTTATTCTAGCATTGCGTGAGGGCACGGCAATGGTTTAGTATGGGGGAGTGATGAGACTGCTTTTATACATGGTCTCATCGTCCAAAACGGCCTTAAAATGCATTAAATATCATAAAATAGACCAAATATATGCTCGTGTTTGTTACTTGTGTATTTTTAGGTACGGATATTGAGGAATTGGCAAAAGATCACAAGAATCATTCAAAAACGAACACGGGAAATGAAGTCGCACAATGAACCGGGCCCAAGTTTGGAATTTTGCAAAATGACCCTTGAAGAATTGAAGATTGTCAAGTTTAGTCCCTCATCTTTGAAGAACTTGTCACAATTGACCCTCAACTTATCAATTGTACAAGTATGGACCTTAATATTTGAAGATATTACAAGATCAGTCCATCAAGTTTGAAGAATATACATATAAGGCCCTTGGAAAAAGTTTATAAACTTTGTGTGCCAAATATGACAACTTGGCAAAAGTTGATAAGGCAAAATCAGGCGCTGATGGAATTAAAAACAAAGTGAAAAGAAGTTAATAGCTTGGGGACCATATTTGCCAGACAACCAAACAACCCACAACCTATCATTCTACCACATCACCCACCACCACCAATCATAACCCTCCACTTCACAATCCCCTCCACGTCACACTTCACTTAGCTTTTTAAATTAAACTGATTAAAACTAATCAGTTAAATTATGGAGGCAAACATATTATTTAAATCCCATTAAACCCCAAACGAATCAAAACCCCACCCTGCTACTCCCTTAATCCTATAAACCCTAATCCCTTAACTCCCTCAAATCAAAGGGGTTTATGTTAATTCTTTCCAGAACCTTAATCAAGGTCACTCTCATCCTATCCCACACAAAACCCCTTTCCCCAACACAACCATGTGACCTATGGACCCCTCCCCTGCAACGTCACTCTCACCCAAAACCCTAAACCCGACCAAATGGACGACTCAGATGATCCCCTTGGTCCCCAAGCACATTTAGACGACCATGATCACTTCTTTACAGCTGGAATGTCACTCTCCATCACATGGGCACAATTTGACCACTTTGAAGACCAAGACTCAAGGGCTTTTTAGGAATTCTGCATACTAGGGTTTTAGTTTCTAGTATTTTCCATTTCATTGTATAAATAGGAGTCGTATGTGACCCTATTAGCTTTGTTCCAGTTTTTAGCAATCTCATTGTAATTCCTTTTTTATAAAATTAAAGTTTGGTGTTTTTAATATAAATTGTAATTCCTTTTAATTATTTATAAAAAGTTTGTGTGTTTGGATTGCTATTACTGAGTTCCATTTAAAATTGTGAAAGAATTTGGTGTTTGAAGTTTCAGTTTTCATAAGTGTTTTAAAAAGTTTTGAATTCAGAAATCATTGGGTGTTAAGAAGTGAAAGTGGATTAACAACCCTTGATTTGTGAGTTTGAAGTGTTTTTAAAACGTGTTAAGTCAAAGGGTTTCAAGGTTTTAAGTTTTCAGAAACATCAGAAAAGTGTTTTTCTTGTGTTTGTTCTTGATTTGCAGGATTTTGGTTGATTGTTTGTTGATTTAGTTCAGCACCAACCCCAGTTGGTAAGGAGGTGGTATTGCAACCACAAAGGACCTTGGATGTAAGGTTCTTAGGTAAAAAAATACTCTTCCTTTTTGAAATTTTCAGAAAAGTGAAATTTGGTGTGAGATTTGTTGAATCTGCATGCTAGTTGATTAGTTGATTGGATTTGAGTTCTTAAGTGTTTGTATGCAGGATTAGAAGCTTATTTATCAGTTTGGTTAAGAGTTGTAAGGTTTTGATTTGAAAAAGTTGAAAAAGGATTTTTAAAGGGGTGTTTGGATCTGCTAGTTACTTGATTCTTTTGAAGGATTGCAAGGATTTAACCTTGTTAGAAGTAGTTAGTAGGAAGTATTCAGTTGTTTGCTAGGGTTGTTTTCAGTTTGGGAAGATTTTGAAACAAGTTTGTGTGTAAAAAAGAAAAAAGTGAAGCTAAAATCTGCTTAGGCTTATTCTGCTGATTTTTATGAGATTTTGGTGCATGATCTTGTAATTCTGTTAAGTGTTAGGTTGTTTTAGGGGTTGAGTTTGAATATATGCTACTTGGTGCATGTGTATGCCAAAGATTTGAGATTTGAAACTCATTGGAATGCTTGTAATCTGCTAATCAGACCACTAGACCTCTCATAGGACCTCAGCAACCTGTTTTGTGTTCTTGTGTTTTGATTTGCTTGCTTATTGTTGGTTTTCTGTTTATTGTGACTCCCTACACTCAGAAAGAGTGTAGGGGTGCCTTTGTCCATCAACAAACATCACCAAAATCATCACAGCCAAGCCCTCTTGGCTCCAAGTTTTACAAGTGAACCAAAGTCACTTGTTCATCAGTAACTCAACAAGAACTGGATACGTTTTGAATCATAACTTGTTGATTCTTGGATAAAATTGGATTGTGATTTTGTTTTTGTAGTCTACTAAGGTCACTGTTTGAGTTTATAAAGAAAAAAAAAAGAAAAATTTTATAAAAAGGTCACCCGCAACGGGCTCGAACACGCGACCCCTCGCTGGGGGACTAAGCGTGTCAACCGTTGATCTAGATGCCTTTTTCTGTTATAGGTTGAAAACAAAGGGTATTTAACCCTTTCTTCCTTTGACTTTTCATAAGCAAGCCGTAGCTTATTTGATTTTTTCAGCTTATTCATTAAGCTTTTTGGGCTTATTTCATTTTTCCTAGGATATTTATAAGTGTTAGGATTTTTCTGGCTAAAAGTTTTATTTTTCCTATTACTTAATTAATTTTTAGGATTATTCTTAGTTTTAAATTTAGAAAGTCATTTAAAAATATTAAACAGTAATTAAAAAATACAAAAAAATATTTTTTAGCTTTTAAAATAATATTTTGAGGTTTACAGCTTATTAGGTTTTCAATTTGGCTTATTTTTAATTTTATAAGATTTTAGGGTTTTTAAGCAACTTTAAAATTCAATATAAAATTATTTAATAGGTTTCAGGAAACTTGGTTTGCATTTTCTTTCTAGTTAGAATATTTAGGATTTTTGAGAATATTTTTATAATTTATTTGAGAACTTTTAATTTTTTAGAATATTTTATTATTATTTTATTCATTAAAATAAAAAGTTTTATTTTTATTTCTTTTTCATTTTTCCTAGATTCTAGACATTAAAATAAGACCTTTGTTACTTTCCATTTAATTTTAGGCTTTTCAATTAATTTTTAGAATTAATTTAAGATTAAATAGATTTTAATAGTTTTTAGGAGTTTAAAAATAGTTTAAATTGGTTTTAAAATTTTTAAAAATAGTTTTTAGTTTAATTAGGTCATTTTTGAGGTTTACAAATTATAAAATCTTGTTTAGGGCTTTTTAATATTTAAAAGTGATTTTTAGGGCTTTAATTAGCATTAAAAAGTCATTATTAAATTAATTAAAAGGTTTTGGCAAGTTTGGATTTTTTGTAAACTCTTAGAATATTATTGTGGATTTTTAGTAATTTTTAGGAATTTTTAGGATAAAATTTTAAATTTTGCACTTTTTACGTTTCTACGTCGTAACTTTCTAGTAGTGTTTTTGCCTTATTTTTCTATTTTTTCGTCTTCGTCATTTTCTCTTCTTTTCTTCTCATTAATAATCAAAAACATAATCAATCATTCATTACACAACACACGTGCCTCCTCGAGAGAACGATCCCCACCCATTTGGGTCATAACTTGTGGTTTTCCTAAACCGCTCGTTAATACTTACCGCTTTTTACGCTCTTTTCCTAAAGGGTAGTAAAAATCACTACATCAAAATGGCTAGATGAAATGAAATGGATTATTAAAGTTAGGTTATGTCACTAAAAGTCCCATTAGCATGAATTGTGAACTACCGGTATTTGGTAGACGCTTATGCATATAATAGTACTATTTGGGGACGATCACCCTAGTTCGCGCCTTGACGGTTCATCCCCGTCGTGCCACATTGATTGGTAAGCGAATTTATGTATGAGAAGATTTACACAAGCGTGATTATTGTGACGACACGCTAATTTAGATAGGAAAATTGAGTTTCGGGCTAGCTACCCGTTGTTTGTTGTAGTAAGGTAACAATGTCATGCGGCTTATAATAATCCAAATAACGAAATACTGCTATACACACTAAATTACGACATATTGCCTGACTAGCAATACAAGGTCTTACTATTGATATTATGTTCGTGTTTTGTTTTTTCATAACCATATTCATATAACGGTTTTTATTTAACTCTATAAAACGTTATAAAACGTATTGTATGATGTTTTTACGACAATGGATCGTATAATGATTTTGAAGGCAAAAGCCTATAATATGATTTTTGGATAAGGATTTGAATAAAATGACTTTGGCTATTTTATGGCCTATTACAAAGATTTGTACAAAATGATTTTCGGTAATAATTTTATACCGATGTTATATTGATGGATTTAATTAAAACTCTATGAATTCACTCGGCGTTTTCGCTGACCTTTTCTTTTAACATGTTTTATCTCAGGTACTTGAAGGTAATTCTCAGGAATACAACAAGAATTCATGGCCCGCACTTAAATAATAATTTCCATTCAAATGCTTTGTAAAACCTGTATGAAATACAATGACTTGGGACCTATGTAAATTTGGTATTTATGAATGGAAATGCTTTATTATTAAACGACGCGATATTTAAGCGTTTTCTATGATGTGAGTAATGTGCTATCCCGTAACACCAACGAATCTTCCGCTGTATTGAATTGTATAAATTTGGGGGTGTTACAGTTTGGTACCAGAGCTCTCGTTATAGAGAACGAAAGATTTTTAAAATCAAGGTTTTGAATAAAACATTTTAAAATCTTTTAACTATAAACATTTTTCACAAAATGTTTAAAAATATTTTGACTATAACATTGCCGAAGAATTCCCGAGTTACCGACAAGGCCAGACTGAGAAGTCTTATTTTAATATATATATATATATATATATATATATATATATATATATATATATATATATATATATATATATATATATATATATATATATATATATATATATATATATATATATATATACCTGGATTATATATATACATATGATGTAATTTGATTACATGATTGTTTGATGATTATTTCTATATTTATACGAGGTATTTATACGACGTAGATTGTCACAAGGAACCCTAAATCCCCTAGCGAATTAATCTAAGCTATTCCTGTAGGAAATTCTAGCTATTCCAGATCTAAACCAAGTTGTGGATATTTATGATCCCAACAAAATGGTTCATATTCGTAGAAATGTAGGTTGATTGTGATCTTGAAGAGGAATTGGCGAGATTAAATCTGATATCGATGTCATGACAATCTTTCCTTATAGAGTGGAGTTTGTCAAAACGTCACCACCTGGAAAGGTGTCACCTGATTCGTTGTCATCCAATTCTTAAATTGAAATCGAAAGGGTGAATGTTGCACTTAAGGCTGTCATTGGAACCATTACCCAAAAGCCTCATGCTACTAGTACCTTTTCAAGAAGTCTGATTGAATGATCGAGTCATTTCATACTAGTGACTCATTTGATAACTATTGTTGAAAGAGCTATAGAATTGGAAATTAAGTGTTGTACATATCGAGCTTTTATTGCCCTATTAAGGTCTAAGAATAAGGTTGAAAGTATTGGAGAATGATGTAGGATATCGCATTGAGTATGATTTGGTTGAACTTGAATGAAGTAAAATTTAACTTGTATGGAATAAGAAATTGTTAAGAGGAAGTTGTTGAGTCCTGTGATTGAATTATAAGGTTTTAATGGATTGTTGATTCGTGTTAAGGGTTGTTCCTAGGCCATTGTCCAATGACGAGGATGCCCACTGTTTAATAAATTGAAGAAATCTTCTTCTGAATCGGGACCGATGGATCTTCTGGGACATGTGGAATACCTAATGACTCTTGTAGATTAGTATTCTTTATGGTATCTTTTAAAAATAATCCCTAACTTAACTGAGACATCAGTTGGTAGGATGAGTTCTTGGAATTGTATGACATAGTGACACGTAATATGTTACGGTACAATTTTGACTTGTTTGTGATTAATGAAAAGGCTACCTTTGATTGCTAAATCCTACATGTATCGATGTTATCTATGTTTTCTTGCTTTATCCTAATGTTCGCATTAGTGATGCAACCATGGAACAAGTACTCATCTCGAATTGAGCTACGTTGTGGATTATTCTCTTTGTATTCCTGAGTGCCATCGAGGTCATGAACCTCATGATTAATTGGCTAAGCTCATTTCCTGATATAATGTAGCTAATTCTTGGTGAACAACTTTTCATCACTCTTTTGCAGATCACACCTTGTTTTTATAAGATAAAACAGTATTCTTTGAGAAAATTGAATTTTCATCACTATATGGATTATTTAAAGTGAGACTTATAAATAATCATTATTGAAATAAAGTTGATTATGAAATACCTTGGAAAACTTAATTGTTTTCACAACAAAGAAAATCTTGTAAATTTATTTTTGATTCTTATTTAAGAATTAAGCATGAAAATGTTTTTATTATAAACATGATGATAAAATTTTGACGAACTGAGTATTGCATCGTTAATCTTGAAATTGTATATAGTTGCGCGCCTATATACAATTTGGAAGTGACCATGCAAGGCTGATTAGTAGTCACCATGAAATTATTAATAAACCCTAAATTTTCTTTGAAGATTGTGAAAGATAAAATTTTATGAGATCTGCAAGAACTGAAAAATAGGGACATATTGATAGGGACACCTACATATGTGCCCGTACCATTTATTCTTCTGAGTCGAATTTACTCATCTGTGGAATTTGTCTTATTTGACAATTGATATTCCCTTCTTGTCCAATTCTCCTGTAGTGAGATTCTTAGGAAAAGTATCTGATTACCGAGTGTTGATACCCGACTGGATGTATTGACGTTCCTATCATTTCTTTTGATTTTATTTCATTTGAATGACCTGGGTAACGATCCGAGGATCTTTCGAATGCGTACTCAAATTATGAAAACATGGGATATATTCATATTCGTTAAATGTTTTAGTCTGTATCTGATTTGAAATTCTGTCCCGTAGATTATGCGTTGACCTTACTCTTTTAAGGTTAGTTATGTCTCCAGATATCCTTGAACTTGTGAACGATTATGAGTTATTATTAGTCTTTTGAGAAATTCACATCTTATCAACGACAATGAAACTGGAAAGTTATTAGTGCCAGTAGAATAGATTGATTGATTATGACACGACGACGTTGTCTTAATTGATGGGAACTCGAGTAGAATTCCCCTAAATGATAAGATGTTGATTATCAAAAGTGATCTAAATAATTCTTGATGGATGACCATATCCTGCATTTAGACTTGAAATTATACCGTGAATGGTTGTGAATTATTCATAGACATTATAATCTAGAAAGAACCTAATATGAATTTATAAAAAGATGTTCATGTTATTTGAAACTTTAGGAGGTATTTGCTGGTGAATTACCTAGACTTTCGCCATTAAGGCAAGTTGAAATTGGTATTGATTATATTCCCGGTGCTACACCTGTGGCTTGTGCATTGTACGTCAACTCCATCTGAATTAAAAGACTTACCGTACAACTGAGAGAGTTGTCGGAGAAAGCTTTTATTCTACCCAGCTCGTCATTATGAAGAGCTATGGTGTTATCATTCCTTATATTTATTTGTTGAATTACTGTGAACTAAGTAAATTGACGATTAAAATCTATATCCACTACCCAAGATGATAGACTGTTCTATCATTTACAAGGTTCTAGCGTATGTTCTAAAGAATTGATCTACGGCATGGTTATCATCAACTTCGCGTCCGCGAAAAAGATTATCTATTCCAATCACTACATCCGGTACTTGTAATGAACATTATGAGTTTCACGTGATGTCGTTTGGATTAACTAATACACAAGTAGCATTCATAAATATGGTGAATCACGTGTGTAGGCTGTAATTTGATAAATTCATGCATGTGATCGTTAAGGACCATTTGTTTGTTTATAAGAATAGGAAGGAGTTAATAATTATTTATAGACTGCCCTAAATTGGCCGAACAACGAAAACCTATACCTTGAATATATAACGTGTGATTTAAGGCTTGATCCTTTACATAAAAGGATCGTTTGATTAATGATGGTAAGATATATATATATATATATTGACTCTTCAAAAAAAAATTAGAAGTCCTTTAAGACTTTTGGCTTTACCAAAAAGAAAGTGCAAATATGTTCTTACAAATGTTTTATCAAAAAGAACTATTGAGGGATTATTCCCTTATACCTAGAACATTTAACTAAACTCCTGTTTAGGGGTAAATATTTGTGTATACCTCAAGACAACCTAAGAGGGATTGAGGAAACCATTTAAACCATGAGTTGGAATTTGAAACGACAATTTTTTCTTTTCAACTAAGAAAATTTTGACCAAAAGTATAACCAAAGATTTTTCGAACATTTACGAATCTTATTAATTATTTTCAATAAATCAACCAAAAATCGTGTCAACTAAAATTCAAATTTATTTTGAATATCTTTATATAATTGGTTGAGCTAAGAACTTTAAAACATTTAACGTTTACGTTTCATAAAAACTTAATATTTATTGTTAATTTAAGTGTAATAATTATCGACGCTTTAAAACGTCGGATTGAGCAAAACTGATAAAAATGATAGTTGAGACGAAACTAAAATTTAGAGAATGTGAAGAAAGAATTTCTGAGTGAATTGTGGTCATGATAATTATTTCATCAGGAAAGGTGAATGTAGATACCGACTCATTATATAGAAAGGATAAAGAATCAATTAGGATGTGTTTCTTAATAATGACTGTGTAAATAAATTGCCCAAACAATTTAAAATAGCCGATGCTTGTAAAAAGGATAATATAGATAATAAAAAGGGGTTCGCGGCTAATGTAAACCATTAGAATTAAGAAGCCGATGGCATTAAATGTTTAAAAGGCCACTTGTGGTTGTCTAAATATGGAGGATTGTAAGATATAGTTATGTTGGAATCTTGTAAGTATAGGTATTCTATTCCTGTCATTTCTGATTTAATGTATCAATATCAGAAGAAGTTTTACGGATGCAATTTATGAAGGCAGACATCGCCTCATACATTAGTAAACGTCTAACTATTGCAAAGGTCATCATCGGAATTTGATTCGATTTGGGTCATCGTCGACAGACTGACCAAATCTGCTAATATCATTCCTGTTAATGATAGATTCTCGATGAAGAAATTGACTATTTTGTATTTAAGGGAGTTGTGTAAACATAGTGTACCTGTATCGATCATCTCTATCAAGATCCTCGCTTCGCATCGAATTTCTAGAGATTTGCTCAGAATTCATTGGGAACGAACCTTGATGAGAGTACTGTTTGCCACCCCAATCGAAGGGATGAGGTAAAGTAATTATACAAAGCACTAGAAGTCTTGTTTTACGTTTGAATGAATGACCTTTGGTAATAAACCGTGTAATCGTTTCCTTTGGAGAGATTATCGTTGATAATTATCGTGTTAGGATCGAGATCGAATCTTGTGAGGATCTAAATGTGAGAGCATTTGTAAGCAGGAGTTGGGATGAAGACACCCGACATACATCCATTGTGAGTTGGACATGTCTTTTAGGTTTAAGGTTTCCTATGGTGACAAACCTAACCTTACAAAATACCCGACCCGCGAGACCTGAAATGATTGTTGAAATTAGGATCTGATTATTGACTACCGGTATTGGGCAGGAGGTTATGTGAATATAAAATGTAGATCTTGAAGTGCAGGATGGGTAGCGAAGTTATGCAAAAAAATTTCACCTTGGAAAAATGAATTGATGATCTGAAAGATCATGGGAAATAAGTCCCCGTTGTATGGGACCATTGAGATGATGTAAAAGATTGGTTTGAAAGGCATATAAGCTGGATCTACCCTAGGACTTCAAGAGCTGCGTGAATTATGTTTCGTATATCGAACTTGATAAAATGTCTATCAAGTGAGAATCTGATCATTCTTGATGAAGTTTAGATCGGCGAAAAGTTGCATTCATCAAAAACCCGTGAACATCATGGATAGAGAAAGTAAGTCAACATTAAGCCTGATCTTATTCCCGTAGTTATGTTTGACGAAACTCTCATATTGTAATGAATTACACTTGTGAGAAAAGACCGAATTTGGAGGAAATACCCACATGGCTTTAACTCTATAAGAAGCGAGTAGTAAGATAAGATGATCTTTGAGGACAAAGATCCCGTTTAGGGGTAAATGCTGTGACAATCCGTCAATTTATGATCGATATTTTATTCTCAATATTTGTTTAAAAACATTATTTTAATGTTATAATATGAACTCACTTATTTCTGGGAAGAAATTTGTATTTACGTCATGAAGTAGCATCGACTACGTCTAAACCAGAGGATTCCACGTTACGTGCTTACGTTTACATACACCGTCTTTGGTGACAGTCCGACATTTCAGGAAATAAATTTATCCATGAATATTATTTTGGAGTTTTAAATTTGTGTTGGTTCATAAACTCACAAATTTACGAGAAGAGATTAGGACTTATGTTCATAATTTAACGTCCTTTACGACTAAACCGGAAACCTTAGGATTACGTATTTACGTTTTTGAACTCCGTTTTTGATGAGACAATTTTTATTAGATTCGATTTGTGCCGTTGATTCATAATTTATAAAAACATTTTTCGTAAAACGACCCGAGGGCATGCAAATCGAGGAAACTAGAATCGAGGAGTACCCGTAAATAATTGGGGATGAGACAAAACAAGTTTTGCCCCACCCCCAATATGGGATGGTTTAACTTAGCTTACAACACACCACATGTGTCAAAGCTTACTAAGTAAGCTAGGACACTTGTCCTAGCTACTTGCAACTTCACAAAACCATTCAAGCATAAACCACTTATCTCATTCATCTTACATGCAAAACCACTCATCCTCCCTTTCTCTCACTAAAAATTCGTCCCATATTCACCACAACACCACCATTTGATCTTAAATTAACCACAATATCATGTGTTATTCACACATATGTTGAAGAACCTTTGAAGATATGAAGATTGGAGGTGATCTTAACCTATGAAAAGGAGTTTTCATGAGGGTTAAAGGGCAGAATTCATGGAGGTGTTCATCTATCCAAAGGACCCAAGAAGTTTCCTTGCTAAAGTTGAAGATTTGATAACAAGAACCAAGTCTTGTTCATCAAAAACCTCATCTTTTCATCACTAATGGTGGTATAAAGATTGTTCTTCCTATCCTCTTGTTATTTTGATTATGTAATCTTGTAATTTCTTTATTTATGTATATGTATATGATGATGAATGTTGATTAAAAATATTATTTGGGGATTTGGTGTTGATAGATTTGATAAACATGGTTAAAAAGATGGAAAACCATAGGTAACAAGGTTAAAATCTTGCTAAATATGATGGCTGTATAAAAACAGTAAGTAACCAAATGTTAAACTGATAAAATAGTGAAGTGGAATCAATATACAGTAAGTATTAGGTGTTATACACATGTGAGAGTTGGTCATACAATGGAATCATAAAAATGAGTGAGATATGATCAAAACAAGTTTAGTGTGCAAATATGCCTACACTGTTTTGGACGAATTTATTAAAATATTTAGAAGTTGATTCATCAGTAGCTATAAGGAATAAAATGAAGCACATATCATGTAGTTTCTGTGATAAAAATTTGAGGTCCTATCTCCATATAGAATTCTAGATATGGACATTTTAGTGAACTTAAAATTTAGGACTGATTTTGTGAAATTAAAGTTTATTATTATTATATAAGCACTCAAATAAATATAGTATAAAATGTGAATTAAAACCCACTAACTTATATATGTCATTTATATAAATATGCATAAGAATAAATAAATGGACATTATATAAAAATGGTAGTTTGGTAAGTTTTATAAGTTATAAAAACTATAAACATGATTTTTACGTCTTTTTGGCTAGTACCGTAAAATTAACGTTTTTCGTCAATTAAAAAGTAGACGATCGGACCCATCTAATGTAAACTTTTTAAAAGTCATATACTAATATATAAGTACTTAATACAAGTAAAACCAATAAAACCCGAACTATATAACATATGGACATTAACTGGCTAAGTTAGCATTATTGGACTAATAATCCAACTAAATGGACTAAACACTTATAAATTTACTTACTGGGCTTAACCCACTTGGGCCCAACATGAAAAGTATAATACTGATAATAAAGGTATAAAATGGACTAATATAAAGTATTGGGCTTGTAATAGGCTTATTGGGCCTAAAACATGTAAATAAGTAAAACTAGTAAAACTAGTATAAAAATATTACCAACACATAAACACTATAATGAATGAGTAAAAATGTACAATCCCACTTGATCATCATCATATGTATACATAATTGTTATTTTTATAAAGTCATTGGACAAGAGTCTAAGACGAGTATTATTTGTCTAGGTTTCCGTGATTGAAGCACGTACCGTACATCCGAATTTCCGATAACCCGCTTTCCTACATCAACGTGAGTTCATAGCCTCGCACTCTTTTAATGTTTTTATAAAATGTTTTATAAACCCGCGAGGGAGATATCATGTTAGTTTTTACGAAATAGGACACTAGTTGTCCTGATTGTTTGTTTATTGATTTGGACCCGAATGATTGTATGACCCGATGTATGATTATATGACCCGATAGATGAAATGAAATGGATTATTAAAGTTAGGTTATGTCACTAAAAGTTCCATTAGCATGAATTGTGAACTACCGGGATTTGGTAGACGCTTATGCATATAATAGTACTATTTGGGGACGATCACCCAGTTCGCGCCTTGACGGTGCATCCCCGTCGTGCCACATTGACTGGTAAGCGAATTTATGTATGAGAAGATTTACACAAGCGTGATTATTGTGACGACACGCTAATTTAGATGGGCAAATTGAGTTTCGGGCTAGCTACCCGTTGTTTTTTGTAGTAAGGTAACAATGTCATGCGGCTTATAATAATCCAAATAACGAAATACTGCTATACACACTAAATTACGATATATTGCCTGACTAGCAATACAGGGTCTTACTATTGATATTATGTTCGTGTTTTGTTTTTTCATAACCATATTCATATAACGGTTTTTATTTAACTCTATACAACGTTATAAAACGTATTGTATGATGTTTTTACGACAATGGCTCGTATAATGATTTTGAAGGCAAAAGCCTATAATATGATTTTTGATAAGGATTTGTATAAAATGACTTCGGCTATTTTGTGGCCTATTACAAAGATTTATACAAAATGATTTTCGTTAATAATTTTATACCGATGTTATATTGATGGATTTAATTAAAACTCTATGAATTCACTCGGCGTTTTCGCTGACCTTTTCTTTTAACATGTTTTATCTCAGGTACTTAAAGGTAATTCTCGGGAAGACAACAAGAATTCATGGCCCGCACTTAAATAATAATTTCCATTCAAATGCATTGTAAAACCTGTATGAAATACAATGACTTGGGACCTATGTAAATTTGGTATTTATGAATGGAAATGCTTTATTATTAAACGACGCGATTTTTAAGCGTTGTCTATGATGTGAGTAATGTGCTATCCCGTAACACCAACGAGTCTTTCGCTGTATTGAATTGTATAAATTTGGGGGTGTTACATTGTTACTCCTAATTCTAGTATTTGTGCAAACTCTTCTTCTGTGATTGCAAGTACAACAACAGATTCTGAACCCACTTTTCCTTCTTCAAAGGGTTCCAATTTTGTATATTCGATATCACCTTCTTCTGTTGTACAAAAGTCTATTTTGGATTATTTTCGAAAAACTTGATAAAACACAAAAATATAATAAAATGTAAATATCCATAGAAAAAAAATAAAAAATGGAAAAACTTTCAAAATACCAAAAATATTCTTTTCGACATGTCTTTCAGTATTGATAATATGGACGTACCTAGAAATGTCGCTCAATAACGACACGGGTGTGTACATAAAGCTCGAATGAAAGTTGTAAGTATTTTTCAAAACATGTCATTTCAATGATTTACAATTACCTCAGATTGTGACTCGTACTTCAAAGAAAGGAAAGTTGATCACGAGATTACTTATCCTCAACAACGGGAAATGTAAAATTCTCGGCCATGAGCTATCGATAAAAACATTTAAAGTTTTTAAGCACATGTAAACGACTTACAGTTAAATGTCAGACTGTAACTCGGACCTCAAATAAAGGAAAGTGTATCTTTAAAGATACCTTATCCTAACCAACAGGTAGAGCAATCTATCACGGGTTAGCTAGTCATAAAACATTCAACGTTTTAAGCTCAACACAATGGCTTGTAATCACTTTCAGATTGCAACCCGGAACTATTTTCACGGGGGAGTGTACGCTTTTGTACTCTTACCCTTAGCAAAAGAAGTTAAATCTTCTTACACTTGAGTGGATTCGTCAAGACATTCAAAGTCTATGAAGTCAAGTTTATGCTTTAGAAAAACCTTTTCGTCAAAAAGAATTGATTTTTCAAAAAGCGTTGAACACAATTTTTTCAAAAATTTCTCAATGATATTCAAAATCTTTCAAAAATTGTGTGTTCAACAACTCTTATCCTCAAAAGTTTAATGTGGATCAAATCCTCGTAATGACAATTCCATTGGATCAATTTTTGAGGGGGAGAGTTCCAAAATTCATGCTAAGTTTGACACATCTTTCTCCCAAAGATTTTCAAGACTATTTTTCAAAATATATTTTAATCAAATTTGGTATCTCTAATATCAAAAGATGTTATATATTAGAGATAGGGGAGAAAATGTGATTAAAATGTGATCCAAAGACTCAAGCAGTCATGGTTACGATCAATAACCCACTACATCTTTAATTCACGATGTTATTGGTGTCAAAAGGGTGGTTAGGTTTAAGTCCTACGATCAAAACAGAACCAGAGGGATCTTCCCAGGGACAATCCAATAGATTATTAGAAGTCCTTAGGAAAGGTGGAGTAGAATGTGAACGTAGCTGAATGCCGACTAAGTACTGATGATAGCACTGGAACAATCACAACAAAGTGCTATTAATGATGTCTTGGTATGCATTGAAGAGGTTGAAGAATGAAAAAGAAATGTAAGGATAAAGGGTCTAAAGAAAGAAGCCCTCCATACAACTTAGGCAGAAACCGGGTCAACACATCATGAAGACAACTCATCATGGACCCAGTGATGTGAAGCACAACCCTTTCCTAGCTACTCAGGCTTCTCTCAAAAGAAGTTTGTTTTATTGTCACGGAGATCAACACGACTTCTATTGACTTTCTCACTCCGAGATAGTTGATATTGAATAGGAGGCATCTGCTCCAGCCTCCGACCACTAAAAGTGCACAAATCGAGTCTAGAGCCAAGAGATCAATCAAATCTGGTTAGGACACACGTATGAAGATCAAGAGAGTCCTACGCTATATCCTTGTGATATTGCTAGAAAACTTAGAGTGATACTACTTAGTATTCACAATGATGAGTGGAAATCCTTCCAGTGTTAACATCAAACAGCGCTGCGGTAGGTCATATGCAAGATTCTTTATGAATTAAACATATGTAAAACTGAAAAGCAACAGTGGTTTGATTCTAAATTGATTCAAACTCGTTTCAGGTTTCTACGCAATATCTTTATGGTCTTGCCAGAACATTCAGAGTGATATTCATTAATATTCACAGTGACGAATGGAAATCCTTCTAGCGTCAACATCAAACAGCGCTACGGTAGGTGACTTGTGAGATTCTTATGAATCAAACTTGTGTCAACTGGAAAGCAACAATGGTAAGATTCTTAATGAATCAAACTTGTTCCAGGAATTTGAATTGAATTAATCAAGCGGATATTTATCCAATTGATTCACTCTTTATGTTCGCAGTCTTGCTTTGAGACGATCGAGTAAAGAGAACGACTAGTACAGCCGCGAAACCCTGTCAAGGAGATTCTTAATTGAATCTACCTAATCACAGGTACGGTATTTAATATCGTATAACGTTCTTCACCGACCGGAGGTAAAACGCTACCGATTTAGGACGAATGTCAAAGCCATTCAGTCCGTGTCTATGTTTTGTCTCGAGAAGGTGGTGACACAGTTTACTCAGCAAAGTCAAAGATTCAAAATCACATGTTCATGCCCAAAGACTTATTCAACAATTAATAGTGTGAGCATGTGGATAAAGACACAAGATCGCAAGATGGCAAAGACAAGTCAAGAATGATTTGAATATCTCAAGATAAAAGACTAAGTCGAAAGACAATGACAAAGGCTCAAAGATCACAACATGAAGGAATAAAACTATTGTTACACGTTCAAGACTCATTTATGACGAAATTCATAAATCTCCATTGGAATCCAAATATCAAAGAGGAATGACCTCACATTGGGGGAGATTGTTAGCCTCAAAATATTGAGTCAAACAAGAATGTTCGGTCATAGGTTTCTATCGTAATATTTATTATAACGTTGTAATAAGTAGTTAATTAGTCGTAGATTACGGGCTTGGATTAAAACTAATTAAAGTTCAAACGTCAAGCCCGGCCCAATATATAGTCCATTAAAGGCCGCATGTGGGTGGACTATATATACTACCCTCATAGCATGTTAGGAGGGTGGGATGATCATTGGTACTCTAATTACTTTCTTAATCTAAGATTCTAAAAGGTAATCATCTCCTTCTCTCTACTTTCTCTCACTACTTTCTCTCTCTAAAACTCATATCTTTTCCATCTCATATCTTAATCTATCATCATATTATCAGGGACAATAGAGAGGGTTTATATACCCAAGCCCATGAGATGGGCTTGGGCTTACATTGGGCCGCCGGCCTACACATGTTGTAGGCTTGGCTTGGCCTTGTTTGATTAATATTATGATAACTAAACTACGAGCTACTACTTAGACTATTGTTGGAGTGACCGATCCTTTCTAACACGTAAAACGTATATCCAACAATATCCCCCTAAGGGAGGACACTCCAAACAAGGGCGTTACCCAAGTTACAATAATAAAATTTACCTAGCATACTATGCTTGTCTTGAGCTCGTAGTCTTCGTCTTTCTTTTCTTTTTCTTCTCTGGTGAACATGTTGATGTGATCTTAGATATCAATCTTGAGCATTAAACTCTTGCCTTGATCTTGTGCATCCATCACTTGTGATCTTCGCCTCTTCGTGACTTTACATCCCACATACTTATACCTTTGTAATTCTTGAAAGCGTTAGAGTTTGATACAGCGGAGACTTGACTTTTAGGCTTTCTAGAATTAAATGAAGTATTAAGTGCATAAAGTATAGGCATGCGGGGACGAATTCTTCTCGGATTCCACAACGCAACCGTCTTCCAATGCCGCAACATAAGTAGACACGAGCGAAATAGCTTTGAACATTTCATTCTAATTCGGTAGCATTTTAGCTCCGGTCGATGAAGACCGTTGGACTATATAAAATATCGTATTTGTGGCAGGTAGATTTAATTAAAAATCTCCTTGACAAGATTTCGCGGGTAAATCCGTTCTCTTTACTCAACACTCTAAAGCTGACTTCGAACGTAAAGAGTGAATCTTTTGGATAAATTTATCGGCATGATTGAAGTCGTCAATTCCGATTCTTGGAACAAGTTTGATTCATTAAAGATTCGCACCATCGTTGCTTTCCAGTTGTCACGAGCTTGATTCATATGGAATCTTGCAAGTTACCTACCAAGTGTTGTTTGAGGTTACTAGAAGGATTTCCACTCATCACTGTGAACACTAAGATATCACTCTAAGTGTTCTGGCAAGATCACTAAGATATTACGTAGAGGTCTGGAACGTGTTTAAATTCAGTTAAGAATTAAACTACTGTTGCTTTCCAGTTATCACAAGCTTGATTCATAAAGAATCGCACAAGTCACCTACCATGAGCTTTTTGATATTCGCTCAAGAAGGATGTCCATCTTTATTGTAAATACTTTCGTATTACTCGGATGTTCAGGCAAGATCATGAAGATTTTGCGCAAGACTCTTAAGATCTTTCTTACTTTTCACAGTTTACGAAGAAGCAAGGAAATATGGAAGTGTGTCCTAATGAGATATTTGATGATCTCAAATGGCTCTAGACTCGATCGTGCATTTTAGATTTTAGTGATCGGAGGCTGGAGAGAAGTGCCACCATTTCAATATCAATATATTCGGAGTGAATAAATCGATAGATAATGTGTTGTCTCCGTGTGATTAAAACAAATACCTTTTGAGAGATATCTGAGTTAGCTGGGATGGGTTGTGCATTGCATCACTGGGTCCATGATTTCTATCTTCAATATCGAGCATTATTAAAATGATCTCAATAGCAAATGTATTGACCCGGTTTCTACCTAAGGATGTAAGGAGGGATTCTTTCTTTACACCCTTTATCTTTACAATTCTTTTTCATTCTTTAACCCCTTCAATGCTTACCAATACGTCATAACTAGCACCTTGTTGTGATTTTTCTAGTGCTAACTTAAGTACTTGGTCGGCATTCAGCTACGTTCATAATCGTTCTCCATCTTTCCTAAGGACTACTATTTCTAGTTATGGAATATCGTTGGGAAGATTCCTCCGGTTTTGGAAGAATCATTGGACTTATCCTATCCTACCATCCTTATGTCACCACAATCTTCATCGTCGTGAAATAAATGGGTTTAGGGTAAGTATATGTCACCATTTTTGTATAGGAAATCCATTTTGCTCCCCCTTAACATATGCCACGATATTCGAAAACATTTCACACATGTCGGGATGAGCCATCACGTTAAGTCAAACCATTTTTGAATAATCATTTCCCATATTAAATCACATTTTCTCCCCCATTTAAAAAATATTAACCCAATCAATGTTTTTAATATCAATTGATTTAATGAGATTTTAACAAAGTTTTGGGAAGAAAAATGCAAGTCCATTTTATCTTCATGATACCAAATGTTGAGATATGATACCGATGAGTAAAATGATCACAGATTCACCATATTAAAAGAAATTGAAAAGGTTGGACCTGATTTATGAGAACATCATATGATAAGATCAAATGGTTCTTGTCGGCAAATGTTGGTTGCCTCGTCACATCTGAAGTCATCTCTTGACACCACATGTACGATTGGTATTGTTGTCCTGACACCAATTTGTGAACTTGGCACGTTCGGCGTCGAAGATTCTGAATGTTGGATAATTTCTCTCCCTCAATTGTTAACCCGTGTTCAATTGAAAGAGTTGTAGTCGTCGGTTGAGTAGTTGAATCGTCGAGTATGTGGATACCAATTGTAGATTGCTATGGTTGTAGAGATGACAACTTCATAAAAACAAGATTTCTCTTGTTTTAACAAATAAATGCACTGAAGCGTACATAAATCCGTGTTAGATTGTGTTGTAACGTAAACACAATCCCTTACATGGTTATAAAGTAAACCATGCCCGAGAAAATTAATTTCCGTTGTGAGCCAAAGCTTTCATAAGAAATACTTGACTTTAATATGAAAAGCGGGTTGCAGTCTGAAATAACTACAAGCCATTTGGGCATGTTTTATGAAATATTTAAAACTTTTGTACGAACTCTATTTATGGCGCCTTGTCAATATTAATCGACATTTCTAAGGCCGTAAATATAATCGTACCAAAAGACATGCCTTTGAATAATATTTTTGGATTTTTTTGAGTTTTTCAATTTTTATGGTTTTTAGATGGTTTTATATTTTTGTATTTTGCTTTTATGGATATAAATATAAAACATATATACCAATGATCACCAAGGATACGGAAAATAGTTTACCACCACTATTGTTCGCTTCATCTGCCAGTTCCTTAAGAGTTTCGGGCGAGAAAGTTCTCAGTCCTAGCTTGTCGGCCAAAAAATCCATTCGAGCGCGATCTAAAGCCTTCGTGAAAATATCCGCCAATTGATACTCAGATCAGACAAAGTAAAGCTCCATCACTCCATTTTCCACTTGCTCCTTGATGAAGTGGTAGTGAATGTCAATATGCTTCGACCGGGAGAATTGAACATTATTGAAGCATAAGGCAATTGGACTTTTGTTGTCACAGTACATCAGAATTTTGTTGAAACCTAGACCATAGTCGGTTAATTGCGATCTCATCCAAAGAATTTCAGCACAGCAACAAGACATAGCTATGTATTCTACTTCTGTACTTAAAATTGTAGCGCTTTTCTGCCTTTTCGATGCCCAACTGATTAGTCGATCTCCTAGAAGTTGCAAAGTTCCACTTGTGCTACGCCGTGTATCTTGAAAACCCGCGTGATCCACATCTGCATATGCCATAAGTGTAGTCGAAGAGTCCTTCGAATACCAAAGTCCCCGATTAATGGTTCCTTTAAGATACCGAAAGATCCGTTTAACAGTAGCTAACTGTAACTCAGTAGGCCTAGTTTGATACCGAGCACACATACATATAGCAAATTGATGGTCGGGTCGACTAGTTGTAATATACAGAAGGGTACCGATCATTCCACGAAAAAGTGTCAG
The DNA here is from genome assembly GCA_025667525.1 of Glebionis coronaria. Classification (NCBI taxonomy): domain Eukaryota; kingdom Viridiplantae; phylum Streptophyta; class Magnoliopsida; order Asterales; family Asteraceae; genus Glebionis; species Glebionis coronaria. The sequence goes on along the minus strand of CM046881.1, from coordinate 288,961,582 downwards.
ATCAACGGCAACTACATGTGGATCTGCATCAAGCTTAGTTCGTTCCACCATTAGAGTATCCACGGCGTCGCAAGATTCCATCTTATATTTCTTAAGAGATTCAAGGGCATACTTGGATTGATTGATAAAGATGCCTATAGGACTCTAAGATATCTTAAGTCCTAAGAAGAATGATACCTTTCCCATCATAGACATCTTAAACTTGGAAGACATGAGTGTCCCAAACTCATACGATAAGGTTTGGGTCGAGGCAACAAATATAATATCATAAACATATATTTGTACCATAATCATATCTTTACCTAGTTTCTGAAAGAACAGCGTGGGATCCACCTTGCCTTTAGTGAAGCCTTGCGTAAGGAGGAATTGTGACAATAGATTATATCATGCGCCTGGAGCTTGATTCAACCCATAAAGAGCCTTCTTAAGCTTGTACACGTGATTAGGATATTATGAGTTCACAAAACCATCCGGCTGTTGAACATAGACCTCTTCCTTGATTTCGCCATTGAGAAATGACGTCTTCACATCCATCTGATAGACGATCATATTCATGTGGGCTGCATAAGCGAGGAATAGTCTAATTGCTTCCAAATGGACAACGGGGGCAAAGGATTCCATAAAGTCGATGCCTAATAATTGCTTGTATCCACGAGCTACTAGTCGAGCTTTGTTCTTCAATATTCTGCCTAACTCGTCGAGTTTGACCTTGTAAACCCATTTCAAAGTGAGTAACTACACTTGATCCGGGCATGGGACAAGTTCCCATACTTCAAGAAGTACAAATTCATTAAGTTCTTCTTGCATAGCTTCTATCCAACAGGATTGGATAAAAGCTTGTTGCCACGTCTTAGGTTCAACTTCACTGAGAAAAGCATCAAAATGACAAAACATTACACTTTCTTGTAACTGACTTCGTGTGGATATCGAACGATTATTGTCACCAATAATAGAATCTATAGGATGACCCTTTTTCCATTTGTTGTCATGTTCACAAATCTGTGGATTAGAGTAGACCGTATTAGGAGGTTCCTCTGAGGTGGACGACCCGGCTTGATTAGAGTCGGGAATTGGTACACCAAAGAATGGAAGTTCACACATTTGAGCAAATTCTAAGTCGTGATCATCATCATCCTCTTCATCATCAATAGGCGTGACATGAGTACTTGAAGCATGTGTTGGTTGAGAATTACTCGTTGAAGGTATATCTTGACCAATTGTAGGTGCAGACGTATCCAATTGTGCTTCGGTTGCTGGAGGGACAACTTCAGTAACCAGAGCTATTACCTCAGGTTCTGGAGCAACAGTACTTGGAGGAGTAAAGAATTCATCCAAGAACGGTTGAAACAACGTATCCCATTCATTCCTAGAGGTGGTGTAAATGATGATGAAGTAGGGTTGTTTGAGACAAGACCAGAGCTTATGTTACTGGGTCCCATTTCATGAAGTGCGGGTTCAGAGCTGCTATGCTCAGAAGCCATTGCCGTCAGCTCATCAAAATCAACATTCATCGTTTCGAGGATCTTACGATAATTATGGTTGTAGATTCAGTATGCCTTCTTTGTGGGGGCATAACCAATGAAAATACCAATATGAGCCTTGGGTTGAATTTTTCCCAAATTGTCACCATCATTATTTGGATAGCAAAGAGAACCAAATACATGAAGATATGATAAATCTGGTACTTTCCCACGTAGAAGCTCATAAGGTGTTTTACCATAGCGTTTACAAATTAGTGACCGGTTTTGGGTGAAAACTGTTGTGGATACTGCTTCTGCCCATAAAAACAATGGAGCCTTTGCGTAAATTAACATCGTTCGATCAGCTTCCATAAGTGTGTGATTTCGCCTTTCAACGACACCGTTTTGTTATGGAGTGTGAGAAACGGATGTTTCATGAGATATGCCAACTTCTTAATAATAATTACGCAAGATTTGATTCACAAATTCAGTTCCATTATATGTACGAATGCGTCGGACAGTAGTGTTGAGACGTACTTGAATCATCTTGAGAAATCCGATGATGAATTTAGGTGCCTCATTTTTTGTTGAAAGAAATTTCACCCATGTAAACCGAGAGTAATCATCGACAATGACGAAGATTTACTTTTTACCACTAAGAGTTTCAACATGCATTGGCCCACAAAGATCCATATGCAATAAATAAAGTTTCTCTTGGTTGGTGTCTTCAGTCTTGGGTTTGTATGATTTCTTAGTGCTTTTCCCCATTGTACACGCGGAACACAAATGGTCCTTGTGAAATGTATGTTTTGGAAGACCACGAACAAGTTCGTTTTTCGCCAAATGATTAATAGCATCAAAGTTAAGATGAGATAACTGTCGATGCCATAACCATGACTTAGTCTTTGAAGCTTTGGAGAGAAGACATACGGAAGAAGCGGCCATCATATCTTGTAGAGACAAAGTGTACAAGTTTTTCCCTCGAGTACCTTTCAATAAATCAACCCCTTCTAACTTACGAATGAAGCAGGTATGATCTCGAAAAGCAACTTATAGGTTTGCATCACAAAATTGTCTCACTGAAAATAAGTTATGACCGAGACCTTACACATAATACACTCTTGAAATTATAACATTCCTAATATGATATTCACCGTAACCCATTATCTTGAAAATATGATCATTTCCAAATCGAACTGTACCAAGAAACTTGTTGACGAAATTTCTGAGCTGAGAGCGATCTCCAGTCATATGCATGGAGTAACCAGAGTCCAAATACCAGAGAACAGTTTGGACCACCTGTTTTCAATAACAACAGTAGATAATGCATTGGAAACTATTAGTTCCGGAGTGTTAGCAGATACAGATATAATATTATAAAATTTGCTAACATTTTTATTATCCTTAGATTTCCTACGTTTTCTAATGTTAGTTTTACCATTAAAAGGTTTTATAGTTCCAACTTTCTAAGGTTTTGGAGTATTAGCGGGCACTACAGTGGGAGTAGACCTATTTAAAGGGCACTTGGTTCCTATAGTAGTGTCGATATTCCTAGTTAAAGGACACGCTTGTCTTTTGGTACCCTTGGTACTCCTAGTTAAAGGGAACGCTTTCTTCGCTTTAGTGGGAGTGATCCTAGTTAAAGGGCACACATTTTCTACTATAGTGAAAGTTCTACCAGTGGGGCGCCACATCCAACCAACGTGGGTTAACACTTTTCCAGTCGGTTTCCATTCTAAACCATTTTTCTGGGCATTCATCTCATTCACATGGTCAATAAGGCAAGAATCATGACGACTAGAAAACATACATTCATTGCAATTAAAACATTTCAAATTAGATTTCACAGTAGGCTTAGAACACTGCACAACCGCAGAGCCTTTCCGTTTAACTACATGATTCTTTTTATTCAAAACAAAAATAACATTCCTAGGGTGGGATTCTACTTTCTTCTTCACTTGACTACTAGATGAGGGCAAGATCCTTGATGAGATGGCTTTTATACATGATCTCATCGTTCTTTTCGGGCTTTAAATGCATAAAATGTCATCATTATACCATATATATGTTTGTATTTGTTTACTTCTGTGTTTTAGGTATGGATATCGTGAAAAAGACAAAAGATCACAAGAAACAAGGAAAAACGGACACAAGAAACGAAGCCGTACAAAGAACCGGACCCTAGTTCGTGATTTATCCAAGAAAAACCCTTGAAGACTTGAAGATGAACAAGATTGATCCTTAATTTATGAAGAAATGACACTTAAAACCCTTGTATATTCATAATTACAAGTTTGGTCCCTTATGTTTGTCAAAATTACAAAATGGTCCTTCAACTTTGAAGAATTGACAAGTTTAGTCCCTCAACAATTCTAAATTGTAAATAATGGTCCCTCATGAAGTCAAAGATACAATGAAGACCTTTGAAGATCAAGAATGTCCAAGACCAGTCCCTGAAATATTCAAAATTGGCAAAAACAACCCTTGAAACCCTTATCATAAAGTTTGGTGGCCAAAATGTGAATTTGGAAACTTATATAACAAAGGAAAACAGGTATTCAAGCTGAAAAACATTGTTTACAACTTCTGCCAAAACACAAGGGCTACTAATGACAATATCCAAAGTTCAAATAACACAAACAAGCTCCAAACACAAAACACCCCCTTATTTCAGATCAAACTTGTTACTGTTTACCATGATGAACCCAGAACTTACCCCACTTAAAATAAAGGGTAAAATGAAATTACCCAGGCACACGCTTAATTCACATGCCCAGGAACTCATCCCACACCCAAAACCCCAATCCCCACTCACCATTTGACGCCACCATTTCACACGTCAACCAATCATATCACACCCTCCTCTCCAAGTAATCCTAGCTGGCAAGATCCACGATTTATAGCTACTACTTGGTCCCCAAGCACAAAATGAACAACCAAGATGAATTTGGACAGCTCAAACATCAAATGCGTCTAGAAGATTTCAAGGGCACTTTTGGGATTTCATAGCCTAGGGTTTTGCTTGTTTATGCCTTGTATCCATCTATATAAGGAGTCCTCAACATGTGAGAGCCCCTTTGCTCCAGATTTTAGCTATTTCTTTGTAATTCCTTTTTATTGAAATAAAATTTGAGTTTCTAAAAAATTGTGATTTCTTTTTTGTTATTTATAAAAGTTTGGTGATTGAATAGCTGAAATCCGAGTTCCTTTTACCCAAAAAGAATAGCTGAAATCCGAGTTCCATATTCATGTTTTGTTGTTTTTTAGGAAAGGTTTTAGGGGATAAAACTCTTGTTTTCAAAAAATCAGATTTTATAGTATTTGTTCATCCTTGTGGTTTGTTGATCTTAGCAGGTACAAGGAAGTTGGTGCTTGTTTTGCTAGCACATCAGCTCAAACATTCCAAGGCTTGGATGTAAGGCTTGGAGGTTTGCATCTCTTTCCTTTTTCATTTTTCTGATTTTTGTTGAATATTTAGTGATTTTTGCATGTTTTATTTTGGATCTGTGTTTTGTGGCTTGATTTGTGTTTCTAAGGATTGGAATATTGTTGCTAGGTTGTTTTAATCTTGGATTGAAGGTTAAAACACAACAATCCTTTGGAAAATTGAGAGATCAGATTCCAAAGGGGTGTTTGGGTTAACTGATTTTCAAGATTCAAGGCTTCCTTTGTGGTTGTTCTTGGTTCTAGTGGTTTGTTATCTGTTTATCTGCTATAAAGGGTGGTTATCTGCATGTTTTGAGGGTTTGAACACCTAAATCAATCAAAGGGTCATAAAATCAGTTTTACTTGGGTATTTTGGCTAAAATTTTGGGGACACCTAGATCTAAGGGTATACTAGGGCTAACAAGTGTTAAATTTTGGTTAACATAATCAGGGAAAGAGATTTGAAGGCTTAAAATTGGATTGGTGGTCAAATAGATAAGCAAAAGGATTTTGGATAATCACTTTTGCTTATCAGAAACTTTTGGTGCTTGAATCTGCTTATTTACTTTGATCCATTGCTTGAAACAAGTTTATTTGTGCTTATTGGACTTTATTATAGCTTGTATATGCATTTGGTTCAATTTGGCTGGCTTATTCATGCTCAAACTACTTATTTGTTCATAAATGCTTATTTTCAAGGTCTGTGCAATATTTATGAACTGTTTGCTTATTCTGGGCTTATTGAGTGAACCAATTTATGATTTCTTTGTTGATATAGACTCCTTGTGATTCATTGATCACAAGGGTGCCCTTGTTTCCATTTGAATCCAACTGGATCTCTCTAAAAAAGCAAGTCAAATAGTCAAAGCAGTGGGAACTCCTTTCCCCTACTGCTAGCCACTGCTAGTGTTATTTCAACTGGTGCTTATCAATAAGCTATTCTTGCTTATTTTAACCTGCAACAACTTTGAATTTGTAATAGGTGTCACTTATTTGACCCATTTGTTCATTCTGGAGCATTTGAGGGTTTGACTTTGAGGTTTGACTAGAAAACCAAACTCTTTGACTTTTAAATAATTTCTTATCAGCTTATTGTGCTTATTTGGCTTGGCTTATTGAATTTTTCTTTGTTGATTTGTCTTAATTAAGTCATTTAGAGTCTTTTGCAACTTATTAGAAGGCCTGAGGTGGTCTAGAACTCTAAGTCGACTATTTTGTCTTTTAGTGAAAATCTTCTTGGCTTATTTCTAGCTTATTGAGTGTGATTTTTTCAAAATTTCTTTTCACAGATCTCTTAGGCATCTCAAAATAAGGTTGTGTGTTTAAGCAGAGCTTATGGCATTGGCTTATTGCTTAATGGGCTTATTGGCCCAATAAGAATAAGTTGTTGGCTATTTAAGCTATGATAAGCTCAAAACCAGCTTTTGGGCCTTCAGACTTTTGTGCTTAGAATTAAATTTTGAGTCAGATAGGGCTATTTCAGGTTATTTTGGGCAAGTTTGAATTTTTGGGCCCAAAAGCCCATTAAGGTTGACTGTTTTTGTTTTTAGCCCATTTGGGGGCCCATAATGGGGAATTTGGTAATTCCACTTTCATTTTCTGTTTAATTAGGTTAAAATAAACTAGTTTGCAAGTTTTTAGAATTTTTTATAATTTTTAGATTTTTAATATTATTTTAATATTATTTTATTATTATTTTTCAAATTTCACATTTTTGCACTTTTTATATTTTTCTTAGGTTTAATACATTAAAATAGGATTTTTGCAACTCTTAGATTAATTTTATCATCATTTTTCTAAATTCTAGAATTATTTTAAGTCTTTAATAGTTTTTAATCATTTTAAATAGTTTTAATTAGTTTAAAAATTTATAAAAACAGTTTTTAATCTTTTTAGGTCATTTTAGAGGTTTACAAAGTGAAAAATCTTTATTTGGTCTTTTTAATAATTAATTTGATTTTTAGGGTTTTAATTAGCATTTAAAAATTAAATTTAATTAATTAAAAGGTTTGAAAAAGTTTTGATCAGTTGTAAACTCTTAGTTTATTTAAATTGATTTTTGGTAAATTTTTTCGGAATTTTTAGAATTAATTTTTATTTTAGCTCTTTTTACGGTTTTAATTTTAGTCGTCGTAGTAATAATTTTCACGTCTTCGTCATTCTATTTTCTCACCCCCTTCTTTCAAATATTAATCTCAAATCAATTACGAGTTATTCACACACATATACCTCCTTGGGAAACGAACTTTCACATCATAAGGGTCATTAGTACACGGTTTTCCTAAACCGTCGTATTTAATACTTTTCCTATTTACCTCCTTTTCCTAAAGGTGTGTAAAATCTCTACAATCATATTGGCGCCGCTGCCGGGGAGGTGTGTCGTGATTAATTTGTCTTTTTTTTTTAATATTAACCAAAAATAGTATTTGTATTAGTAGAAATCTACTAATACGTATTATCGGGTTTTTTCGTTTTTTCTTGTGAAATTATTATTACTATATTGTATTAAGTATCACAATCAATACAAAATATCTCCAAAAGTGTGAAAACACAACCTTAATTGGGATTTGATCTCCTAATTATTGTATTCGAATCTCAAACAATAAGAAAAAGGCAAAAATAGATAAATACTTTCGTGAAGCTCGATTTTGAAAAATACAAACTATAAGGTGGGTATAAGGCGGGTATTATAAAATATACCCTAAGGAAAAAGACTCTTAAGTGCTTCGCGCCGCCTCGTTTCCCCGCTTTCTTGTGAGTATTTTGAGATTGAAGCCTAATCGAGTGTTTTGCCGCCCAAAGTATTATTACGTATCATATATATTTTCTTGGTTTTCTTTGTGATTAAACCCTCTTGAACAATTTGGTTTTCACCAAAGTTCTAAAGTCATTCGGAGGTGTTCACTCCACGTGATCATTTTCATTCTTTTGAGGCTTCTTTAATCAAGAGTTTGATTCGAGGAGAGATTTAGTAGATTGTTGTCTACAAAGATACACAAAATCCAAAAAAATTAAAAACAATCAAAAGCACAAAAAAAAATTGAAAATCCACAAAACATTCAAAAAGAATCTTCTTTGCTCACCTCCCATTCATCGTTGAGTTTATGCAAACTCGTAATCAAGCAAAACGAGCTCGTAAACCTCGTCAAAGTCAAGGAAATCAAGAGCCTTTGATTGAAGAACAAACTCCAATTGTTGAACCTATTGTAGAACAAGAAGCTATCATGGCTAATCGTACTATAATGGAGTTGCTTCAAGCACCCACCGAGGGTTTTGGAGAAGCTATTGTGATTCCCGCCATCCTTGCGGAGAATTTCGAGATTAAGACAGGTTTAATGTCGACGTTGCAATAAAATAAGTTTAGAGGTCATGAGAAAGACAACCCGCATTACCACATAAGGAATTTTAATCGTCTCACCGCAACTAGCAAGTTTAAGGATGTTCCACATGACGCCATTAAGATGATGTTGTTTCCATACTCGTTAGATGGACCCGCAAAAATTTGGCTTGAGAAAGAACCGCCAAATTCGATTTTGACATGGGGTGATCTCGTTTCTAAGTTTGTGAACCAATTTTTTCCACCATCTAAAACAACACATTTGAAAAATGAGATTTCAAGGTTTACACAACGTAATAATGAAATTTTTTCAATGGCATGGGAACGATTTAAGGAAAGGATACATGAATGTCCACACCATGATTTTTTGGAATTGCATCAAATAGATACTTTCTATAATAGGTGTAACACCCCATTTTGATAAATGGAATGTCACGCGTAATTATGGCGTGTCATCAAAGCATGCAAGGTAATATGTAGTAAAACATACATGACCATAGGGAAAACCGAAATCAAACATCTGTTCCCCAAACATAAGCCCAAAACATAAGAAAGTAAATGAACTGAATGAAAGACTAAACAAGCATACATATATGAAGGAAACAGGAGAAGAAGTCTATGGCAGCTTCCATCCTATGCATGTCCTCCAAATGCTCGAGTCTTGGGTACCTGCCGTTTTGGGACATGGAAAGGAAAGTAACGGCTGAGCAAAACGCTCAGTGCACGGATATACAATATAGCATGAAATAGGATAAGCATGTAACATATAACAGCGGAAGACTAAGTTCTGAGTAGACTGGTTAAGTATTAAGAAAACTGGTTTTATAGTTTGAAAAGCCTTATGTTTATCTTATAAAACTGTTTTAACATAAATATACCATAGCCCATATAGGTCATGAAAAGGTTACGTGCATGAATACTTGGAGGGGTGACCTCATCATGCTGATTAGAGGGGATGCCTCTAATTTATATACTGGTTTGGGTAGGAGGGATCAACTTATTGTGAAGGATGCAAGGCACACACCACATTCACCATGAAATACTGAATAAAACATGTAACTAGGATGCACCCATACACCCCACATGATATAATAATATGGCCAAAACTGAAAAGGGACGCCACGAGCAATCACTCCGCCGTGGGGAAGTCATAACATTGGTGCCTCCAATGTTATGGTTATGGTACCTCCATAACTAGGTGAAACTGGTCATGCTTGTATATGGCTATAGATTATGCTAATTAAACATAAGCAGTTCAAAACAATAAAACAAATACTGGGAAAACAGTTGGCTGCATACGGGGAAATCCTAATAAGGAAAGAATGTCCATACTGAAAGGACGGGAATCCGTACCTCAAGTCTGGTGAATGAACGGAAGAGAGAATCCTACTTCTGGATCACTAACACTACATGAATACACACGTGTATAAGTATCGAATCACTGAATTACGTACTGGATTTCATGTCTTCTCTTGACTTAATTTATATGTTTTAAGTCATGTTTTACTGTTTTAAGCTTTAATATGAGTTTATCTTATATTCTGGTTAATCTGATTAAGTATTCCTGGTATTTCATGTATTATTATGCTTACTGAGCAATATTAAGTAACTTCCAAAAATAGCAGGTTTCCAAAAATAGAAAGTTTCCAAAAATATAAAGTTTTCCAAAAATAGAAAGTTTCCAAAAATAGAAAGTTTTCCAAAAATAGAAAGTTTCCAAAAATAGAAAGTTTCCAAAAATAGAATTATTGCTTAAATTAGATAAGTTTCCATAAATAGATATAAGCTGGTTAAATAAGCTAATAAATAAGCTTAAGTGTTTACTAATTAATATTCTGAGTCATAATGATATAATGTATAGTTTATACATGTCATTTAAATAAACTATAGGTTAAAGGTATTAAATTAAATATATTGTGATTTAATTAAATAATGATATAATTACTTAGGTTAAAACATACATTATTAATTATATTTGTATAACCTAAGTCATGAGAATTAATTAATTATAGGTCATGGTTTCAATAATTAATTAATTAGTTAGTCTAATTTTCATGATTAAAAATGCTTAGGTTTAGCTATGTATTAATAGTAAAATAATTAACCTAAGTCATGATAATTAATTAATTATAAGTCATGTTTAATAATTAATTATTCACTATAGTCTAAATTAAATAGATCAAAATACTTAGGTTAAATCATGTATTATTAATTATTAATAATAACCTAAGTCCATGTTTTACTTAAATTAATTATATAGCATGATAAATTAATTTAATTAACTTGAATAAATAATCTTGTAACAATAAGTCGTGTCTTGTTAATTTTATTTACCTTGAAAATTAATATACATGTCATGGTTAATAACTTGTAAAATCATAACCCGTACTAAAGTATTATTTTATTAAAAATGTTGTCGAAAAACGAACCCGCGAAATCCCGTGAAAATGTGTGTGTTTTTATATAATGCCGAACCAAACAGCCCCTTAAAAGTTCTTAAAACAGTTTGCCAAACACACCCCTTTAGCCTGTTTAAAACCCACTGCCAAACACACCCATAACTGTCCAAAATCCCACCGACAGTGGTGATCTTTCCCCTGCCAGTTTCGGGTTTCCACCGAGAGCATAAGCTCTCGGTTTCCACTGCTAGTACTAATCTACCACTGGCCGTAGCCAGTGGTTTCCCCTGGTAGGCTGCCGTTTCCCCCCGTTAGCACAATCCCAGCCAAAACCCTAATTGGGTGGCGGCTGGTGGAAATAACTCACCACTGAGACTCATATGAGTCTCGGTTTGTGTGCAATCAAACCAAACGAACACCCCCATCCCTAAACAGACTCGTTTTAACCACGTTTTAAACCCAATCATATGGATTCGTGATCTATCAAACCAAAAGAAAAGAAAAGAAAATGAATTAGGGATTTTACCTTACACACTGATTTGGGTTTATAGAACACTAAAACGTGAATCAACCTTCCTTCTTGTTCTTGGTGTAGGTCACGGCAGAGGAGAGAAAAAAAATATAGGCGGCTGAATTTTCTTGATTAGGGTTTCTTGTTGTGTGTGTTTGTGTCGGCAGAAAAAGAAAAACAAAAGAAACCCCCATCCCTTTTGTTATACACGGCCAAAAGCACTCTTGGGCCTTGAGCCCAAGTCCCAATACTTTCTAGTTTGTCTAAAACAGCCCCTTAAACACTTGTAATATTTATTTAATACACGATTTGTTTAAATGGTACGCGTAACCGTATATAAAAGTGTCGTAAGTTTCTTAGTTATAATTTCCCGTGTTAAACGTAATTATTACGTATATAATTACTTGTCGTGTTAAATTAAATATACATAATAATAATAACCGTTTAAATGTCCGTGATTACGTGTTACGTAGTTTACGTAATTTAATTAGTTTCTGATCGTGACTAAATATATTATTTATTCTTGTGCGTAATAATTACATATATATACGTAATTAATATTACCTCGCGTTTTAATTACGTTCGTGATTAATTACTGTTAAATACTTATCATGTGTTCGTACGTAATCGATACTTATCATGTTTATACACGTATGTACTACTTAAATAATAGCACGTGAATGTGATCATACTATATAAGGAAGGTTTTAATCTGCGACGTACGATCTTAAGGTTACTGTTCATGGTAAAAGCATGCGGGTTTTACAATTCTTCCCCCCTAAAAAGAATAATTCGTCCCCGAATTATAGATAAAGTAACTGGAAGCGAAACATACCCGAATCAAACTGGAAAGGTATGCAAAATAACGGAAATGAAGGTGACATGGTAGAAGGGAACGTGGAACGTGACATGTCCTGAAAAGACGTGGAACGTGACATGATTGAAAGGACATATCTAATCGATAAGAGAAAAAAAATGGATAAGAAGTCCGGATGAACTTGTCCGTTTCCAAGTGGCCTCCCTCTTGGAACGGTTCCTTCAGAAGATCCTGACACTAATGATAAATCTTGGTCCTCCTGACCTTGACTTGGAATACGAAGAAATTCTTGGTTATCAACGGAAGGTAGATCCCCTAAATTCGATCGTGGAAAAAAAATAAGAGTTAACGTGCAAGGGTAACTAAAACGTTACGATGCAAGACAATCTGACTTAACTGATAATTAGAAACGATGCGCGAGACATAAAGAAACGTAGTACGTGAAAAATTTTGAACGTGATACGTGAAAAATTTTGAACGTGTTACGTGGAGATATGGCGAGTGTAGTATGAGTAAACATATCGTGATCCATGATACGTGTAACATATCTTGATCATGATATGAGGAACGTGGAATGGACATGACATGTGAGACATATCGTGATCATAGAATATAATGGCGGTAACGCCAAACGCTACAAGGTGAGACATGGAATATGACGTGAAACGTCTATCTGATGATGGAGAGTTATACTAAACTTGGGTCTGGTCTCACAAGTTCTTGCAAACTTCCCAGAATGAGAAAAGAAATGAACGTAAAATCGTAAGCCAAAATACGATCATGAACGTGAATAGTGTCATGAACGTGAGCGCGAAAGCAAGTCGTGGAATTAGAATGAAGACATGAAGTAAATTAGGAGTACAATTACGAATCTTTGTCTGACCCGATAGCTGAAGGATTGCCAAGTGATCGGATGAGCCTTGGCTGGAACATGTTCGTTCAATCTGTTGGTTCTGAAATCCGTACGGATGTAAGGATTCTGCAGACTTGATCAAACTGTTGACAATAACCCAGATAGCATCATGCTTCATCTGAGTTTGCTGAAATCTGGTAACTAAAATCCATGGAGATCTTGTCCTTCGATTCACAATTTCATATGATGAAAACATCCCAGTTTGTTGGTGTCCTATCTTAACCTGTTGGTATGTCAGGTACCTAGATATGAACGTAACTGTATCTTGCTTCGTAGAACTTGATACCTAGGAGTTTGCGAAACTCTGAGTCTCTGAATCTAGACTTCTCCTAGCGTATAATTTTCTAGAACACCTAATGTAGTGTAGGGTTCTCTCCTTTACGCATAAGCTGAGTCATGGTAAGATTAACCGTAGAAACCCATGTGATTCAGTGTGTCACTGTAATCAAACAGAATTGATATTGGAAAAAATTCTAGGGTAGAATTTCTCTTGTCATAGAATTTGCAACATAGTGCAGATATGGTCTTCCTGTTCTTCTCTAGGCTTAGAGGAAATCAAGTTATCCTCAATGAAAACGCTGATGAATTTGTTTAGGAGTTCATGGAAACTCAATTTATTAAGTCCATAATGCGGTTGGAGCATTGATGAGACTAATTCAAAATCATAAATCTAGCATGACCGAGTCGTGAACGAATAGCATTCATGGACATGTCCTGCTTTTTCACTCGTCACTGTTGGCAGCATGATCGTGAGTTCGATCTTGGAAAAAGTTATTAACACCATACGGTTGATTGGACATGTTGTCAATATGAGGAGGAGAATAACGGTCATAAATGGTGATTTGTTTAAGTCGACGGTAGTCGACACATAATCTCATAGTACCGTTCTTCTCCTTGTAGGTTCTTCTGGAATGTATAGGAAGATTTAGAAATAATCAACTGGCTATGCGTAAAAAGACTTAAGTAGTCGTGTCTTACTGACAGCTAGCAAATTTTAGCGACCATGGTTAACAATGAACCTGCATTTAAGCGTAGATAATTTGTACGGATTTTCCTGATGGAAAATCAAGCTGAATGTATTCAGGAGCCTGAACATTGCTGTACATAATTATGAATCGTAGCATGGTGTGATGTTCATAGTCCATAATTAGGATAAACTTCATCTCGTGTCTGTCCGAGGAAATGCGTTAGCAGCTTGGATCTTATCATTAAGCTGAAGGAAAACCTTCGTATGCGTGGGAATAGAAAGGCGTCCTTCATGGTTATTAATATATGAACTATGGTGAAAGAAATGAAAGCGACATCGGCAACGTGACAGTTCTCACTGATGCGCCGATAATGGTATTGAAATTCTTGTGGCCTGATTAAAACATGGCACAACAACATAGATATACCCTTGGAGGGTACCCTGAATTTCTTAGAAATGTTCCATAATTAGACGTGAGTCATGTGTCTTGACTCGTGTCTTGAGAAATATAAGCGTGACATATGTCTTGACTGGTATCTTGACATGTGTCCTCAGAAAGTATACGTGAGACATGTGTCTTGACTGATGTCTTGACATGTGTCTCGAGATGTGAAACATTTAGAACTACAAATATTAGGTTAATATGCCAGAATTGGTGGATCGGTTGGACTACTGATCGTTTGTATGTCTGATCACGTCCGTGGCCGGAGCCCCGGTTGCGATTTCTGGGATAGTTGCTGTCATAGTAGTGGTTACTATCATCTTGTCTGTCGGTTCCATGACGGTCATTCTCATCACCGTGACTCATGTAACTATTTAGCTGAGTGGCCGGCTGGTACTGGTTTGCACTCATATGGCTGAAATGACAGCCGAACGACGTGTGACATGTAACTATGAATTTGGGACAATAATTGATGGGAATTGTCTGATGGTGAAGCATCTTCTCGTCCAATTGCTTTGCTCCGACGCCTTTGTCTTCGTCTTTTAGGATCTCCAGGTTGTGAACAGCATCAGCATCAGCATCTCGTAGCGTCTCCCAACATCAGCAGCATCAACCTTCAGTAACATCTCCAAGCTATGAGCGGCATCGACAATCTTGTAGAATATCAGCAAGTGAACATACGCCTGAGATGATTTAGACTCGACTAGCGAATACTCGTGAAGTATTGCAAGTGGAATACACATGGATTAAGGTACATGTAATACACATGAAATACGGTACGTGTAGTACACATGGCATGCACATGAAATGATCGGTATGGGCTCGATCATTTGTCATGATTTAAGGAAAGTAAACCGGTTAAACGGTTAGGAAAACCATCATGATAACCTGGCAGTATTAGCATAGACATCATTCTGGTTGCATAGAGAAATGCTAAAGTGTGGTTACAGAAAAATTCATCGATGATTTGCCTGACAGCATGATTAATGGAAACCATCCATGACTATCATGAAAGCATGATTCAAGAAATCTAACAATGTATTGCAGGACAACGTAAATAACAAAAGAGGCGTGAAACATAATCAACATGAAGAAGGAATTATCATGAGGTAACATGAAACCATCTATTACGAAGAAGTGTATACATAATCAGCATGAAACTAAAGTTAACCATGACAGTATGAAGGCATACTTGACATAAAAACATAATAACTTATGATGGGACATGAAAATTTTTTTTTATGCCAATTTAAATCATGAGAAAAATTTTATGCAAGAAAAACAGTGCATGAATGCGTAATGTAGTTTATAAAACCTTTATATGTGCGAGGGAACGCCTATGGGTCGGTTCCAAAACAAAAGACATGGCGAGGGGACGCCTATGGGTCGGTCACAAAGTTAAAAGTTTCGATAAAAGTACATGCGACTAAATAGGGCCAGTCCTGTACCAACCATTACTTAGTCAAAATTCATGCAACAGATGACATATGATATAAATGCATGAATGCATGAAACATAAATAATTAAAATCATTGTCAAAACTTAACAGAAAAAATTTTTATGTGAAAAATGTGAACTACTGGGGTTCAGTCCACAAAATCACAGTTCACAAGGAACGTCATGCATAGACAATGACACATAACTAAGTATGGATGACGGTTGTTCATTCCATATTAGTAAAACAATACTTGTGAAAACATCATGGTTAAAACAACAAGGTGCTGAAGACGTCATGGTTAAACAGAAAGGTGCTGAAAACGTCAATACGTGGAATAACACGCGTTGACTTAGGAAGCTCCTGGTGACTACCCACTAGTCACAGGTCGAGTTTTAGAGCCTACAGGTCGAAGCCTTGTCTCTGATACCATAATTGTAACACCCCATTTTGATAAATGGAATGTCACGCGTAATTATGGCGTGTCATCAAAGCATGCAAGGTAATATGTAGTAAAACATACATGACCATAGGGAAAACCGGAATCAAACATCGGTTCCCCAAACATAAGCCCAAAACATAAGAAAGTAAATGAACTGAATGAAAGACTAAACAAGCATACATATATGAAGGAAACAGGAGAAGAAGTCTATGGCAGCTTCCATCCTATGCATGTCCTCCAAATGCTCGAGTCTTGGGTACCTGCCGTTTTGGGACATGGAAAGGAAAGTAACGGCTGAGCAAAACGCTCAGTGCACGGATATACAATATAGCATGAAATAGGATAAGCATGTAACATATAACAGCGGAAGACTAAGTTCTGAGTAGACTGGTTAAGTATTAAGAAAACTGGTTTTATAGTTTGAAAAGCCTTATGTTTATCTTATAAAACTGTTTTAACATAAATATACCATAGCCCATATAGGTCATGAAAAGGTCACGTGCATGAATACTTGGAGGGGTGACCTCATCATGCTGATTAGAGGGGATGCCTCTAATTTATATACTGGTTTGGGTAGGAGGGATCAACTCCTTGTGAAGGATGCAAGGCACACACCACATTCACCATGAAATACTGAATAAAACATGTAACTAGGATGCACCCATACACCCCACATGATATAATAATATGGCCAAAACTGAAAAGGGACGCCACGAGCAATCACTCTGCCGTGGGGAAGTCATAACATTGGTGCCTCCAATGTTATGGTTATGGTACCTCCATAACTAGGTGAAACTGGTCATGCTTGTATATGGCTATAGATTATGCTAATTAAACATAAGCAGTTCAAAACAATAAAATAAATACTGGGAAAACAGTTGGCTGCATACGGGGAAATCCTAATAAGGAAAGAATGTCCATACTGAAAGGACGGGAATCCGTACCTCAAGTCTGGTGAATGAACGGAAGAGAGAATCCTACTTCTGGATCACTAACACTACATGAATACACACGTGTATAAGTATCGAATCACTGAATTACGTACTGGATTTCATGTCTTCTCTTGACTTAATTTATATGTTTTAAGTCATGTTTTACTGTTTTAAGCTTTAATATGAGTTTATCTTATATTCTGGTTAATCTGATTAAGTATTCCTGGTATTTCATGTATTATTATGCTTACTGAGCAATATTAAGTAACTTCCAAAAATAGCAGGTTTCCAAAAATAGAAAGTTTCCAAAAATATAAAGTTTTCCAAAAATAGAAAGTTTCCAAAAATAGAAAGTTTTCCAAAAATAGGAAGTTTCCAAAAATAGAAAGTTTCCAAAAATAGAATTATTGCTTAAATTAGATAAGTTTCCATAAATAGATATAAGCTGGTTAAATAAGCTAATAAATAAGCTTAAGTGTTTACTGATTAATATTCTGAGTCATAATGATATAATGTATAGTTTATACATGTCATTTAAATAAACTATAGGTTAAAGGTATTTAATTAAATATATTGTGATTTAATTAAATAATGATATAATTACTTAGGTTAAAACATACATTATTAATTATATTTGTATAACCTAAGTCATGAGAATTAATTAATTATAGGTCATGGTTTCAATAATTAATTAATTAGTTAGTCTAATTTTCATGATTAAAAATGCTTAGGTTTAGCTATGTATTAATAGTAAAATAATTAACCTAAGTCATGATAATTAATTAATTATAAGTCATGTTTAATAATTAATTATTCACTATAGTCTAAATTAAATAGATCAAAATACTTAGGTTAAATCATGTATTATTAATTATTAATAATAACCTAAGTCCATGTTTTACTTAAATTAATTATATAGCATGATAAATTAATTTAATTAACTTGAATAAATAATCTTGTAACAATAAGTCGTGTCTTGTTAATTTTATTTACCTTGAAAATTAATATACATGTCATGGTTAATAACTTGTAAAATCATAACCCGTACTAAAGTATTATTTTATTAAAAATGTTGTCGTAAAACGAACCCCCGAAATCCCGTGAAAATGTGTGTGTTTTTATATAATGCCGAACCAAACAGCCCCTTAAAAGTTCTTAAAACAGTTTGCCAAACGCACCCCTTTAGCCTGTTTAAAACCCACTGCCAAACACACCCATAACTGTCCAAAATCCCACCGACAGTGGTGATCTTTCCCCTGCCAGTTTCGGGTTTCCACCGAGAGCATAAGCTCTCGGTTTCCACTGCTAGTACAAATCTACCACTGGCCGTAGCCAGTGGTTTCCCCTGGTAGGCTGCCGTTTCCCCCCGTTAGCACAATCCCAGCCAAAACCCTAATTGGGTGGCGGCTGGTGGAAATAACTCACCACCGAGACTCATATGAGTCTCGGTTTGTGTGCAATCAAACCAAACGAACACCCCCATCCCTAAACAGACTCGTTTTAACCACGTTTTAAACCCAATCATATGGATTCGTGATCTATCAAACCAAAAGAAAAGAAAAGAAAATGAATTAGGGCTTTTACCTTACACACTGATTTGGGTTTATAGAACACTAAAACGTGAATCAACCTTCCTTCTTGTTCTTGGTGTAGGTCACGGCAGATGAGAGAAAAAAAATATAGGCGGCTGAATTTTCTTGATTAGGGTTTCTTGTGTGTGTGTGTTTGTGTCGGCAGAAAAAGAAAAACAAAAGAAACCCCCGTCCCTTTTGTTATACACGGCCAAAAGCACTCTTGGGCCTTGAGCCCAAGTCCCAATACTTTCTAGTTTGTCTAAAACAGCCCCTTAAACACTTGTAATATTTATTTAATACACGATTTGTTTAAATGGTACGCGTAACCGTATATAAAAGTGTCGTAAGTTTCTTAGTTATAATTTCCCGTGTTAAACGTAATTATTACGTATATAATTACTTGTCTTGTTAAATTAAATATACATAATAATAATAACCGTTTAAATGTCCGTGATTACGTGTTACGTAGTTTACGTAATTTAATTAGTTTCTGATCGTGACTAAATATATTATTTATTCTTGTGCGTAATAATTACATATATATACGTAATTAATATTACCTCGCGTTTTAATTACGTTCGTGATTAATTACTGTTAAATACTTATCATGTGTTCGTACGTAATCGATACTTATCATGTTTATACACGTATGTACTACTTAAATAATAGCACGTGAATGTGATCATACTATATAAGGAAGGTTTTAATCTGCGACGTACGATCTTAAGGTTACTGTTCATGGTAAAAGCATGCGGGTTTTACAATAGGCTTAATGATCATGAACGAGATTATTTGAATGCCGCCGCGGGTGGTAATTTTTTGTGCAAAACGACCGATGAAGCTTTAAAGATTATCGAGAATAGATCTAAGGTTTATAACCCTCGTAACACACCGAGTGTTGCCAATATGGGTTCGTCATCATTGTCATCGTCTCGTAACATTAATGCCTTACATGATGAAGCTAATGAGTAAAATCGGTTTTTCGATAGGTTTTTTACGCTTATGACTCATTGGAAAGCACAAGATGCTTTGAACTCTGCATCGGTTAAAGCGGTTGATAACAGTTGTTTGTCTTGTGGTGGAGCTCATGATCTTTCCGAGTGCATTACCGCCGGTGGTAACACTTCGAGTGCTTACGTAGCAACGGGAACTTATAACCAAAACGGCCAAGGTTCCCGCCCAAATCAAGCTCTACCAAATCAAAATGTTAATAACTATCGAAACAACAATCAAAATGATGGTTATCAAGGAAATTCACGTAACTACAACAAAGGGAATTATCAAAGTGGGAATGGACAAGTTGCAAATCAAAACCAAAACCGTGATTTTCAAAACACTACACAAGGTTTTCAAAATGCTCACACTAAAAATCATAATGGAGAATTTTTGGATTATGCAAAAGCAAATGATGCTAAGTTTGATAACATGCAACGTGATATGATTAGCTTAAGATCCGAGTTGAAAAACGAGCTTAAAAACGAACTTGCTAATGAACTTAAGACTCATGCAAATAAAATGGAAGGAAACGTTCAACGTCTTCAACAAAATCAACAAAAGATGGAACAAGGACAACATGAGATTAAGCAAGAATTATTAAAAGCGGATTTAAGGCAATCAAAATTTGAAGACCGGATGGAAAAAATGTTTGAAGCAATCATGTGTAAACCCTCTTCCTCGGGTGGTCTTCCTAGTGATACCATTGCAAACCCGAAAGGGAGAAATGAAGGTTATTACTACACGTAGTGGTAAAACTTTCAAGGAACCAATCTCTCGTCCAAGTACTTCTATGGAGAAGGAAACCGAGAAAGAGCTCGAGGTGATGGTCGAAAAGGAGCATATCACAAGCCCACGAAGTACCGCTAAAACCACACCTACGGTTGAACCAATACCAATCATGGAACACGAGATTCCAAGGCCGTTGCCTAATGTCCAACCTACACCACCCTTACCTTACCCTTCGAGACGAAACAAAGAGAAATTGAAAGAATGTAACAAAAAACAAATCGAGCTTTATATAAAAATGTTTCAACAAGTTCATTTTGATGTAAGTTTAGCCGACGCGTTGTTATATATGCCTCCTTTCTCTTCCACTTTTAAATGTATGATGAATGATAAGGAAAAGCTTTCAAAGCTTGCTAACTGTTCTTCGGTTTATCTTAACCGCATACCGGAAAAAGTTGGTGACCCCGGAAAGTTTCTCATTCCTTGTGACATAAAAATATGAAAGAATGCCTCGCCTTGGCCGATCTTGGTGCGAGCATTAATTTGATGCCATTTTCCATTTGGAAATCTCTTTCGCTTCCAGCTCTTACTCCTTCGAACATGTCTATCGAGATGGCCGATCATTCTACGATTTTAGCATGTGGAGTAGCCGAGGATGTTTTCGTCAAAGTGGGGAAGTTCTACTATCCCGTTGATTTTATAGTAGTTGACATCCCCGCGGATCCTCAAGTTCCTCTAATTTTAGGTCGTCCATTTTTAGACACCTCGAGATCGCTTATCGACGTTCATGCAAGGACTATTACTTTGAGATTCAACGAAGAGGAACTTGTTATAAACGCTACTCAAAACTCAAAACCTTCTCATGTTTATGCAATCGCTACCATTAATTATATTGACTTAGTTGATGTGGTTTGCGATGCGTTTTCACAAGAAGTGTTAGGTTTTTTCGATAGCTCGTCAAGTGGCAATCCCACTATTTTGGATCTGATTCTTGCTAATTCTACACTAAATCTCACTCCATTCCAAGGAGGCGATTTTATTTCAAATGAAATCGACAATGAAGATGAGGTGATTATTAGTGATGATACTTCTATTCCACCATTTCTTCCGCCGATGGAAGTTATGAGTGTTGAGCAAAAGTCTTCAATCGAGGAACCGCCTATCCTTGAATTGAAAGATCTTCCATCTCACCTTGAATACGCATTCTTGGAAGGTAATGATAATTTTCCGGTTATTATTTGCAAAAGGTCTTGCTAATGATGAAAAAACCGCGCTCTTGAAAGTTCTTAAAGCTCATAAAGGGGCAATTGCGTAGAAAACTTTTGACATTAAGGGTATTGACCCAAAATTTTGTACTCACAAGATTTTAATGGAGGAGGACTACAAACCCGCAACTCAAAGTCAAAGAAGGGTAAACTCCAAAATGCACGATGTCATCAAAAATGAAGTTTTAAAACTCCTTGACGTGGGAATGATTTATCCTATCTCCGATAGCCCATGGGTGAGCCTAATCCATTGTGTCCCTAAAAAGGGAGGAATGACCGTTGTGCCTAATGAAAACAACGAGTTAATTCCCACTCGTGTTGTGACCGGTTGGAGGGTGTGTATTGACTACCAAAAGTTAAATGACGCCACTCGTAAAGACCACTTTCCTTTGCCCTTCATGGATCAAATGTTGGAGCGACTCGCAGGAAATGAATTCTATTGCTTTTTAGATGGTTTTTCCGGTTATTTTCAAATCCCTATCGACCCTCGTGATCAAGAAAAGACTACGTTTACGTGTCCTTATGGAACGTTTGCTTATCGTAGGATGCCTTTCGGACTTTGTAATGCACCGGGTACGTTTCAACGGTGTATGATGGCTATTTTTCACGATATGATCGAGAAGTCGATGGAAGTGTTTATGGATGACTTTTCGGTGTTTGGCAGTTCGTTCACGTCGTCTTTATCTAATCTCGAGCAAATGTTAAAACGTTGTGAAGAAACCAATCTTGTGCTTATTTGGGAAAAATGTCATTTTATGTGTAAACAAGGAATCGTCTTAGGACATAAGGTATTGAAAGCGGGGATTGAGGTCGATAAAGCTAAGGTAGACGTCATCGCCAAGTTACCTCATCCCAAAACCGTTAAGGGAGTTAGGAGTTTCCTAGGCCACGCGGGCTTTTATCGTCGTTTCATCAAAAACTTTTCGAAAATCTCTCGACCTATTACACACCTTCTTGAGAAGGATTCTCCTTTTAATTTCAATGAGGATTGTGTTAGAGCTTTCAAAACTCTCAAAATGAAACTTACCGAAGCTCCCATTCTTGTTGCTCCTAATTGGGAATTACCTTTTGAAATCATGTGCGATGCAAGTGATTATGCTATAGGGGCCGTCTTAGGGCAACGTTATGAAAAGCATTGCCGTCCCATCCATTATGCTAGTAAGACGATGACCGAGGCTCAATTAAAGTACACCACAACAGAAAAGGAATTCCTTGCCGTGGTCTATGCTTTTGAGAAATTCCGACCTTATCTCGTCTTAACTAAAAGCATCGTGTATACCGACCATTCGGCTATCAAGTATCTCTTAGCTAAGCAAGATGCTAAGCCGATATTGCTTCGTTGGATGTTCCTCCTCCAAGAATTTGATGTCACCGTGCTTGACAAAAAAGGAGCCGAGAATCTAGCGGCCGATCATCTCTCTCGTCTAGAAGATCCTCACAAAGATGTTTTCGAGAACAAGGAAATCATCAAAACATTTCCTCTCGAGACTCTCGGTGTAGTGAATTCTAAAGACACCACCCCATGGTTTGCCGACATTGCAAATTACCATGCGGAAAATTTCATAATCAAGGGTATGACGACACAACAAAAGCCAAAATTCTTTCGTGACGTCAAGTTCTATTTTTGGGACGACCCTTATCTCTTTCGGGTTTGTGCGGATCAACTCGTTCGACGTTGTGTTTTTGGTTCCGAAGCTTCTAACATCCTTAGAGCTTGTCAAGAGGGACCCACGGGTGGTCACCACGGTGCTAATCTCACGGCTAAGAAAGTGTTCGATGCCGGTTTCTTTTGGCCTTCTATCTATCGTGATGCACACGCACTTGTGAAGTCGTGTGATCCGTGCCAACGTCAAGGAAAATCGTCTCAATGTGATGAAATGCCGCAAAACTTAATTCAAGTGTGTGAGATTTTTGACATTTGGGGCATAGACTTTATGGGGCCGTTCCCATCGTCTCATGGTAAAAAATATATCCTCGTCGCCGTCGACTACCTTTCTAAGTGGGTGGAAGCTGAGGCTTTACCTACTAATGATGCTCGTGTGGTAGTGATGTTTTTGAAGCAACTATTCTCTCGGTTCGGAACCCCTCGTGCTATTATAAGCGATCGTGGAACCCATTTTTGTAATGACCAATTCGAGAAGGTCTTAAAGAAATATGGAGTTACTCATCGTCTTTCTACGACTTATCAACCGCAAAAGAGTGGGCATGTCGAGGTTTCGAACCGAGCTTTGAAGAGGATTTTAGAGAGGTCGATTGGAGAAAACCGTGCTTCATGGTCTGACAAACTCGATGACGCTTTATGGGACTTTAGGACCGCTTATAAGACACCTATCAGTTGTACTCCTTATAAGTTAGTCTATGGGAAGAATTGTCATTTGCCCATCGAATTGGAGCACAAGGCATATTGGGCCCTTAAGCATGCAAACATTGACTTGAAGACCGCGGGAGATCACCGGAAAATACAATTGAATGAATTGGATGAATTAAGAGATAATGCTTATGAAAACTCATTGATTTTCAAAGAAAATACTAAAAAGTTTCATGATGCAAATATTAAAAACCGGGTTTTTAACGTTGGTGATCAAATGTTACTTTTTAACTCTAGATTAAAGATATTTTCTGGGAAATTGAAATCTCGTTGGTCGGGTCCTTTCACCATTACACAAGTGTTTCTGTATGGGACTATCGAGCTAGCTCAAAATGATGGTCCTAACTTCAAGGTGAATGGACATAGGCTTAAGCACTACTTTGGTGGGGAAATTCCTTCATTGGATGACCTCGACCAAGTCACCTTCCCCAATGATAATTAGCATTGAGGGGATCGAGTCGAGCTCATGACTCGGTAATAAAAACGAGGTGCCTCGTGGGGGAGATCCCATGCTTATCTTTTTATGCTTTCTAATAAATAATGAGAGGGGATTTGTGCCCTTCCAACTCGTTGTCTCGTGGTTGTTTGTGACTGTGTTATCTAGATCATCATCATCACTACGATTGAAGACTCTCGTGTTCGTTTACGTGAGCCTCGATCGTTTGCTTGAAGAATTTTTTCACGAATCCATGACATATCCTTTATTGTTCTAACAATTATCTTTTAGCATAATTAATAAACGGCTTTAGATATATTGTTGATCACCCTTTCCATGCTAGATCCTAAGCATTCAACTCTTCGTCTCTAGTATGGGGGTGCTCCACCTTTAGACTCGAAACATTGAGGACAATGTTTATTTTTAGTATAGGTGGTGAATAGATACTTGCTTTGCTACGCACTCACGTATTCCAACATTCAATGTTTTGTTTTGTTACTAATAAGGCTAAAAATGGCCAAATTTTAAAAATTTTCTTAGTTTTAATAAGTGTTTTTAAGACACGAATGTATATTTTCCGATGGGTAGAATAAGAGCTAATTTTTGACTTGATGGGCATTTGGAGCCCTTTACATTCCTTAACCCGTTCAATTCAAGTTTTGCTAGACTTTTATATAGGGAACTTTAAAACACGAAGGTCTTAGCTCATTCGAGTTAAGAACAAGAACTTTTTGCAAGTTCCTATAATTGATCCTAGAAAGACTTATCAAGGGAACTATAAAATGCATTCTCTAAAATTGAAAAAGTCCAAGAAAGTGCAAGATCCTATAGGTGGCTTGAAAACCCAAAACTTCGATTGCATATAGTCTTAATGAAAGCTAATCCAAATTTAGCTTAATTTTTACTTACATGGCTAAGTATTCACGAGTCTCTTTAATTAGAGGTCTTTAAATAGTGAAGAACGAGAAATGATAGAGTTAGACAAGTGATCATGATAAACGTAGAACATGAAAATGTTCTTTCAAAAACTCATATGTTTTTAATTGTGGCTTTTTCTCCCATAAGATCAATGCATTAGGAATAAAAATAATTGCAATAAGTAAGGTCGTACGATTTGAAAGGTTACTTAGCTTCTAGCACAAGATCGTTTAAAAGTTGCTCGGGGTTGAATAGAGTTCATAGCCAAGGCATAACTTATTGAAGCGGGACGCGAAGATTGGTGAAGATCCAAAAAGGCCCTAACAAGGCATGAGGAGCTCTATTTTGTTGCTAAAGATCCAAGATGATGTGAAGTATCATTATTCCTAAATCAATATGAAGGATCAAGACACACGACGAAAAACAATTACTCCCCTAAAGATCATGGAGAAAGTCTATCAAAAAAGACCCTTACAAGGTATGAGGATAAATATATCCAAGTCCTAAAAGGAGGCGGATCGTTGTATATATCAAAGTCCATAATAAAGATTGAAGAAAAATGATGAAGTCGTGGTCCAAGTATGAAGAATCTCTCAAAAACGTCAAGTAAAAAAATTCCAAAATATGAAGAGAATACCATAATTTCAAGAACGTCTTCCCAAGATTTGAAGTATGAAGTACATGCCAAATATCGGTCAGAGAAAGGTCTCAAATCGTGAAACGAGTTATGCCAAGATATGAACTTAAGGAGATACACGAGAAGCCGTTTTAAAAGATTTTGTCCTTCGGCTAACTATCAATTAAATCGTGCTACTTTACTTTCGGACTAATAAATACTCAAATAAGTTAATATGAATCACTTGTGATCCATGACAAGTAGTTAAAAAAATTCTAGAAACCCATTTCCTTTTATAATAACTAGGATTGCGGGGAGAAAAAGTATTACACAGTTTGGACGTATGAGTAGTGTTAGCATTGTGACTTGTACCAACAATGATCTCGTTTTTTCACTTAGCATGGGATGTATGACAATCAAGGATGACGAAATTTACTCTATGGTACATTTACTTGTTTCTATTCATTAACCCTAAAAGTCACACACATGATGAAAATCATACATTATGTCTTTACACATCTTCGTAGTATTGTTGCAAGTCTTTTACTTTTCAATAAAGGGTAATAAAATTGAATTTTGGTGATGCTTAGATATTTTATTCTAGCATTGCGTGAGGGCACGGCAATGGCTTAGTATGGGGGAGTGATGAGATGTCTTTTATACATGATCTCATCGTTATTTTCGGGCATTAAATGCATAAAATGTCATCATTATACCATATATATGCTTGTATTTGTTTACTTGTGTGTTTTAGGTATGGATATCGTGAAAAAGACAAAAGATCACAAGAAACAAGGAAAACGGACACAAGAAACGAAGCCGTACAAAGAACCGGGCCCTAGTTCATGATTTATCCAAGAAAAGCCCTTGAAGACTTGAAGATGAACAAGATGGATCCTCGATTTATGAAGAAATGACACTTAAAACCCTTTTATAATCATAATTATAAGTTTGGTCCCTTAAGTTTGTCAAAATTACAAAATGGTCCTTCAACTTTGAAGAATTGACAAGTTTAGTCCCTCAACAATTCTAAATTGTCAGTAATGGTCCCTCATGAAGTCAAAGATACAATGAAGACCTTTGAAGATCAAGAATGTCCAAGACCAGTTCTTGAAATATTCAAAATTGGCAAAAACAACCCTTGAAACCCTTATCATAAAGTTTGGTGGCCAAAATGTGAATTTGGAAACTTATATAACAAAGGAAAACGGGTATTCAAGCTGAAAAATAATGTTTACAACTTATGCCAGAACACAAGGGCTACTAATGTCAATATCCAAAGTTCAAATAACACAAACACGCGCCAAACACAACACACCCCCTTATTTCAGATCAAACTTGTTACTGTTTACCATGATGAACCCAGAACTTACCCCACTTAAAACAAAGGGTAAAATGAAATTACCCAGGCACATGCTTAATTCACATGCCCAGGAACTCATCCCACATCCAAAACCCCAATCCCCACTCACCATTTGACCCCACCATTTCACACGTCAACCAATCATATCACACCCTCCTTTCCAAGTAATCCTAGCTGGCAAGATCAACGATTTAAAGCTACTACTTGGTCCCCAAGCACAAAATGAACAGCCAAGATGAATTTGGACAGCTCAAACATCAAATGCGTCTAGACGATTTCAAGGGCACTTTTGGGATTTCATAGCCTAGGGTTTTCTTGCTTATGCCTTGTATCCGTCTATATAAGGAGGCCTCAACATGTGAGAGCCCCTTTGTTCCAGATTTTAGCTATTTCTTTGTAATTTCTTTTTATAGAAATAGAATTTGAGTTTCTGAAAAATTGTGATTTCTCTTTTGTTATTTATAAAAGTTTGGTGATTGAATAGCTGAAATCTGAGTTCCATATTCATGTTTTGTTGTTTTTGAGGAAAGGTTTTATGGGATAAAACTCTAGTTTACATAAAATCATATTTTACAGTATTTGTTCATCCTTGTGGTTTGTTGATCTTAGCAGGTACAAGGAAGCTGGTGCTTGTTTTGCTAGCACCTCAGCTAAAACATTCCAAGGCTTGGATGTAAGTCTTGGAGGTTTGCATCTCTTTCCTTTTTCATTTTTCTGATTTTTGTTGAATATTTAGTGATTTTTGCATGTTTTATTGTGGATCTGTGTTTTGTGGCTTGATTTGTGTTTCTGAGGATTGGAATATTGTTGCTAGGTTGTTTTGATCTTGGATTGAAGGTTAAAACATAACAATCCTTTAGAAAATTGAGAGATCAAATTCCAAAGGGGTGTTTGGGTTAATTGATTTTTCAAGATTCAAGGCTTCCTTTGTGGTTGTTCTTGGTTCTAGTGGTTTGTTATCTGTTTATCTGCTATAAAGGGTTGGTTATCTGCAAGTTTTGAGGGTTTGAACACCTAAATCAATTAAAGGGTCATAAAATCAGTTTTACTTGGGTATTTTGGCTAAAATTTTGGGGACACTGATGTGGAGTTTTTACCCCTTTAGGAAAAGGAAGGCAAAATAGTGGTAAGCGTTAAGTACGACGATTTAGGAAAACCGTGTACAAATGACCCAAAATGGGGATCGTTCTCAAGGAGGCTTAGTGTGTGTGTAATGAAATGATTATCTTTGTGATTATATTTGTGAGAAAGAAAAATAGTAAGGGGATAAGAAGAGAATGACGGTTATGAAGACGGATTAAACTAAAACGAAAAAGGTGTACACGTAAAACCGTAAAAAGCACTAAAATTAAAATTTTACCCTAAAAATTCCTAAAAATCACTAAAAATCCACAAAAATATTATAAGAGTTTACAAAAAATCCAAACTTGCCAAAACCTTTTAATTAATTAAATAATGACTTTTTAATGCTAATTAAAGCCCTAAAAATCAAAATTAACTATTAAAAAGTCCAAAACAAGATCTTAAAGTTTGTAAACCTTTAAAATAACCTAATTAAGCTAAAAAGTATTTTTCAAAATTTTAAAACCACTAAAAACTATTTTTAAACAATTAAAAACTATTAAAATCAATTAAAATTTAAATTAATTCTAGAAAATAATTAAAAGACTCTAAAAATATTTGGAAAGTTGCAAAATTCCTACTTAAGTGTCTATAATCTAGGAAAAATATAAAAACTTAGAAAATCAGACTTTTAATTTTTAACAATAAAATAATATTAAAATATTATTAAAAATCCAAAAATTATAAAAAATTCTAAAAAGTTGCAAACTAGCTTAATTTAACCTAAATAACTCAGAAATGAAAGTGAAATTACCTAAATACCCTTAATGGGCCTAGAAAATGGGCTAAACCCAAAACAGATCCTTATTGGGCCAAATTTGAGCCCAATATAAAAAAATGATCCAAATAAGCCCAAAAAGCACTACTTGACTTAAAATTTGATTTTAAACAACTTTTTCCAAAGGCCCAAAAGCTGAAAATGTGAAATAAGCTAGCTTATACCAAACAACTTATTCTTAATGGGCTTTTTGGCCCATTAAGCTATAAGCCAATGCCATAAGCTCAAATTAGACACACAAACTTCTTTTATCCTAAATAAGACTTCTGTAAAAAGAAATTTGAAATAAGCCCAAGGAATAAGCCTGAAAATGCAATAAGCAATCTACAGAAAACGACAAAATAGTCGTTTTTGAGTTCTATGCCACCCCAAAAGCTGATTCAAGTTTCTAAAGCTTTTAAATGACCTAATTAAGCAAAATCAACAAAGAGTTTTCAAATAAGTTGACTCAATAAGCTGGAAAAAGCAAATAAGCACTTATGTAAAAGTCAAATAAGTTGGTTTTCTAGCAAAAAGTCAAAGTCAAAGTCCAATAAGCTCCAGTCTAATCAAATGGGTCAAATAATAAAGATCTATCACAAAAAATTAGTTGTTGCAGGTATGGATAAGCTAAAATTGCTTATTGATAAGCTGAGTTCAATTTAACACTAGCAAGGGCTAGTTTTGGGTGTTGAGCAGTGGAAACTTTTTCCACTGCTTGACTTGTTTGACTTTTTGTCTTTAGTGAACTTTTTTTAGATTCAGGTTACACAAGGGCACCCAAATGATCTTTGGATCAGAAGGAGTCAATAACAATCAATAAATCACAAACACAATCACCCAATTGATACAGTTTAATCAATAAAGTACCAGATCTAGCACAGACTTAGCAAAATAAGCAGTTGAACACTTATAAGCAGTTTTAGCAATAATCAGCCAACCAAATTCAACCAAATGCATACACAAGCTATCATAAACTCAAATAAACAAGTCTAAACAGTTTTCATGCAATGGCTTTAAGCCTAAATCAAGATTCAAGCTTATGAATGTTACTGATGAACACTAAACACTAGCAGATTTCACTTTGCTGATGTATTTGACACACAAGCCAGATTCAACACCTCAAATCTCTCAAACAGGTTACAATGACTTTGTTTAAACCACTTTTAGCTCTAAGCATGCATACACCCTAAGTGTTCCGAAAATCCTAGGTCAAAACAGGCAATAACAAAGATTTTTTAGCAGATTGTTTGATTCAAGGTTTCAAACCCAAAAACTTGCAACAAAACACTCTCAACCAAGCATATATCAGATATAGAACACAAACACAAACATTCCACAATACAATAACAAGATTCAAGCTTAAACAGGTAGTCCCAAACACCCCTTTATCTTTTCAAATCAAATTTTAAACAAGAAAAAGTGTGAATCAGTTTACCCAATGATCAATCTAGCATATAAACAACCTTATCATGCAAGACTAAGCAGATTTAAGCCAAGAAATCAACAAGAACAACAGTATAGCACAAATGCACAAAAAATCCAATTTTTATCAGATTTTCAAGGTTTCAAGACAAACCTCATGGATGTACATACACACCCACGAATTTATGAGCTTATGTGCTAGCTAAACCAATCACAAGCTTCCACAAACAACCCTGTTAAGATTCAACAAGGTTAGAGGCACAATTATCAAAACAGAAACTTAAAAAGCCTTGATTGATGCAACCTTGTTACCCCACACTTGATTATCCCCGAGTTATAAGCCTCACCACACCTTAATATCACAATTAGGATGCTATGATCAGCCCTATAACCCAAGAATTCCAAGGTTGAAACAAGAACTTAGCAAAATATCAAGCTTGAAGGAAAAATGCAAACTTATGCACTCTCCTTAAAAACAGGTTTTGAGATTCAAATTCAGTGAACAAATAACATAAACAAGAATAAAAATAAGTGGCACTTGGTCTTTCTTCAACACTTAACACAATTTCATTAAACTGAAAAGAGGATTTACAAGTTGTTGAACAAGGAAAAACCAAAAGCAGGTAAAATGTAAAGACCTAATGCCTTTATATAGGCTACAATGAGACTAAGGAAGCTGTGAAATAACATAAACCCTAGTTGTGAAGTCCCCAATTTGCCCTATGAAAATTTGAATATCTTGGAATCATGTGACGGATTCTTGGCTGTTTGTGGAGCTGGCAAGGGTGGAATTTTGATCAAAGGGTCCAAAGTAAGCATAGGATGTAAGCTGCTTGTGGGACGTTGGATTCTTCTGGCTATTTTGGCATCTTCTTCCTTTTTGTAGTAGGGAATGTCCCATGTGACATGTGTGGTGAGGTGGCAAAGGATTTTTGAGTTGGGTTATGATTATGACATCCTTAATCTTAATTCTGGAAAAGATTAAGGATTAATGTCAAGTAACTAAGAAATCCCCAATTTGGATTAAGAACACAAAGAACATGTTTTTGATCTTGTTTTATGTTTAAATGTTGTTTGGCGCGTGATTGGTTGAAAGGAGTTAGTGGGACAGGTGTCAAGCTCCCATAGGTCTAGGTGTCTTAGGTTGTCTATCAGCTTAAACCCTCCATCTTTCATCAACTTGTCATTTCCATCTTAATTGCAATAAACCCGTTTTCCTTTGTAATCAAAGTTTCCTTTTTCACACTTTTGCCCCAAATACTTTTCCAAAGTATTTTCAGGGGTATTTCTTGCCATTTTGTGATTCTTAAAGGAATGATTTGGCATTTTCTTCAATGGTAATGGTCTTGACTTGAATGATTGGCATTTTGGAGGACTAAAATTGCCAAGTCTTGTTTGATGAGGGACCATTCTTACCAAATGTTGAAAGTTAAGGGTCCTTTTTGTAATTTTGGGATTTTCAAAGGACCAAACTTGTAATTTCTTGTACTTTAAAGGACTTCATGATGTATTTGACTTTGTGGAGGATAATGGTTGACAATTTAGCTTTGTTGAGGGGCTAAAATTGTCAATTCTTCAAAGTGGAGGGCCCTTTTTGTAATTTTGACAAACTTTAGGGACCAAACTTGTAATTATGAGGATACAAGGGTATAAAGTGTCAATTATTCCATATTGGAGGACCCTTCTTCATAATTCTTCAAGTCTTCAAGGTTTTTTCTTCGGAAAGTCTTCATTAAGTCTTGGTTCATTGTGCGGCTTCGTTTCCCGTGTTCGTTTTTGCATGATTCTTGTGATCTTTTGTCATTTTCTCAATATCCGTACCTAAAATACACAAGCAACAAACACAAGCATATATATGGGTATTTTGATGATATTTAATGCATTTTAAGCCCTTTTTGGACGATGAGACTATGTATAAAAGCAGTCTCATCACTCCCCCATATTAACCATTATCGTGCCCTCACGCCTTGCTAGAATAAAGTATCATAGCACCTCCAAAATTCATTTTTATACACTTACTTGAACGATAAACTAGCTATACTACTACTATTGCTACTACTACTTGTGTTTTAGACATAATGTATGATTTTCTTCGCAAAATGGGACGTTTAGGTTCATAGAATAAGAACACGTGAATGCTTCGTTAGAAATAATTTCATCGTCCTCGATTTTCACCCTAATTCCATGCCAAGCGTGCAACAAGATCATTGTCATTATAAGTTAGTAATGCTAACACTACTTATATGCCCTAATCACGTACTTATCCTCCCATTTTCCTAAGTTGTATCTCTTATATTTTATTTTGTCTTGAATGTTTCCCGAGGATACATTGTTTGACTTATGCGATAATAGAGATTTAGGTCTAAAAATAGAGTCCTAACGGTGTAACCAAGACCATCAAATCAATAACCCCTCCCAATAGACAACGATGTCAAAAAATTAAGTCAACAAGAAGAATCGATAAACACGGTTTTATTACGGTTTTGAACATGAGACTTATTCCCAAGACTTTTATACGCCCCCTAACGGAAGGGCGTTATTATCTTTGGTTAACCTCCATCTTTTATTCAACTTCGCCATGAAGCGTTTATTATGACTTCGGTCTTGCCTTTCCTTTTATTATCCACCTCATCGGTAGTTTTATTAGCCAAAGACGTATATCCTCACGCTAAGGCGAATTTTGGATCTTTAAAGCTTCGAAGATTAAGGCTTGAATCACTTTCAATTTTGCATAGATTTTTCGGCCTTGTGGGGCTTCAAATTGTTTGCTTGATTTAGGTGAGCACTTGAAATCTTATTATTGGGTGAAGCTTTTGATTATTCGGGTGCCAATACTTCAAAACCGTGACGCTGGCGATACCTTAATGTCTTCCCAATTGAATTACACAGAAGCTACTAGAAAAGACTAGAAACCCAACAATCCCAACTAAACCGTTAAGTCAATATTTATTAAGCAAAAAAATATTTACATGCGAAGGGAGAATAAGCAAACAACGAGAACACATGAGTTTTTGAAAGAATACGAGTACTCTACGTTTAGCATAGTAACTTATAATTAACCCTATCATTTCTCGTCCTCATTTAAGAGACTTAGCCTAATTTGAAGTTAAGGAATCAAAGCTAAGTGCTCAACACGCACTGTCGAGTCAAAAATTGCTCTTATTCTCGCCATCAGAAAACCTACATTCGTGTCTTCAAACACTTATAAAACATGAGAAAATTTTTAAAATTTGGCCATTTTTAGCCTTATTTTGCAACAAAAAGATAAACTTTGGAAAGCGTGAAGGTTTAGCAAGGCAAGTATCTATTCACCCCCCCCATACTAAAGTTAAACATTGTCCTCAATGTTTCGAGTCTAGGGGTGCAAACACCCCCATACTAGAGACGTAGTCGAATGCCTAATCTAGCATGGAAAGGGTGTAACCGTTAAATTTAAAGACGTTTATGAAGTGTGCTAAAAACCTAAGGTTAGAACATCAAAGGATATATCATTTTGATATTGAGAAAGTCTTCAAAGCAAACGATCAAGTGCTCCCATAGAACGAACACGAGAGGCTCCAATCGTGAAGATCATGATCATCTAAAGTTCACAATTCAAAAACAACCACGGAACAAAGGTTGGAAGGGCACAAATCCCCACACGTTACTACATTAGAAAGCGATAATATGTACATAGGATAAGCATGGGACTCCCCCACGAGGCACCTCGTTTTTGATTACCGAGTCATGAGCTCGACTCGATCCCCTCAATACTAATTATCGTTAGGGAAAGTGACTTGGTCGAGGTAGTTCAAGGATGGAACTTCCTCGCCAAAGTAGTGCTTCAACCTATGTCCATTCACCTTGAAATTGGGGCCATCATTTTGAGCTAGCTCGATGGTACCATATGGAAATACTTGAGTCACGGTGAATGGACCGGACCAACGAGATGTCAACTTACCGGAAAAGATTTTCAAGCGAGAATTAAAAAGCAAAACTTGATCCCCAATGTTAAAAACTCGGTTTTTAATTTTAGAATCATGCAACTTTTTAGTTTTTTCTTTATAAAACAATGAATTTTCATAAGCAATGTCCCTCAATTCATCCAATTCATTTAATTTCATTTTCTGGTGTTTTCCCGCGGTCTCCATATCATCATTACAATGCTTTAGGGCCCAATAAGCCTTGTGTTCCAATTCGATTGGCAAATGACAATTTTTCCCATACACAAGCTTATAGGGAGTGCACCCAATGGGCGTCTTATGAGCGGTCCTAAAGGCCCATAAAGCATCGTCCAACTTATCCGACCAAGATTGTCGGTTTTCCCCAACGGATCTCTCTAAGATCCTCTTCAACGCTCGGTTTGAAACCTCGACTTGCCCACTCGTTTGTGGTTGATAAGTCGTAGAAAGCCGATGTGTAACCCGATATTTCCTTAGGACCCTTTCGAATTGGTCGTTACAAAAATGGGTTCCAAGATCGCTTATGATCGCACGAGGGGTTCCAAATCGAGAAAACAAGCTTTTCAAAAACTTGACTACTACACGAGCATCATTGGTGGGCAAAGCCTTAGCTTCCACCCACTTAGATAGGTAGTCAACCGCAACGAGGATATACTTATTACCACGAGATGATGGGAACGGCCCTATAAAGTCTATTCCCCAAACGTCAAAGATCTCACACACTTGGATGATATTTTGTGGCATTTCATCTTTTTGTGAGGCTTTTCCTTGTCGTTGGCATGACTCACACGACTTCACAAGATCTTGTGCATCTCGGTAAATAGTAGGCCAAAAGAAGCCGGCATCAAACACCTTCTTAGCCGTGAGATTAGCACCGTGGTGACCACCCGTGGGTCCCTCATGGCAAGCTCTAAGGATATTAGAAGCTTCGGTGCCAAATACACAACGTCGGATGATTTGATCCGCACAAGTTCGAAACAAGTAAGGGTCGTTCCAAAAGTAGAACTTGACGTCACGAAAGAATTTTCGTTTTCTTGAGTCGTCATACCCTTGATGATGAAGTTACCCGCATGGTAATTTGCAAGGTCCACAAACCATGGGTTCGAAGAATCAAGCTTAGAATTCACTACACCAGGTGTCTCGAGCGGAAATGTTTCGGTGATTTCCTTGGGCTCGTAAATACTTTTGTGAGGATCTTCCAAACGAGAAAGATGATCGGCCGCTAGATTCTCGGCTCCTTTTTTGTCAACAATTTTGTGATCAAATTCTTGAAGGAGGAGAATCCAACGAAGTAATCTCGGCTTTGCATCTTGTTTAGCCATGAGATACTTGATAGCCGAATGATCCGTATACACTATGAATTTCGTCAAGACGAGATAAGGTCGATATTTCTCAAATGCATACACCACGGCAAGGAACTCCTTCTCCGTTGTAGTGTATTTAAGTTGAGCCTCGGTCATCGTCTTGCTAGCATAGTGAATAGGCAAGAAGTGCTTTTCATGACGTTGCCCCAATACGGCCCCAATAGCATAATCACTAGCATCACACATGAGCTCAAAGGGGAGGTTCCAATTGGGAGCAACAAGAATGGGAGCTTCGGTAAGTTTCCTCTTAAGGATTTCAAAGGCCGTACACAATCTTCGTCAAAGACAAAACATGCCTCTTTTTCAAGAAGATGTGTAATGGGTCGAGAGATCTTTGAAAAATCCTTGATGAATCGACGATAAAAGCCCGCGTGGCCTAGGAAACTCCTAACTCCTTTAACGGTTTTAGGATTAGGTAATTTGGCGATGACATCTACCTTAGCTTGATCTACCTCAATCCCCGCTTTCGAGACCTTGTGCCCTAAGACGATTCCACTCTTCACCATAAAATGACACTTTTCCTAATTGAGCACAAGGTTGGTTTTCTCACAACGTTTCAACATTCTCTCAAGATTCGACAAACACGAAGTGAACGAACTACCAAACACGAAAAAGTCATCCATGAAGACTTCCATCGTCTTCTCGATCATGTCATGAAAAATAGCCATCATGCACCTTTGAAAGGTTCCCGGTGCATTACAAAGTCCGAATGGCATTCTACGATTGGCAAGCGTTCCATATGGATACGTAAACGTAGTTTTTTCTTGATCACGAGGATCGATGAGGATTTGGAAGTAACCAGAAAAACCATCTAAAAAGCAATAGAAATCGTTTCCCACAAGACGCTCCAACGTTTGGTCCATGAAGGGCAAGGGAAAATGGTCTTTTCGAGTGGCTTCATTCAACTTACGATAGTCAATGCACACTCTCCATCCGGTCACGAGTCTAGTGGGAATTAACTCGTTGGCATCGTTTGGCACAACGGTCATTCCTCCCTTCTTAGGGACACAATGAATAGGACTCACCCAAGGGCTATCGGAAATAGGGTAAATCATTCCCGCGTCAAGGAGTTTAAAGACTTCCTTTTTGATGACGTCGTGAATTTTGGGGTTCACCCTCCTTTGACATTGGATTGCGGGCTTGTAATCCTCCTCTATTAATATTTTGTGGGTACAAAATTTGGGATCGATTCCCTTAATGTCGGATAACTTCCACGCAATTGCCCCTTTGTGATCCTTTAGAACATCGACAAGTGCGGTTTTTTCATCATTCGAAAGTTCCTTCGCAATAATAACCGGCAACTTGTCGCCCTCCTCCAAATAGACATATTCAAGATGAGGAGGTAAATCTTTCATCTCGAGGATAGGTGGTTCCTCAAGTGAAGATTTGGGCTCGATACTCATAACCTCCTCGGGTGGAGGAAATGGGAAATCGTTAAGGAAATCCTTGATAATCGAGAAGTCCTCATCGTTGTCGAGGTCTTCGTTACAAGTACGTGGAACATCGAATTCTTCCAACGTAAAACCACCACCTTCAAATGGAGTGAAGGTTGGTGTCGAATTATCAAGAATTGGATCTAACATAGTGGGATTGCCACTAGTTTCTTCATCACCAAAACCTAGAACTTCTTGTGAAAATTCCTCGCAAACCACGTCAATCATATCAACGAGGTTTATGGTTGCAACGGAATAAACATGAGAAATTTGAGAGTTTTGAGTTGTGTTTATAACAAGTTCCTCGTCGTTGAAACGTAAGGTGATCTTTCTAGCATGAACATCGATCAAAGTCATAGACGTATCTAAAAACGAACGACCTAAAATGAGAGGAACTTGAGGATCCGTGGGGATATCAACAACGATAAAGTCTACGGGATAGTAGAACTTCCCCACTTTCACAAAAACGTCTTCCGCCAATCCACATGCGGGAATCGTGGAATGGTCGGCCAACTCGATAGACATTAGTGAAGCAGTAAGATTAGGAAAATTGAGCTACTTGAAGATTGCAAGTGGCATCAAGTTAATGCTAGAACCAAGATCGGCCAAGGCGAAGCATTCCTCCATATCTTGGATTGCACAAGGGATCAAAAATTTACCGAGATCACCGACTTTTTGAGGTATGCGATTAAGATAAACCGACGAACAACTAGACAATTGGTGCAATTTCTCCTTGTTATTCAACATACTCTTAAAGTTAGCGGCAAATTGAGGCATCATGACCAAAGCATCGGCGAAACTCTCATTAAAGTGCAAATCACAAAACATTTTCATAAAAAGCTCAAATTGGTAATTGTCGCGCTCTTGACGTTTCTCCTTTCTAAGTCTCGATGGATAGGGCAAAGGTGGTGTGGGTTGAGGCATAGGCATAGCCTTTGGAATCTCGGGTTCCAATATGTGTAATGGGTCAACCGTAGGTGTGGCATGAGCGGTACTTCGTGGGATTGGGACATGCTCCTTTTGGACCACCACCTCGGGTTCTTCCTCAATTGCTTCCTCCGTAGGAGCAATTGGTTAAGGAGTCGGTTCCTTAAGTTTCTTACCACTACGTGTGGTAATCACTTTCATCTCACCCTTAGGGTTTGATACGGTGTTGCTAGGAAGACCACTCGAAGACGGTTTACACATAATTGCCTCAAACATAGATGAGATTTTATCTTCAAACTTGGATTGCCTCTTCTCGGCTTTAACCATTTCTTGTTTTATCTCATGTTGCCCTTGTTCCATTTTTTGTTGGTTTTGTTGTAACCTAGTTACGGTTCCTTCCATCTTGTTGGTATGGATCTTAAGTTCATTAGCTAACTCATTTTTCAACTCTTTCTTCAAGTCGTTCTTAAACTCGGATCTTAGGCTAATGATTTCTCTTTGAATATTGTCAAACCTAGCATCATTCCCATTAGCGTATTCAACAAATTCATTTGGAAGATCTTTCAATGTTTGCAAACCTTTGTTGTTGTTTTGAAAATCATTTTGATTTTTGTTTGAAACTTGATTATTAGCCCCTTGATTACCATAGTTTCACTTGTTGAAATTGTTCTTGAAACCAACTTGATTGTTGCGATAGTTGTTGTTAGCATTTCGATTTGAACCAAAACCCGGTGGAGTCAATTGATTAGAGCGGGAAACTTGACCGTTTTGGTTGTAATTTTCCGTGGCCGCGTAGGCACTCGAAGTGTTACCACCGTTGGTAATGCACTCGGAGAAATCATGACCTCCACCACAATACATGCACGAAACCTCAACCGCTTTAGCCGTAGCGGGAGCACTTGGTTCACCAACATTAAACTCAATCAAAAGTCCTTTAAGCTTATCAAAAATCTTGTTTTCCAAGTTCGCCTCCATTTGGCAAGCATCGATTGTAGTAGACAAAGAAGGTGAAGCCAAAGACGAAGCCTTACGAACACTAGACGTGCTACGAGGACTATACACCTTAGATCTATTCTCAATTATCACCAAAGATTCCTCAACCGTTTTACACAAAAAATTACCACCCGCGGCGGCATTTAAATAATCCCTTTCATGATCATTAAGTCCATTGTAAAACGTGTCAATTTGATGCAAGTCGGAAAAACCGTGATGAGGACATTCATGTAACATTTCCTTAAACCTATTCCAAGCCGTTGAAAAACTTTCATTAAACTCTTGTGAAAATTTTGAAATCTCGTTTTTCAAGTGCGTAGTCTTAGAGGGCGGAAAAAATTGGTTCACAAACTTAGACACAAGATCCTTCCACGTCAATATAGAATTTCGTGGTTCTTTCTCTAACAAAATTTTAGCGGGCCCCGCTAAGGAATACGGAAAAAGCATAATCTTAATGGAGTCATTCGAGACATCCTTAAACTTGCAAGTGGCGGTAAGACGATTGAATTGGCGGATATGGTTGTGTGGATTGTCCTTATCATCACCACAAAATTTGTTGTTTTGGATCATCGACAACAAACCCGTTTTCACCTCAAAATTCTCCGCAAGGATAGCGGGAATCACAATAGCCTCTCCATAACCCTCGGTGGGTGCTTGAAGTAACTCCATCATAGTTCGATTCGCCATGGTTGGTGCTTCTCTTACAATGGGTTCCTCAATAGGAGACTCCTTACTAGAAAGATTGGGAGTGGGAGTTTTGTTCTTTTGTTTACGTGCACGTCTTGCTTGATTATGAGTTAGCATAAACGTCACGTACAACGAGGGGATAAGCAAAGAAGATTCTTTTTGGTGTTTTGTATTTTTCAGTTTTTTTTTGTGGTTTTTGATTGTATCAACCTTTTTAGATTTTGGTGAATGTATTAAGTAGACACAAATCTACAAATCTCCTCCTTAATCAAATCTCTTGATTAAAGAAGCCTCAAGGAATGAAAACGATCACGTGAAGTGAACGCCTTCGATGACTTTAGAACGTTGGTGGAACACCAAAACGTTCAAGTGGGTTTAATCAATGAAACCAAGAAAATATATATGATAGTAATACTTTGGGCGGCAAAACCCTCGATTAGCTCTCAAAATCAAATACTCACAAGCAAGAGGGGAAACGAGGTGGCGCGAAGCACTTAAGAGTCTTTTTCCTTAGGATATATTTTATAATATCCGCCTTATACCCACCTTATAGTTTATATTTTTCAAGATTGAGCTTCACGAAAGTATTTATCTATTTTTGCCTTTTTCTTTGGTTTGAGATTCGAATACAATGATTGGGTAATGACCTCCTAAGTCAAGGTTGTGATTTCTCACGTATTTGGAGTACTTGTGAATTTATTGTTCTACGTATACACTATAGTAATAGTATTCACACAAAAATCAAAAACCGATAATACGTATTAGTAGAGTGCTACTAATACAAATACTATTTTGGTTAGTGTATAAAAACAACAATTCCAAATCAAAACACAACACTCCTCCCCGGCAGCGGCGCCAAAATGATGTAGAGTTTTTACCGCTTTAGGAAAAGGAAGGCAAAATAGTGGTAAGCGTTAAGTACGACGATTTAGGAAAACCGTGTACAAATGACCCAAAATGGGGATCGTTCTCAAGGAGGCTTAGTGTGTGTGTAATGAAATGATTATCTTTGTGATTATATTTGTGAGAAAGAAAAATAGAAAGGGGATAAGAAGAGAATGACGGTTATGAAGACGGATTAAACTAAAACGAAAAAGGTGTACACGTAAAACCGTAAAAAGCACTAAAATTAAAATTTTACCCTAAAAATTCCTAAAAATCACTAAAAATCCAAAAAAATATTCTAAGAGTTTACAAAAAATCCAAACTTGCCAAAACCTTTTAATTAATTAAATAATGACTTTTTAATGCTAATTAAAGCCCTAAAAATCAAAATTAACTATTAAAAAGTCCAAAACAAGATCTTAAAGTTTGTAAACCTTTAAAATAACCTAATTAAGCTAAAAAGTATTTTTCAAAATTTTAAAACCACTAAAAACTATTTTTAAACAATTAAAAACTATTAAAATCAATTAAAATTTAAATTAATTCTAGAAAATAATTAAAAGACTCTAAAAATATTTGGAAAGTTTCAAAATTCCTAATTAAGTGTCTACAATCTAGGAAAAATATAAAAACTTAGAAAATCAGACTTTTAATTTTTAACAATAAAATAATATTAAAATATTATTAAAAATCCATAAATCATAAAAAATTCTAAAAAGTTGCAAACTAGCTTAATTTAACCTAAATAACTCAGAAATGAAAGTGAAATTACCTAAATACCCTTAATGGGCCTAGAAAATAGGCTAAACCCAAAACAGATCCTTATTGGGCCAAATTTGAGCCCAATATAAAAAAGTGGTCCAAATAAGCCCAAAAAGCACTACTTGACTCAAAATTTGATTTTAAACAACTTTTTCCAAAGGCCCAAAAGCTGAAAGTGTGAAATAAGCTAGCTTATACCAAACAGCATATTCTTAATGGGCTTTTTGGCCCATTAAGCTATAAGCCAATGCCATAAGCTCAAATTAGACACACAAGCTTCTTTTGTCCTAAATAAGACTTCTGTAAAAATTAATTTGAAATAAGCCCAAGGAATAAGCCTGAAAATGCAATAAGCAATCTACAGAAAACGACAAAATAGTCGTTTTTTAGTTCTAGGCCACCCCAAAAGCTGATTCAAGTTTCTAAAGCTTTTAAATGACATAATTAAGCAAAATCAACAAAGAGTTTTCAAATAAGTTGACTCAATAAGCTGGAAAAAGCAAATAAGCACTTATATAAAAGTCAAATAAGTTGGTTTTCTAGCAAAAAGTCAAAGTCAAAGTCCAATAAGCTCCAGTCTAATCAAATGGGTCAAATAATGAAGATCTATCATAAAAAATAAGTTGTTGCAGGTATGGATAAGCTAAAATAGCTTATTGATAAGCTGAGTTCAATTTAACACTAGCAGGGGCTAGTTTTCGGTGTTGAGCAGTGGAAACTTTTTCCACTGCTTGACTTGTTTGACTTTTTGTCTTTAGTGAACTTTTTTGAGATTCAGGTTACACAAGGGCACCCAAATGATCTTTGGATCATAAGGAGTCAATAACAATCAATAAATCACAAACACAATCACCCAATTGATACAGTTTAATAAATAAAGTACCAAATCTAGCACAGACTTAGCAAAATAAGCAGTTGAGCACTTATAAGCAGTTTTAGCAATCTGGGCATAAGTAAAACCCTAAAAAACAACAATGGTGGCAGAAAAATTCCCTTCTTGTTTGAATCAATTTTTTAACCTCCTATAATCTGAATACCTTCTAATGATGATGTTTTCTCATTTAATCTTGTATTATTATTGAGTTAACACAGTCCTTATTAGGTTGCACGATTTTAGAGTTAGATTATTGGT
Source organism: Glebionis coronaria (assembly GCA_025667525.1). Classification (NCBI taxonomy): domain Eukaryota; kingdom Viridiplantae; phylum Streptophyta; class Magnoliopsida; order Asterales; family Asteraceae; genus Glebionis; species Glebionis coronaria. The sequence goes on along the minus strand of CM046881.1, from coordinate 288,918,811 downwards.
TTTTTTTTTAATTTTTCTGATCCGCATTGTTGCTTGCGAATTTGTTTTGTTCCAGGTCGGTTCGTGTGTTTGTTCACTGGTTTCCTGCACGATCGTTGCTTTTTTGTTTTTCATTTGTTCTCGTAAATTAGGGTTAGGTTTGAACGGCTGCTATTGGTTTTAATTTGGTCGGCTGACATCTCTTTTTGGTCGGCTGAATTGAATTTGATATTTAATCATTGGAAGGCTGAAGGGACGGTTGACATATTGCCTCTTGTTACTAGTGCGTATTGATTATTAATTGCGTTTGGTAGTAATAAATTGATTTGGGCGGCTGACCTTCATTGGAGTAATAAAGTGGGGGCTGATATTGGATCGCATGATTGTTCATTAATTGCAAGTTCTTGGTAGGCTGACATTGGTTATTAATTTGGAAGGGTTGGCTAACAGTGGCGGCTGACCTTAAACTTATTAATTGAATTTTGTCCGTCGCTTCCAATTAACGCAAGTTTTGTCCGTCGTTTCACGGTTTAGTGATCGGTTCACATTATTTTGTTTTAATTAATTGTGCTCTTATTACTAGTGCGTTGGATTATTATTTAGTGGTTCGTTTGATCGATTTGTTGAAGCTATGATGGATTCGAGCAATGAAAGTGATAAGTCATTGTTTACAGGTTGGATGGATGCGGTTAAGGTGTCTACTCTTGAGGTTTTAGTAACGCTAGAGGAGATATCTAATTTGTTTTCTATTCCTTTGAATACTGTGCGCGACATTGAAGTGTTTGCAAATGGTGTGAAGGCAAACAAATTTCCTAAATGGTCTACTTTACCTAAGGAGACCACTATGCTTTATTATAAAGCTTTGTGTGAACGCCATAAGAATTTAACTAGCAGCACTTCTTCACTCAGTTCAGGTGGTTCGAGTGTGCACTCTGCACAAATGGCTAAGGAAACAGAGCTTGAAGCTAAGGCTGCTACCATTAATGGTATGCAATCGTGTAATCTACATGCGGTTTTGACATTATTTGGTGTAACGATTCGCACGAAAGGTGACGCGAGTGAGTTTATACATGAATTAAGAATGAAGAAACATCCGTTGTGGGAATTGATCTCACCTGATCGTGCTAAAGAAATTCTGATGTTACTTTGCAGATTTGAAGGTGATATGGTTACATCTACTAATGGAGGTACTAATGCAGTCTCTTCTTCGTTTAATGAAAATGTCTATGAAGGGGTTAATATCTCTATTCCTAGGAAGGTTGTTGAGACAGTAAATGCTCGCTACCATAACACTTTATATGGTTACTTTCTTGGTAAAAGGATTGCATTCCCTGTGGTTGAGTATTTTGCTAAGAATAACTGGGCAAAACATGGTCTTAAGCGTATCATGATGAATGAGAAAGGTTTCTTCTTTTTTCAATTTGGATCTAGTGAGGGTCTTAATGCGGTTCTGGAAGGTGGTCCGTGGATGGTTCGTAATTCACCAATTTTTCTTAAGAAATGGACTATGAAAACGAATCTTCTAAAGGAGGAACTAACTCGTATTCCGGTATGGGTTAAGTTTCATGATGTCCCGCTACAGGTATTTGAAGAGGAAGGTATTAGTTTAATTGCTTCGTTTCTTGGTAAGCTTATTATGATGGATAATTATACTGATAATATGTGCAAAGAGTCTTGGGGTCGTTGTAGTTTTGCTCGTTGTCTTATTGAGATGAATGCTGATTCGGAGTTTATAGATAACGTTACTATTGGTGTCCCTGATCTTGAAGGCTCTGGTTGTACTAAGGAGTTAATTCGAGTTGAATACGAATGGAAACCGCCTAGATGTTCTACTTGTAATATTTTTGGTCATTCCGTTGATTCTTGTCCGAAAATTGTTAAACCTATAACGGTTGAAAAAGTGACAACTCATGTTGATAATGATGGGTTCCAACAAGTGCAAAGCAAGAGGAAGAAGTACAAAGGTAATTTAGGGACTCAAGTTCCGAGAGGTGTTCCATTGAGCAAGGGTTTCCAAGCAGGTAAGACGGTTGTTTTTCGCCCAAAAACTCACTTGGATACTACAAGTACGAGTACTGATAATAGTAGTAAGTTGAATACTAAATCTGGTCAGTTGCAGCAGTCTAGCAATCTTAATGGTCCGAACAAGGCTAAAGCTCAAATGAGCAGTGTTTCTACATCTAATAAATTTTCAACTTTGTCCATGCCTGGTATTGACGAAGGGGCTCAAGTAAGCGAGGAAGATAATGAGGAGGAGGAGGGAGTCGAGGTCGTCTTTGATGAATCGGTGAATCTTCTCAATACTCATATTGGGGCAAGCACTCCTTCTGGCTGATCCCATGTTGATATTTTATTATTTTCCTCGTAACTTTATGTTATCGTCTTGGTTTTTGTCTAGTTTATATATTTCCAGTATTCTAGACTAGTTAATGTTTATGGCCTGTCGTAAACATTTTGTTTAACAAGCTGCCTGTAGCTTGCGGTTAATGTGGTATTTCAGCCACATTCCTTGTACTTCAACGCTTTTTTGGTTCTATTTACCGGGGTCATTGCTACCCTTTTACCAAAAAAAATAAGCAGTTTTAGCAATAATCAGCCAACCAAATTCAACCAAATGCATACACAAGCTATCATAAACTCAAATAAACAAGTCTAAACAGTTTTCATGCAATGGCTTTAAGCCTAAATCAAGATTCAAGCTTATGAATGTTACTGTTGAACACTAAACACTAGCAGATTTCACTTTGCTGATGTATTTGACACACAAGCCAGATTCAACACCTCAAATCTCTCAAACATGTTACAATGACTTTGTTTAAACCAATTTTAGCCCTAAGCATGCATACACCCTAAGTGTTCCCAAAATCCTAGGTCAAAACAGGCAATAAAAAAGATTTTATAGAAGATTGTTTGATTCAAGGTTTCAAACCCAAAAACTTGCAGCAAAACACTCTCAACCAAGCATATATCAGATATAGAACACAAACACAAACTTTCCACAATACAATAACAAGATTCAAGCTTAAACAGGTAGTCCCAAACACCCCTTTATCTTTTCAAATCAAATTTTAAACAAGAAAAAGTGTGAATCAGTTTACCCAATGATCAATCTAGCATATAAACAACCTTATCATGCAAGAATAAAGAAGATTTAAGCCAAGAAATCAACAAGAACAACATTATAGCACAAATCCATAAAAAATCCAATTTTTATCAGATTTTCAAGGTTTCAAGACAAACCTCATGGATGTACATCCACACCCACGAATTTATGAGCTTATGTGCTAGCTAAAACAAGCACAAGCTTCCACAAACAACCCTGCTAAGATTCAACAAGGTTAGAGGCACAATTATCAAAACAAAAACTTAAAAAGCCTTGATTGATGCAACCTTATTACCCCACACTTGATTATCCCCAAGTTATAAGCCTCACCACACCTTAATATCACAATTAGGATGCTATGATCAGCCCTATAACCCAAGAATTCCAAGGTTGAAACAAGAACTTAGCAAAATATCAAGCTTGAAGGAAAAATGCAAACTTTTGCACTCTCCTTAAAAACAGGTTTTGAGATTCAAATTCAGTGAACAAATAACATAAACAAGTATAAAAATAAGTGGCAGTTGGTCTTTCTTCAACACACTTAACACAATTTCATTAAACTGAAAAGAGGATTTATAAGTTGTTGAACAAGGAAAAACCAAAAGCAGGTAAAATGTAAAGACCTAATGCCTTTATATAGGCTACAATGAGACTAAGGAAGTTGTGAAATAACATAAACCCTAGTTGTGAAGTCCCCAATTTGCCCTTTGAAAATTTGAATATCTTGGAATCATGTGACGGATTCTTGGCTGTTTGTGGAGCTGGCAAGGGTGGAATTTTGATCAAATGGTCCAAAGTAAGCTTTGGATGTAAGCTGCTTGTGGGACGTTGGATTCTTCTGGCTATTTTAGCATCTTCTTCCTTTTTGCAGCAGGGCATGTCCTATGTGACATGTGTGGTGAGGTGGCAAAGGATTTTTGAGTTGGGTGATGATTATGACATCCTTAATCTTAAATCTGGAAAAGATTAAGGATTAATTTCAAGTAACTAAGAAATCCCCAATTTGGATTAAGAACACCAAGAACAGGTTTTTGATCTTGTTTTATGTTTAAATGTTGTTTGGCGCGTGTTTAAACTTAATTAGTATTAAGTTAAACCGGTTGGTGAGTGGGATGGTGATGTGGAAAAAGGGTGAAGTGTGATTGGTTGAAAGGAGTTAGTGGGACAGGTGTCAAGCTCCCATAGGTCTAGGGGTCTTAGGTTGTCTGCCAGCTTAAACCCTCCATCTTTCAGCAACTTGTCATTTCCATCTTAATTGCAATAAACCCGTTTTCCTTTGTAATCAAAGTTTTCTTTTTCACACTTTTTCCCCAAATACTTTTCCAAAGTATTTTCAAGGGTATTTCTTGCCATTTTGTGATTCTTAAAGGACTGATTTGGTCGTTTCTTCAATGGTAATGGTCTTGAATTGAATGATTGGCATTTTGGAGGACTAAAATTGCCAAGTCTTGTTTGATGAGGGACCATTCTTGCCAAATGTTGAAAGTTAAGGGTCCTTTTTGTAATTTTGGGATTTTCAAAGGACCAAACTTGTAATTTCTTGTACTTTGAAGGACTTCATGATGTATTTGACTTTTGGACGATAATGGTTGACAATTTAGCTTTGTTGAGGGGCTAAACTTGTCAATTCTTCAAAGTAGAGGGCCCTTTTTGTAATTTTGACAAACTTTAGGGACCAAACTTGTAATTATGAGGATACAATGGTATAAAGTGTCAGTTCTTCCATATTGGAGGATCCTTCTTCATAATTCTTCAAGTCTTCAAGGGTTTTTCTTGGGAAAGTCTTCATTAGGGATTGGTTCATTGTGCGGCTTCGTTTCCCGTGTTCGTTTTTGCATGATTCTTGTGATCTTTTGTCATTTTCTCAATATCCGTACCTAAAATACACAAGCAACAAACACAAGCATATATATGGGTATATTGATGATATTTAATGCATTTTAAGCCCTTTTTGGACGATGAGACTATGTATAAAAGCAGTCTCATCAGACACCTACATCTAAGGGTAGACTAGGGTTAACAAGTGTTAAATTTTGGTTAACTTAATCAGGGAAAGAGATTTGAAGGCTTAAAATTGGATTGGTGGTCTAATACATCAGCAAAAGGATTTTGGATAACCACTTTTGCTTATCAGAAACTTTTGGTGCTTGAATCTGCTTATTTACTTTGATCCATTGCTTGAAACAAGTTTATTTGTGCTTATTGGACTTTATTATAGCTTGTTTATGCATTTGGTTCAATTTGGCTGGCTTATTCATGCTCAAACTGCTTATTTGTTCATAACTGCTTATTTTCAAGGTCTGTACAATATCTGTGAGCTGTTTGCTTATTCTGGGTTTATTGAGTGAACCAATTTGTGATTTCTTTGTTGATTTAGACTCCTTCTGATTCATTGATCACAAGAGTGCCCTTGTTTCCATTTGAATCCAACTGGATCTCTCTAAAAAAGCAAGTCAAATAGTCAAAGCAGTGGGAACTCCTTTTCCCTGCTGCTAGCCACTGTGTAACACCCCCAAATTTACACAATTCAATACAGCGGACGACTCGTTGGTGTTACGTGATAGCACATTACTCACCTCATAGACAACGCTTAAAAATCACGTCGTTTGATGATAAAGCATTTCCATTCATAAATATCAAATTTACATAGGTCCCAAGTCATATTATTTCATACAAAGTTTTACAAAGCATTTGGATGGAAATTATTGTTTAAGTGCGGGCCATGAATTCTTGTCGTCTTCCCGAGAATTACCTTCAAGTACCTGAGATAAAACATGTTAAAAGAAAAGGTCAGCGATAACGCCGAGTGAATTCATAGAGTTTAATAAAAAAATCAATATATCATCGGTATATATTTATTACCGAAAATCATTATTGTACAAATCTTTATAGTAGACCATAAAATAGGCCAAAAACATTTTATACAACATCCTTGTCAAAATCACAATAGAGGCTTTCGCCTTCAAAACCATTATACGAACCAATGTCGTAAAAATATCATACAATACGTTTTATAATGTCGTGTAGAGTTAAATAAAAACCGTTATATGAATATGGTTATGTAAAACCAAATCACAAACATAATATCAATAATAAGACCCCGTATTGCTAGTCAGGAAATATATCGTAATTCGGTGCGTATAGCAGTATTTCGTTATTTGGATTATTATAAGTCGCATGACATTGTTACCTTACTACAACAAACAACGGGTAGCTAACCCGACAATCATTTTGCCCATCTAAATTAGCGTGTTATCACAATAATCACGCTTGTGTAAATCTTCTCATACATAAATTCGCTTACCAATCAATGTGGCACGACGGGGATCAACCGTCAAGGCGCGAACTGGGGTGATCGTCCCCAAATAGTACTATTATATGCATAAGCGTCTACCAAATCCAGGTAGTTCACAATTCATGCTAATGGGACTTTTAGTGACATAACCTAACTTTAATAATCCATTTCATTTCATCTATCGGGTCATTTAATCATTCATCGGGTCATACAATCATTCGGGTCCAAATCAATAAACAGACAATCGGGACAACTAGTGTCCTATTTTATAAAAAACTAACATGTTATCTCCCTCGCGGCTTTAAAATATTTCATAAAAATATTTAAAAGAGTGCAAGGCTATGAACTCACGTTGATGTGGGAAGGCGGGTTATTGGCAATTCGGATGTACGGTACGTGCTTCAATCACGGAAACCTAGACAAATAAGACTCGTCTGAGACTCTTGTCCAATGACTTTATAAAAATAACAATTATGTATACATATGATTATTTTATATATATGATGATCAAGTGGGTTTATATATTCTCATTTACTTATTTTAGTGTTATGTATTGGTAACTTTTATACTAGTTTACTAGTTTTACCTATTTACGTGTTTTAGGTCCAATAAGCCTATTATAGGTTCTTTAAGTTGTATTAATCCATTTTATACTTTTGTTATCAGTATTTATACTTTACATGTTGGGCCCAAATGGGTTAAGCCCAATAAGTAATTTTTATAAGTGTTTAACTTATTTAGTTAAATTATTAGTCCAATATGCTAACTTAGCTCGTTAATGTCCGTATGTCTTATAGTTCGGGTTCTATCGGTTTTTACTTGTATTAGGTACTTATATATCAGTATATGACTTTTAAAAACTTTACATTAGACGGGTTTGATCGTCTAAGTTTTAATTGGCGAAAAACGTTAATTTTACAGTAATAGCCGAAAAAGTCGTAAAAATCATGTTTATAATTTTTATACTTATAAATCTTATTCAACTACCATTTTTATTAAGTTTCCATTTATTTAACCTTATACATATTTATATAAATGAAATTTATAAGTTAGTGGGTTTTAATTCACATTTTATACTATATTAGTTTGAGTGCTTATATAATACTATTTAACATTAATTCTTCAAAATCTGATTTTTAGTTTCATGTTCACAAAAACAGCCATATCTAGAGTTCTATATGGAGATAGAAGCCCAAATTTTTATGGCATAAACTAAATGATATGTGCTCCATTTAACTCTCCTATGGATACTGTTGAATCAGCCTCTAAGTATTTTATAAAATTCGTCCAAAACAGTGTACTCAGATTTTCACTCTAAACTTGTTTTGATCATATCTCACTCATTTTAATGATTCCATTGTATGACCAACTCTCACATGTGTACTAGACTCATAGATTACTGTATATTAATTTATCTATACCATTTTATCAGTTCATCATATGGTTATTTACTGTTTTTATACAGCCTACTAAATTAAGCAAGATTAACCATTTTTACATATAGTTTTTCATCTTTTTACCCATGTTTATCAACACTTGATCCTCACACAAATTTTTTATCATCATATACATATACAATAAGAAAGAAAATACATGATTACATAATCAAAATAACAAGAGGATATACCACCAAGATGATGTAGTTTGTGGTTAAGACATGGATTTTGATGGAAGAACTTGTGGTAGATCAAAACCAATATTCGTGGCCACCAATACTTGTAAACTCCATGTAGAATTCAGCCCTTGAACATCACCAAATCTTCTCCTTGGATGTTAAAATCACTACCAATCTATAGAGCTTCAAAAGGGCTTCAACTTATGTATGAATAACATGAGATTTTGTGGTTAAATTTGATCAAATGGGTGTTTTGAGGGTGAGATGGGACGACATTATTGAGAGAGAGATGAGAGAGTTGTGAGTTTTGCATGAGTGGAAATGAAAGCAAATGGTTTGGTTGATGGTTTTGTGATGTAGTAGCTTACAAGTTAAGCATTTCAGCAACAAGTGTTAGCTTAGTTGCTACAACTTAACACATCATGAGATGTGTTGGCTTAATGTTGTCGTCCATATAGTGGGGGTGGGGCAAAACTTGTTTTGTCTCATCCCCAATTATTTACGGGTACTCCTCGATTCTAGTTTCCTCGATTTGCGTGCCCTCGGGTCATTTTACGAAAAACGTTTTTATAAATTATGATTCAACGGCACAAAACGAATCTAATAAAAATTGTTTCATCAAAAACGGAGTTCGAAAACGTAAATACGTAATCCTAAGGTTTCCGGTTTAGTCGTAAAGGACGTTAAATTATAATCGTAAGTCCTAATCTCTTCTCGTAAATTTGTGAGTTTATGAACCAACACAAATTTAAAATTCCAAAATAATATTAACGGATAAATTTATTTTCTGAAATGTCGGACTGTCACCAAAACGGTGTATGTAAACATAAGCAAGTAACGTTGAATCCTCCGGTTTAGACGTAGTCGATGCTACTTCAAGACGTAAATCCAAATTACTTCCCAAAAATAAGTGAGTTCATAATATAACATTAAAATAATATTTTTAAATAATATTTGAGAATAAAATATCAATCATAAATTGACTGATTGTCACAGCATTTACCCCTAAACAGGATCTTTGTCCTCATAGATCATCTTACCTTACTACTCGCTTCTTATAGAGTTAAAGCCATGTGGGTATTTCCTCCATATTCGGTCTTTTCTCACAAGTGCAATTCATTACAATACGCGAGTTTCATCAAACATAAATACGGGAATAAGATCAGGCTTAATGTTGACTTACATTCTCTATCCATGATGTTCATGGGTTTTTGATGAATGCAACTTTTCGCCGATCTAAGCTTTACTAAGAAACAATCAGATTCTCACTTGATAGACATTTTATCAAGTTCGATATACGAAACTGATATGAGCTTAAACTCATATCCTTTTAATAACAAATAACCCTAAAACATGAAGCAAAATACCAATTTATTTGGCAAAAACAGTGTTATGTGGTATGTTTGTGTTTGTGTGCACTTGTGTAGGTAAAAAGATACATTTTCAAGCAAAAAAGGAAAAATCAAGCTCAAATGGATGAAAAAGACAAAAGAGGATCAAAAGTGACAAGACTTTGAAGTATAAGGACCTATCTTGACAAGTTATGAAAGCTGAAGGACTAAAAGTGCAAATATTGTAAAAAGTCAAGATTCAAGTTAAACTTGGCCAACTCTCAAGTCAACTCAGTCAAAGGACCATTTTGTTCAAGTTATGAAAGTTGAAGGACCAAATTTGTCAAAAGAATGAAGATCCTAGCTCAAAACAACATTCTGCCAAGTACAAGGACTAGTTCTGCCAACTTTTGAAAATAATTCAAAGCTTGATCCATGTGAAGAGGAAAGGACCAATAAGATTGCAAGGAAGGTGGTACACGGATCACCAAATCAGCCTCATTTAAATCCCACTCAGCCGACACTTCATTTAATGGGAATATCTCAACAGTGCCACGCACTCAACTTTTCCACCAATAGAAAATTAGGAGTTGGATAATGATCCGCAACTCATTCTCTTAGCCAATAAGAGTTTGCCACGCAACATCTTCTTCAACAAAAATTGCCAGGAACGAGCAAGAGCTAGAGTGAATTTCAGCAAATGGTATAAACATCAAAGTTGGTCTAAATCAAGAAAGGAAGAGATCCCACGTGCTTAATTAGCCTGAAGATCAATAATAAAGAAAAGCCCAAATCCTAGTTCATACCTGCAAATGCAATTGTGCAGAATTATACACGTGGCAAGCTGGGATTGGTTCTGACACGTCACCAACCCCAACTAACTTCTCCTTCATGCCTATAAATAGATGATAGGACTTCATTTGTAAAGTGTAGCTTAATTTTGTAAAAACACCTAGTTCTACTTTTCCTTTCCCTTTTCCCTCAATCTTACCCTAGCTACTCAAGAGTCTGACAAACTCTTGAGTTAGTTAGTTAGTTACTACCTTTGTAACAGCTTTGTAACCGTTTTCCATTAATAAAATTCAAATTCACTCTTTCCCGCCAAAACTGTTCTTATCATTCCAGTTCATTTCTTGCTGCATTTGGATACTATTGTTGCTGATAAGTGTTTGTTATGATCATTGATGGATCATAACTAACATTGAAGGAGTTAGATTGCTGTTTGATCAGAATTCAGTCATTTCCATAGTTTTTTGAAGATGTTCAAGCAGATTGATGATTCTTGTTGATTAGATAGCAGTTATTGTTGATTGATTGATCCCTAGTGATAAGGTGGTGGTTATCACTAGGTTAAGAGAGCTCAGCGCTCCTCTTCTTCTCAGTGGTTACTTCAATAGGTGCAAAAGCTTCTAGTTTTAAATTCCTCTCAATTGCAAATGCCTGCTCAATTCCTAGCTAATTCTTTGTGATTGCATGATTAAATGTGTGCAGCTTGTTAATTGAATTGGTTTCAGTGATGTTGTAGCTTAAGTTTAGCTTTTATGCTCATTGATTTTGATTGAATTCTAGTTTATAGCTTAATTCAGCTTTTCTTATCCTAGCTTCCTTAATTGAGTACTAGTTGCTTACATTGTTTGCTTTTGGCTTTTAGACATCTCTCATTGACCACTGAATTCAGTTTGCTATAGCTTTTCATCCAGTTTTAACTAGAGTTCTTAAAAGTCTTTGTAAGAATTTCAGAAATTTCAGAAGGAGTGTTTGGCAACAGAGTTTAGGTACAATCATTGAGAGATTTGTGTTGTTCTAGTTGATATAAGTTGAATTTTTAGATTACTCTAGTGTATTGTAATCAAGTAGAGTACATTTGGACTGATAACTTTCCACCATAGGTCTTGTTGCTCACTTTTGTTCTTGTACTCTTTGTGTAACAGATTTCTATAACTAGCATTTCTCAAACTTGCCAATTTCAAATCATCACAGTTTCTTTGTTTCTTAATCATTTCTGTTCAAACCTTTTTCTATTGCTCAAGTAACATACAAAGTATTAGTAGTATAAAGGAATTTCTACAGTATTAGTTATTAAGCTAGGAAATAGCTTTTTGGTCCAAACTGAGCAAAGCTCATTCTCTGTGAAAAAGTATGCTACTGTTTTCCTAGATCTTCAAATCTACTTCACAAATCTTGTGATTTTCTTTCATAAAATCATTTAATAAGTGTCCCTAGTTAATTTCTGAAAGTTTGAGCTTTTTGCAAATTTTGGTCAAATCTTGGTCAACATAAGCTCTTTTTAGCTTAATTCAGATTTAGAGCTTATTTCTTGATGAAATTCGTTCTAGTTTGATTTCTCGTTCCCTAATTGGATAGCTTTATCAGTTTCACAAAAAAATTCAAGTTGTGGATGATTAGATTTAGCTGTAGCTTATTTTGAGCTTATTAATAAGCACTCATTTGCTTATTTTGAATCCTTAGTTAAATTCCTTTGACACACGTAGCTTATTTTAGATTTGAAGCATTTTGCAACTTGTTTCATTGATTTCGGTCCAGTAATAAGCTCAAACGAACTTATTTTCTTCCTAGCCCGTTTTTAGCTTAAAAAGTTTTAGAAATTGCACTTTAGTCCTTTTAGTTCTGTCAGCGTTCAAAATTGGCCTAATCCTCATGTTTTTTGGGTTTGCATTGTTTTAGTCCCTGGATTTTGGGAGTAGTTAAAATTCAGTTAGATATTTGTTAGTTTGTTACATTTTTGGCAAGTTTGTTATAGTTGTTGCACTTTTGATCCTTTTAGTTAACAGTTTTACATTTTTAGTCCCTATAATTGTTAGAGTTTGCATTTCAAGCATTTACTTTTCATAGAATTTACAATTTCAGTCCCTTTAGTTTCAAATTTTGCATTTTAAATTTTTACTTGAATAAAAACGTGGTATTTGCAATTTGTTTTACATATACGTAGGTAATATTTTTCTGTTTTGCAAGCTTTTGTTGAATTAGCAATAGAATAACCAAGAAAGCTTAACAACCAAGAACAATTAAAAACACGATATTGGTTGGACTTTCTATTAGCAAGAACTGAGAAAAAACGAACTGCATTATACTCAATTTCAAATGGCGCCGCTGCCGGTTCTTTGACTACACGAGAGACTATCGATTGACGGTTTTCATTGGCTTTTGGGATCCGTTCACTTTGTGAACGTTATTTTTACGTATCATAAATCAAAAACAAATAAAAAATCAAAAATATAAAAATATATAAAAACAAAAAAATTAACAAAACAATTCTTTTCCTAAAGAATTGACCAAAAAAATAAAAAAATCCAAAAAGCAATCTTTTTCCTAAGAGATTGCAACCAAAAATATATATTATTGGATTCTCTCGGTTTTTATGTACATATAGTATTTTCCCTTAAAAAACTCATAAATACAAAAATATTTTCCATATATTATTATAAGTAAATACGTATACGTATAAGAACAATCAATCTACATATCTTCCATAAGTATTGCCGAGGCAATACACTGTGTTGAGGGGCGCTCCGGTCCTTGACACGTGTATCGATCAAACAAAATAAAGCAAGAATAGATAAATGCTCTCAATAAGCAACAATTCGAAGAATACGAACATTTAAGTGAATAGAAAGGCGATGTGCTATAAAATGCCATCTAAGGGTCAATAGGTACATAAGTGCTTCGCGCCACCTAACCCCCCGTTCACTTGGGAGTATTTTAAGAAGGAAGGCTTCATTGAGGGTCTTGCACCCAAAGTAGTAAATACATATATTGTTATTTTCTTGTGGATATTTAATATTGAAACTCGAAGAGGATAATCCATTTCTCTTCAAAGTCACACGAGAGCTTCTCTCTCATTCCTCGTATTGAGTTGCATGCTCACTCGCGGGCGTGCACAAATACCGATTGGTGTACAACCTCTTCCTCCGAAAAGGAAGAAAAAGAGAAAGAGTAAGACCACCACCGTCCACCAAGCCGATCACGAGAGTGGTGCTTTGTCACCACCACAAGAAGCCATGGCTATTGATAATCGCACTTTGTATGAACGTATGTAATCCAACATTCATGGATATTCTAGTGCCATTAAGATTCCTGACTTTCCCGCTAACACATTTGAGCTACATACATCTATGATCAATATGGTTGCTTTATCACCTTTCTTGGGAAAACAAAATGAGGATCCTCATGCTCACCTTAAGAGATTCCTTTCACTTTGCAATACCATTAAGCATAATGGGGTTCCACATGAGGTCATTAGGTTGATGTTAGTGTCATTTTCCTTAGAGGGGAGTGCTAAGCATTGGTTAGACACCCAACCACCCGATAGTATCACCACATGGGAGGGTTTTACCACTAAGTTTTTGAACAAGTTCTTTCCTCCACAAAAGACTATGGCTTTGAGGAATTTAATTATGGGCTTTCAACAAAAACCTAGCCAATCCTTTAGTGATGCTTGGGAAGAGTATAGTGAGTTGTTGAGGCGATGCCCTAATCATGGATTGGATCAAGTTCACCAAATAAGTCTCTATTATGATGGCCTTAAAGCTCACCACCAAGATTCACTCAATGCTTCCGCGGGAGGGAGTATTCTTCTTATGACCTACCAAGAGGCTTTGGACATTATTGAGACTAAGGCAATGGTTCAAACAAACAATCCATTTGAAGAAAAGGTTCATGTTATCCAAAACAATTCTCAAAACCCTTGTGACAACCAAATCCTCAAGTTTCAAGAAGCGATTTTTCAAAGGATGGATAGAGATAGTGAGAGGAATTTGCAAGTACAACAAGAAATGCTTCAAACTTTTAAGAACTTGTCATTAAACAATTCCTCAAATAATGTGAATGCCATCACCATTTCTTGTGTTACTTGTGGAGGTCCCCATTCTTATGAACAATGTGATAAGGTGCAAGGGTATCAAGGGGAATGCTATGCTTACCAAGAGGAACACCGTGAACACTTCAAGCCTAATATCAATCCAAATAACCTTTCTTACAAATCCCAAAATTACCTTTCTCCACCCGGCTTCCCACCCCAACCACCCACCCAAATTCCACAAAATACTCCTCAAATTTTACCAAGGAATCAAGGGCAAAGACCACCATACCAAGGAAATAACTACAAAGCACCCAATCAATTTCAACCTCAAGCAAGTACCTTTTATCCACCAAATCAAGGATTTAACTCCCAACCTTTACCTTTCCAACCTCAAGGTTTTCAAGGTTATGTGCCACAAGAGTTTAACACAATGGATCTCTTGCAAAAGATGAATCAAGAGAATGAAAGGAAGTTCCAAGCTATGGAGAAAAAAATGAATGACCAATTCAATAAGGTTTTAGTGGTATTAAATCAAAGACCACAAGGGGCTTTACCTTCCAACACACAAACAAACCCACGGGCCAATGTCAATGCTATTACAACAAGGAGTGGAACAACAACAAAGGATCCTTCACCTCCTAAACCTACTTTTGTTCAACCTACTTGTGCTCCTACTTGTGACAAGCCTTCTACTTCTACTCCACCTCCTCAAAATGCTCCTATTCACTCAAACACACCTTCTCAACCACCTCATACTTCTCCTTTACCTTCCACACTTCCCAATGAAGAAGCTAACAAAGACAAATCTTCCACCACAACACCTATTCCACCTACACCAAAACCTACTCTTCCATACCCTTCAAGGTTGAAAAAGGACAAGTTAAAGAACAAAGATGACATCCAAGTCTCCAATTTCTTAAGGATGTTCAAGCAACTCAATATCAACATATCCTTTGCGGAAGCTCTTGCTTATATGCCAAAGTTTGCTAAGATGTTCAAGGATTTGCTCTCAAACAAAGAGAAATTGGTTGATTTGCCCAACACATCACTTAATGAAAATTGTTCCGCGGTGTTACTTAGAACCTTACCAACAAAACTTGGAGATCCGGGGCGCTTCTTGATACCTTGTAATTTTCCCGGTGTGGAAAATTGCATGGCTTTGGCGGATTTAGGGGCGAGCATAAATCTCATGCCTTTATCGGTTTGGAAACAACTATCTCTTCCCGAGCTCACTCCCACTAGGATGACTCTTGAACTAGCCAACCGAACCATAGCTCACCCCGTAGGTATAGCGGAAGATGTGTTTGTAGGTGTGGATAAGTTTACCTTTCCGGCCGATTTTGTAGTGGTCGATTATGACATGGATCCTAGAGTGCCTTTGATTGTTGGTAGACCGTTTTTGAGAACGGGTCGTACCTTGATAGATGTGGCGGAAGGAGAATTAATTATGAGAGTAGAAGATGAGAGAGTGGTGTTTAAGTTAGGCAAAGTTTGTGATAGAAAAGAGGTTAAGGAGTCTAGACCTTGTGAGACTATTAACATTGTGGATGTGCTAGATGAAGTGTGTAATGAACATTTTCATGATGCTTGTAAGAGTGCTAGTGATGAGATTCCCCATGTTGAAACCGTGGCCTCAATTGCTCCCTCTTTAACACCTTTTGGAGAGAGTGATTTCCTCTTGGAGGAATTTGAGTCTAACTTTCTTGGTGATGATGATTCTCCCATTAATTGGGAAGAAGATATTCTTACAATCCAAAAGTTGCTCAATGAGGACCCTATTCCTTCTCCTATTCCACAAGAGATTACCATTGAGGAACCTTCCATAGTTAAACCTTCCATAGAGAGTCCACCTCCCATTGAACTTAAGGAACTTCCATCCCACTTAGAATATGCTTTCTTAGAAGGAAAAGACCAATTACCGGTGATTATTGCTAAAGAGTTGAAAGAGGATGAGAAGGAGCAACTTATTGAAGTCCTTAAGAAACACAAGAAAGCCTTAGCATGGAAAATATCCGACATAAGGGGAATTGATCCACATTTTTGTACTCACAAAATCCTTATGGAGGATGACTACAAACCCGCCATTCAAAACCAAAGGAGAGTTAACCCAAAGATCCATGAGGTTATTAAGAAGGAAGTGATTAAACTCTTAGATGCGGGTATGATTTACCCCATTTCCGACTCTCCATGGGTCAGCCCGGTTCATTGTGTTCCAAAGAAGGGTGGAATCACCGTGGTGCCTAATGAGAACAATGAGCTTATTCCCACGAGACTTGTGACCGGTTGGAGAGTTTGCATTGATTATAGAAAACTCAATGAGGCAACTAGGAAAGACTATTTCCCGCTTCCCTTTATGGATCAAATGCTTGAACGCTTAGCGGGAAATGAGTACTATTGCTTTCTTGATGGCTTTTCGGGTTATTTTCAAATACCCATTGACCCTAAGGATCAAGAAAAGACCACATTCACTTGTCCCTACGGTACATTTGCTTACAAGAGGATTCCTTTTGGCCTATGTAATGCACCGGGGACATTTCAAAGGTGCATGATGGCGATTTTCCATGACATGATAGAGCAAACCATGCAGGTTTTTATGGATGACTTTTCCGTATTTGGAAACTCCTTTAGCTCATGTCTCACCAATCTTGAGAGAATGCTTAAGCGTTGTGAGGAAACACGTTTGGTGCTTAATTGGGAGAAATGTCACTTTATGGTGAAAGAGGGGATTGTTTTAGGACACAAGATATCCAATAAGGGGTTAGAAGTTGATCGAGCTAAAATTGATGTGATTGCTAAGCTTCCCCCACCCACCTCGGTTAAAGGTGTGAGGATTTTCTTAGGTCATGCGGGATTTTATAGGCGCTTTATACAAGATTTTTCTAAGATAGCTAGACCGATGACTCATCTCTTGGAGAAAGAGGCTCCTTTCATTTTTGACCAAGCTTGTTTAGACTCTTTTGAGACCCTTAAGGAAAAATTAACTAAGGCTCCCGTTTTGGTTTCTCTAAATTGGGAATTACCTTTTGAGCTTATGTGTGACGCTAGTGATTATGCGGTGGGGGCCGTCTTAGGACAAAGAGTTAATAAGCATTTTCAACCTATACACTATGCGAGTAAAACCATGACCGGTGCACAACTTCATTACACTACCACGGAAAAAGAGTTGCTTGCTATAGTATATGCTTTTGAGAAGTTTAGACCATATCTTGTGCTTTCCAAGACCATAGTGTATACGGATCATTCCGCTCTCAAGTATCTTATGACAAAACAAGATGCTAAGCCTAGGCTTTTGATATGGGTTTTGTTGCTTCAAGAGTTTAAGATAGAGATTCGTGATAAGAAAGGGGCCGAGAATTTAGCGGCGGATCATTTGAGTAGACTTGAGCATCCTTTTCAAGGAGATTTTCCACATCAAGAAATCAATGAATCCTTTCCACTAGAGGAGCTCATGTCTATCTCTTCCCAAGAGGATGCCACACCTTGGTTTGCGGATATAGAAAACTATCTTGTGGGCAATGTGCTTATTGAGGGTCTTACTTATCAACAAAAGAAAAAGTTTCTTAAGGAAGTTAAGTATTACTTTTGGGATGATCCATATCTTTTTAGGCAATGTGCGGACCAAATCATTAGACGGTGTGTAGATGGGCCCGAGGCATTTAAGATCTTAGAGCATGTCATAAAGGACCTACGGGTGGACATTTTGGGCCTAACTACACCGCCAAGAAAGTCTTTGATTCGGGTTACTATTGGCCTTCCATTTACAAGGATGCCCAAGAGATGGTGAAATTTTGTGATGTTTGTCAAAGACAAGGAAAAATTACACAACGTGATGAGATGCCACAAAATTTTATCCAAGAGTGTGAGATATTTGACGTATGGGGAATAGATTTCATGGGACCTTTTCCATCATCTAAGGGAAATAAGTATATACTTGTGGCGGTGGATTATGTGTCCAAGTGGGTGGAGGCTAAAGCCTTACCTACTAATGATGCTAGAGTGGTTGTAAAGTTCTTGAAACAATTGTTTGCTAGATTTGGTGTACCTCGGGCCATCATAAGTGATCGTGGTACGCACTTTTGTAATGATCAATTCACGAGAGTTATGAAGAAATATGGAGTGAATCATAGACTTTCTACCGCGTATCACCCTCAAACAAATGGTCAAACCGAGGTCACAAATCTTGGTTTAAAGATAATTTTAGAGAGAACGGTGGGAGAACATCGAGCTTCTTGGTCGGATAAGCTTGATGATGCTTTGTGGGCGTTTAGGACGGCTTTTAAAACACCAATTGGTTGTACTCCTTATAGGCTTGTCTATGGAAAAGCGTGCCACCTCCCATTTGAGTTAGAACATAAGGCATCTTGGGCTCTCAAGTGGGCTAACTTTGATTTAAACCAAGCCGGTTCACATAGGAAAGATCAAATCAATGAGATGGATGAGTTGAGAGCCAATGCCTATGAGAATTCTTTGCTTTACAAGGAAAAGACTAAGAAATTGCATGACGCTAAGATCAAGAATCGTGAGTTCAAAGTTGGAGAGCCGGTTCTCCTCTTTAACTCAAGATTGAAGCTTTTTGCGGGCAAGCTTAAGTCGAGATGGTCCGGTCCATTCACTATTGCTCAAGTGTTTCTATATGGAACTCTTGAGTTGTCCCAACCCGATGGTCCAAATTTTAAAGTGAATGGTCACCGTGTTAAACACTATTTTGGGGAGGACATTTCCGTTGAAATGGTCCAAGAGGTCCCCATTTTCCCCATGAATTAATTCATTGAGGGACGAGTCGAGCTAGAGACTCATTAACTCAAGCATCGTATAACTAGGTTTAGAGTGTTGTAGGTTAGAAATAAAGGCATGGACTTGGAGATAAGTGTAGGGGAGACCTTCTTTTGTCTTCATGATTGTTTGTAGGGTTGCTCACTCATCTCATGCTTTGGAGCTTATGGAGGAGGCCCTTGTATCCGGTTCACTTCGTTACTTTAGTGAATTTTCATTGACACCTTGTGCTTAAACATGATTTCACTAATAGTTGTCCTTTCCTTCAATTGGGTTAAGCAAAGTCTATTCATTGTCATAAGTGTAGGGGAAGTTTTTATACTTCCATGCTCTTAAACATTGAGGACAATGTTTAGCTTAAGTGTAGGAGGGTCTTCTATCGAAGTGACCTTACCTAGAACTTGTCATTGTCTTGTATGATAACATGGAAAAAATGAATTTTCAACATTTTTCAAATTTTTGATCTACTTTGGCCAACAAAAATATGCATTCATAATTTTTGCATCAATCATTTTTCATTTTGCATAGCACATTTGCATTGTATATATTTCTTCTTTTATTTTTCATCAAAAATATATAAAAAGAAAAAAATATAATAAAACATGGTTTTAACAAGTTTAGACTTCTTTGACATATTAGGCCCGCCATAGATATTTTGACTCAACCCGAGTTTGCTTATCTTAGCATTCTCTAGCTAGTATCCTTAACCATGTAGTCCTTCATTGGTCTATTAGGCTAAGCATCCACCAATTTCATTATTTGAAATTTTAAATTTGTGGAGAATGGGAAATGATAGAGTTGAAGCAAGTGTAAAAGGGCTAGATAGACTTCATGATAATTACTTGGGGCTAAACCCTTCTCTTCTTTATCTCTACTTTCTTTGCATGTATATAATTGTTAATAAATAATCAAGTACGGTTTTAATTGGTTTGTAATCTCTTATGCATTTTTGGCTAATCATTTATGGTTGATATGAGTACGTCTTAAGATTCTAAGTTAGCACGTTTTATGTGTACTAGACTTATGTCATGCTCCATACTTAGCGGGTATTTTTCCTTTTCTTCTTTTCAAATTTCTTTGTGAGGAATAAAGAAAAATAAGAGCGGCTTATGAAAAAAAAAATGAGTGGCTAGAAAAAAAAAGAAAAAAAAATAAAATAATGCAAGACTCCCAAGAGGGGCAGTGTGGTGTTAATTATAGTGACTATTGAGTTCCAATATTACCTTGACGGGTTGCGGGGATTCAATAGATTGCTCCAATCCAATATTACCTTGACGGGTTGCGGGGTTGAAGATCCAAAGTCTCAAAAAGATGGCGGATGTAAATTATTGCGTGAGTTTTATTTTTCTTTCCTTAGCGAGTGTGTAGCTACTTATGAAAGCATGACATGAGGATTTTACACATAAGGCGAATGACTTATTACTCTTAATACGGACTTATATTAATTGTGAGCGGTTTTTCAAGTAATGGATGAGAAGATTACTTAGGATTAAAACCGTGCTTCCTTATTTTTGGATTTTACACTTCTTATATTTCACACTTGAATAATGACAAATTTGCCCACAAGCAATTTGCTCAAATAATAACCGGTTCCACAATTAATTGTCATGAATAAGTTGATGCACTTTTTACTTGTGAATGCAATGATCCTATTTTTAAGCTTGGTATGGGGAAAGTGAAACTTGAGGGTGATAAATGTCCATGGTACCCAAGCCCTAATCTAAGTCATTGAATTCTTTATGATTTATTTCCATCAAAACCATTTCAAGAAAAATCAAAAAGATATAGATAGAATTGTATTTTGATTCATTGCATTATTAAAAGTCAAAATCATGCATCATCTAGTCTAGAGTAGCATAGATGCATCTCATATGGCCAAGGTGGATTAATTATGAGGGAAATGTAAAATTTTGAGCCTTAAAATATAATATTGCATGAGGACATGACAATGTTCAAGTGTAGGGGAATTTGATATGAGCTTAAACTCATATCCTTTTAATAACAAATAACCCTAAAACATGAAGCAAAATACCAATTTATTTGGCAAAAACAGTGTTATGTGGTATGTTTGTGTTTGTGTGCACTTGTGTAGGTAAAAAGATACATTTTCAAGCAAACAAGGAAAAATCAAGCTCAAATGGATGAAAAAGACAAAAGAGGATCAAAAGTGACAAGACTTTGAAGTATAAGGACCTATCTTGACAAGTTATGAAAGTTGAAGGACTAAAAGTGCAAATATTGTAAAAAGTCAAGATTCAAGTTAAACTTGGTCAACTCTCAAGTCAACTCAGTCAAAGGACCATTTTGTTCAAGTTATGAAAGTTGAAGGACCAAATTTGTCAAAAGAATGAAGATCCTAGCTCAAAACAACATTCTGCCAAGTACAAGGACTAGTTCTGCCAACTTTTGAAAATAATTCAAAGCTTGATCCATGTGAAGAGGAAAGGACCAATAAGATTGCAAGGAAGGTGGTACACGGATCACTAAATCAGCCTCATTTAAATCCCACTCAGCCGACACTTCATTTAATGGGAATATCTCAACAGTGCCACGCACTCAACTTTTCCACCAATAGAAAATTAGGAGTTGGATAATGATCCGCAACTCATTCTCTTAGCCAATAAGAGTTTGCCACGCAACATCTTCTTCAACAAAAATTGCCAGGAACGAGCAAGAGCTAGAGTGAATTTCAGCAAATGGTATAAAGATCAAAGTTGGTCTAAATCAAGAAAGGAAGAGATCCCACGTGCTTAATTAGCCTGAAGATCAATAATAAAGAAAAGCCCAAATCCTAGTTCATACCTGCAAATGCAATTGTGCAGAATTATACACGTGGCAAGCTGGGATTGGTTCTGACACGTCACCAACCCCAACTAACTTCTCCTTCATGCCTATAAATAGATGATAGGACTTCATTTGTAAAGTGTAGCTTAATTTTGTAAAAACACCTAGTTCTACTTTTCCTTTCCCTTTTCCCTCAATCTTACCCTAGCTACTCAAGAGTCTGACAAACTCTTGAGTTAGTTAGTTAGTTACTACCTTTGTAACAGCTTTGTAACCGTTTTCCATTAATAAAATTCAAATTCACTCTTTCCCGCCAAAACTGTTCTTATCATTCCAGTTCATTTCTTGCTGCATTTGGATACTATTGTTGCTGATAAGTGTTTGTTATGATCATTGATGGATCATAACTAACATTGAAGGAGTTAGATTGCTGTTTGATCAGAATTCAGTCATTTCCATAGTTTTTTGAAGATGTTCAAGCAGATTGATGATTCTTGTTGATTAGATAGCAGTTATTGTTGATTGATTGATCCCTAGTGATAAGGTGGTGGTTATCACTAGGTTAAGAGAGCTCAGCGCTCCTCTTCTTCTCAGTGGTTACTTCAATAGGTGCAAAAGCTTCTAGTTTTAAATTCCTCTCAATTGCAAATGCCTGCTCAATTCCTAGCTAATTCTTTGTGATTGCATGATTAAATGTGTGCAGCTTGTTAATTGAATTGGTTTCAGTGATGTTGTAGCTTAAGTTTAGCTTTTATGCTCATTGATTTTGATTGAATTCTAGTTTATAGCTTAATTCAGCTTTTCTTATCCTAGCTTCCTTAATTGAGTACTAGTTGCTTACATTGTTTGCTTTTGGCTTTTAGACATCTCTCATTGACCACTGAATTCAGTTTGCTATAGCTTTTCATCCAGTTTTAACTAGAGTTCTTAAAAGTCTTTGTAAGAATTTCAGAAATTTCAGAAGGAGTGTTTGGCAACAGAGTTTAGGTACAATCATTGAGAGATTTGTGTTGTTCTAGTTGATATAAGTTGAATTTTTAGATTACTCTAGTGTATTGTAATCAAGTAGAGTACATTTGGACTGATAACTTTCCACCATAGGTCTTGTTGCTCACTTTTGTTCTTGTACTCTTTGTGTAACAGATTTCTATAACTAGCATTTCTCAAACTTGCCAATTTCAAATCATCACAGTTTCTTTGTTTCTTAATCATTTCTGTTCAAACCTTTTTCTATTGCTGAAGTAACATACAAAGTATTAGTAGTATAAAGGAATTTCTACAGTATTAGTTATTAAGCTAGGAAATAGCTTTTTGGTCCAAACTGAGCAAAGCTCATTCTCTGTGAAAAAGTATGCTACTGTTTTCCTAGATCTTCAAATCTACTTCACAAATCTTGTGATTTTCTTTCATAAAATCATTTAATAAGTGTCCCTAGTTAATTTCTGAAAGTTTGAGCTTTTTGCAAATTTTGGTCAAATCTTGGTCAACATAAGCTCTTTTTAGCTTAATTCAGATTTAGAGCTTATTTCTTGATGAAATTCGTTCTAGTTTGATTTCCCGTTCCCTAATTGGATAGCTTTATCAGTTTCACAAAAAAATTCAAGTTGTGGATGATTAGATTTAGCTGTAGCTTATTTTGAGCTTATTAATAAGCACTCATTTGCTTATTTTGAATCCTTAGTTAAATTCCTTTGACACACGTAGCTTATTTTAGATTTGAAGCATTTTGCAACTTGTTTCATTGATTTCGGTCCAGTAATAAGCTCAAACGAACTTATTTTCTTCCTAGCCCGTTTTTAGCTTAAAAAGTTTTAGAAATTGCACTTTAGTCCTTTTAGTTCTGTCAGCGTTCAAAATTGGCCTAATCCTCATGTTTTTAGGGTTTGCATTGTTTTAGTCCCTGGATTTTGGGAGTAGTTAAAATTCAGTTAGATATTTGTTAGTTTGTTACATTTTTGGCAAGTTTGTTATAGTTGTTGCACTTTTGATCCTTTTAGTTAACAGTTTTACATTTTTAGTCCCTATAATTGTTAGAGTTTGCATTTCAAGCATTTACTTTTCATAGAATTTACAATTTCAGTCCCTTTAGTTTCAAATTTTGCATTTTAAATTTTTACTTGAATAAAAACGTGGTATTTGCAATTTGTTTTACATATACGTAGGTAATATTTTTCTATTTTGCAAGCTTTTGTTGAATTAGCAATAGAATAACCAAGCAAGCTTAACAACCAAGAACAATTAAAAACACGATATTGGTTGGACTTTCTATTAGCAAGAACTGAGAAAAAACGAACTGCATTATACTCAATTTCAGAAACATAATTCACGCAGCTCTTGAAGTCCTAGGGTAGATCCAGCTTATATGCCTTTTAAACCAATCTTTTACATCATCTCAATGGTCCCATACAACGGGGACTCATATCCCATGATCTTTCAGATCATCAATTAATTTTTCCATGGTTAATATTTTTGGCATGACTTCGCTACCCATCTGGCACTTCAAGATCTACATTTCATATTCACATAACCTCCTGCCCACTACCGGCAGTCAATAATCAGATCCTAATTTACACAATCATTTTGGTTTCACGGGTCGGGTATCTTGTATGGTTAGGTTCGTCATCATAGGCAACCTTAAACCTAAAATACATGTCCAACTCACAATGGGTGTATGTCGGATGTCTTAATCCCAACTCCTGCTTACAGATGCTCTAATATTTAGATCCTAACAAGATTAGATCTCAATCCTAATACGATAATTATCAAGGATAATCTCTCCAAAGGAAAATGATTTTACAGTCTATTACCAAAGGTCAATCATTCAAACATAAAACAAAACTTATAGTATTTTGTATCGTTACTTTACCTTGTCCCTTCGATTGGGGTGGTACAGTACTCTCATCAAGATTCGTTCTCAATGACTTCTGAGCAAATCTATAGAAATTCGATGCGAAGCGAGGATCTTGATAGAGATGATCGATACATGCACACTATGTTTACACAACTCTTTTAAATACAAAAGAGTCAATTTCTTCATCAAGAATCTATCATTAATAGGAATGATATTAGCAGATTTGGTCAGTCTGTCGACGATGACCCAAATCAAATCAAATTCAGATGATGACCTTTACAATAGCTAGATGTTTACTAATGTATGAGGCGATGTCTGCCTTCATAATTTTCCATTGGTACAACTTCTTTAGATAAAGATACACTTAATCAGAAATGGCAGGGATAGAATACTTATACTTACGGGATTCCAACCTGACTATATCTCACAAACCTCCATATTTAGGCAATCCACAAACGGCTTTTTTTTACATTTAACGCCATTGGCTTCTTAATTCTAATGGTTCACATTAGCCGCAAACCCCTTTTATTATCTACATTATCCTTTTTACAAGCATCGGCTATATTTTAAATTGTTCAGCAAATTACTTTGCACATTCATTATTAAGGAACACATCCTAATTGATTCTTTATCCTTTTTATATTATGTGTCAGTATCTACATTCATCTTCCTTGATGAAATAAATATCATGGTCAATATTACTCAGAAATTATTTCCTCATTTTTTCTAAGTTTTAGTTCTATCTCAAATATTATTATTTTCAGTTTTGCTTGATTCGACGTTTTAAAGCGTCGATAATTATTACACGTAATTTAACAATAAATATTATGTTTTTATGAAACTAAACGTTAAAAGTTTAAATTTCTTAGTTCGATCAATTATAATAAAATGTTCAAAACAAATTTGAATTTAATTAACACGATTTTTGTGGATTTATTGAAAATACTTAATAAGATCCGTAAATGTTCGAAAAAATCTTTGTTTATACTTTGGTCAAAATTTTCTTAGTTGAAAAGCAAAAAGTGTCGTTTCAAATTTCAAGTCATGGTTTAAATGGTTTCCTCAATCCCTCTTAGGTTGTCTTGAGGTATACACAAACATTTACCCCTAAACAGGAGTTTAGTTAAATGATTTGTGTATAAGGGAATAATCCCTCAAAAGTTCTTTTTGATAAAACATTTGTCAAAACATATTTGCACTTTCTTTTTGGTAAAACCCAAAGCCTTAATGGTTCTAATTTTCGAAGAGTCAATATATTCCATTATCTTATTAATCACACGGTCAAATATGTAAAGGATTAAGCCTTAAATCACATGTTAATTATCCAAGGTACAGGTTTTCATTGATCGGCCAATTAAAGGCAGTCTATAAATAATTATTAACTCTTTCTTATTCTTATAAATAAACAAATGGTCCTTAATGATCACGAGCATGAATTTATCAAATTACAGCCTACACACGCGATTCACCAAATTTATGAATACTACATGTGCATTGGTCAATCCAAGCGACATCACATGAAACTCATAATGTTCATTACAAGTTCTGGATGTAGTGATTGGAACAGATAATATTTTTCGCGGACTCGAAGTTGATGATAACCATGCCGTGGATCAAATCTTTAGAACATACGCTAGAACCTTGTAAATGATCGAACAAATCTATCATCTTGGGTAGTGGATATAGATTTTTAATCGTCAATTTACCTAGTTCACGGTAATCAATAAATAAAAGGAATAATAACATCATAGCTCTTCATAATGACGAGCTCGGTAGAATAAAATCTTTCTCCGACAATTCTCTCAATTGTACGGTAATTCTTGTAATTCAGGTGGTGCTGACGTACAGTGCACATGCCACATGTGCAGCACCGGGAATAGAATCAATACCTTCAATCTTGCCTTAATGGCGAAAGTCTAGGTAATTCAGCAGCAAATACCTCCTAAAGTTTCAGATACCAGAAACATCTTTAACAAATTTATTTTAAGTTCTTTCTAGATTATAATATATATGACTAATTCACAACCATTCACGGTATAATTCCAAGTCTAAATGCACGATATGGTCACCCATCAAGAATTATTTAGATCACTTTTGATAATCAATCATCTTATCATTTAGGGGAATTCTACTCGAGTTCCCATCAATTAAGACAATGTTGTTATGTCATAATCAATCAATCCATTCTACTGGCACTATCAACTTTTCAGTTTTATTGCCGTCGATAAGATGTGAACTTCTCAAAAGACTAATAATAACTCATAATTCTTCACAAGTTCAAGGATATCTAGAGACATAACTAGCCTTAAAAGAGTAAGGTCAACGCATAATCTACACGAGAGAATTTCAAATCAGATACAGACGAAAACATTTAACGAATATGAATATATCCCATGTTTACATAATTTGAGTACGCATTCGAAAGCTCCTCGTAGCGTTACCCAGGTCATTCAAATGAAATCAAATCAAAAGAAATGATAGGAACGTCGATACAATCCAGTCGGGTATCAACACTCGGTAATCAGATACTTTTCCTAAGAATTTCACTATGAAAGAATTGGACAAGAAAGAGTTGTCAATTGTAAAATAAGACAATTTCCACAGATGAGTAAATTCGACTCAGAAGAATAGATGCTACAGGCACATATGTAGGTATCCCCAACACTATGTCCCTATTTTTCACTTCTTGCAGATCTCATAAAATTTAATCTTTCACAATCTTCAAAGAAAAATGTAGTGTTTATTCATTAGTTTTATGGTGACTACTAATCAGCCTTGCATGGTCCATTCCAAATTGTATGTAGGCGCGCAACTATATACAATTTCAAGATTAACGATGCAATACTCAATTCGTCAAAATTTTATCATCATGTTTATAATGAAAACATTTTCATGCTTAATTCTTAAATAAGAATCAAAAATAATTTACAAAGATCTTCTTTGTTATGAAAACAATTAAGTTTTCCAAGGTGTTTTATAAACAACTTCATTTTGATAACAATTATTTATAAGTCTCACTTTAAATAATCCGTATGGTAATGAAAATTCAATTTTTCTCAAGGGATACCTATTGTATGTTATAAAGACAATGAGTGATCTGCAAAGGGGTGATGAAGAGTTGTTCACCAAGAACTAACTACGATATGATAGGAAATGAGCTTAGCCAATTAATCATGAGGTTCATGACCTCGATGGCACTCAAAAGAGAATAATTCACAACGTAACTCAAATCGAGATGAGTACTTGCTCAATGATTGCATCACTAATGCGAACATTAGGATGAAGCAATAAAAGATAGATAACATCGATACATGTAAAATTTAGCAATCAAAGGTAGTCTTTTCATTAATCACAAACAAGTCAAAATTGTACCGTAACACATTACGTGTCACTATGTCATACAATTCCAAGAACTTATCCTACCAACTGATGTCTCAGTTAAGTTAGGGATTATTTTTAAAAGATACCACAATGAATACTAATCTACAAGAGTCATTAGGTGTCCCACCTGTCCCGGAAGATCCATCGGTCCCAATTCAGAAGAAGATTTCTTCAATTTATTTATTGGACACTGGGCATCCTCATCATTGGACAATGGCCTAGGAACAATACTTAACACGAATTAACAATAAATTAAAACCTTATAATTCAATCACAGAACTTAACGACTTCCTCTTAACAATTTCTTATTCCATACGGGTTAAATTTTACTTTATTCAAGTTTCAACCAATTTTATACTCAATTCGATATCCTACCTTATTTCCCAATACTTCAACTTTATTTTTAAACCTTAAAAGGGCAATAAAAGCTCGATATGATCAACACTTAATTTCCAATCCTATAGATCTTACAGCAATAATTATCAAATGAGTCACTAGTATTAAATGACTCACACATTCAATTAGACTTCTCGGAAAGGTACTAGTGGCATGAGGCTTTTGGGTAATGGTTCCAATGACAGCCTCTAGTGCAACATTCACCCTTTCGATTTCAATTTAAGAATTGGATGAAAACAAATTAGATGACATCTTTCTAGGTGGTAACGTTTTGTCAAACTCCACTCTATAAGGAAAGATCGTCATGACATCGATATCAGATTTAGTCTCGCCAATTCTTTTTCAATATCACAATCAACTAATATCTACATTTCTACGAATATCAACCATTTGTTGGGATCATAAATATCCACAACTTGGTTTAGATCTAGGATAGCTAGAATTCCTACGAGAATAGCTTCAATTAATTTACTAGGGGATTTAGGGTTCCTTGTGACAATCTACGTCGTATAAATACCTCGTATAAATATAGAAATAATCATCAAACAATCATGTAATCAAATTACATTATATGTATATATATAATCCAGTTATATATATATATTAAAATAACACTTCTCAGTCTGGCCTTGTCGGTAACTCGAGAATTCTTCGGCATCGTTATAGTCAAAAGGTTTTTAGACATTTTGGGAAAAATGTTTATAGTTAAAAGATTTTGAAATGTTTTATTCAAAACCTTGTTTTTAAAAATCTTTCGTTCTCTATAACGAGAGCTCTGGCACCAAACTGTAACACCCCCAAATTTACACAATTCAATACAGCGGAAGACTCGTTGGTATTACGGGATAGCACATTACTCACATCATAGACAACGCTTAAAAATTGCGTCGTTTAATGATAAAGCATTTCCATTCATAAATATCAAATTTACATAGGTCCCAAGTCATATTATTTCATACAAAGTTTTACAAAGCATTTGAATGGAAATTATTGTTTAAGTGTGGGCCATGAATTCTTGTCGTCTTCCCGAGAATTACCTTCAAGTACCTGAGATAAAACATGTTAAAAGAATAGGTCAACGATAACGCCGAGTGAATTCATAGAGTTTAATAAAACCATCAATATATCATCGATATATAACTATTACCGAAAATCATTTTTGTACAAATCTTTATAGTAGACCATAAAATAGGCCAAAAACATTTTATACAACATCCTTGTCAAAATCACAATATAGGCTTTCGCCTTCAAAACCATTATACGAACCAATGTCGTAAAAATATCATACAATACGTTTTATAATGTCGTGTAGAGTTAAATAAAAACCGTTATATGAATATGGTTATGTAAAACCAAATCACAAACATAATATCAATAATAAGACCCCGTATTGCTAGTCAGGCAATATATCGTAATTCGGTGCGTATAGCAGTATTTCGTTATTTGGATTATTATAAGCCACATGACATTGTTACCTTACTACAACAAACAACGGGTAGCTAACCCGACAATCATTTGCCCATCTAAATTAGCGTGTCGTCACAATAATCACGCTTGTCTAAATCTTCTCATACATAAATTTGCTTACCAATCAATGTGGCACGACGGGGATCAACCGTCAAGGCGCGAACTAGGGTGATCGTCCCCAAATAGTACTATTATATGTATAAGCGTCTACCAATTCCCGGTAGTTCACAATTCATGCTAATGGGACTTTTAGTGACATAACCTAACTTTAATAATCCATTTCATTTCATCTATCGGGTCATTTAATCATTCATCGGGTCATACAATCATACGGGTCCAAATCAATAAACAGACAATCGGGACAACTAGCGTCCTATTTTATAAAAACTAACATGTTATCTCCCTCGCGGGTTTATAAAACATTTCATAAAAACATTTAAAAGAGTGCGAGGCTATGAACTCACGTTGATGTGGGAAGGCGGGTTATTGGCAATTCGGATGTACGGTACGTGCTTCAATCACGGAAACCTAGACAAATAATACTCGTCTTAGACTCTTGTCCAATGACTTTATAAAAATAAAAATTATGTATACATATGATGATTTTATATATATGATGATCAAGTGGGTTTATATATTCTCATTTACTTATTTTAGTGTTATGTATTGGTAACTTTTATACTAGTTTACTAGTTTGACCTATTTACGTGTTTTAGGTCCAATAAGCCTATTATAAGTTCTTTAACTTGTATTAATCCATTTTATACTTGTGTTATCAGTATTTATACTTGACATGTTGGGCCCAAATGGGTTAAGCCCAATAAGTAATTTTTATAAGTGTTTAACTTATTTAGTTAAATTATTAGTCCAATATGCTAACTTAGCTCGTTAATGTCCGTATGTCTTATAGTTCGGGTTCTATCGGTTTTTACTTGTATTAGGTACTTATATATCAGTATATGACTTTTAAAAACTTTACATTAGATGGGTTTGATCGTCTAAGTTTTAATTGGCGAAAAACGTTAATTTTACGGTAATAGCCGAAAAAATCGTAAAAATCATGTTTATAGTTTTTATACTTATAAATCTTATTCAACTACAATTTTTATAAAGTGTCCATTTATTTAACCTTATACATATTTATATAAATGAAATTTATAAGTTAGTGGGTTTTAATTCACATTTTATACTATATTAGTTTGAGTGCTTATATAATACTATTTAACATTAATTCTTCAAAATCTGATTTTTAGTTTCATGTTCACCAAAACAGTCATATATAGAGTTCTATATGAATATAGAAGCCCAAATTTTTATGGCATAAACTACATGATATGTTATCCATTTAACTCTTATATGGCTACTGTTGAATCACCCTCTAAGTAGTTTATAAAATTCGTCCAAAACAGTGTACTCAGATTTGCACTCTAAACTTGTTTTGATCATATCTCACTCATTTTAATGATTCCATTGTATGGTCAACTCTCACATGTGTACAAGACTCATAGATTACTGTATATTAATTTATCTATACCATTTTATCAGTTCATCATATGGTCATTTACTGTTTTTATACAGCCTACTAAATTAAGCAAGATTAACCATTTTTACATATAGTTTTTCATCTTTTTACCCATGTTTATCAACACTTGATCCCCACACAACATTTTTATCATCATATATTCATCATATACATATACAATAAGAAAGAAAATACATGATTACATAATCAAAATAACAAGAGGATAGGAAGAACAATCTTTATACCACCAAGATGATGTAGTTTGTGGTTAAGACATGGATTTTGATGGAAGAACTTGTGGTAGATCAACACCAATCTTCATGGCCACCAATACTTGTAAACTCCATGTAGAATTCAGCCCTTGAAAATCACCAAATCTTCTCCTTGGATGTTAAAATCACCACCAATCTATAGAGCTTCAAAAGGGCTTCAACTTATGTATGAATAACATGAGATTTTGTGGTTAAATTTGATCAAATGGGTGTTTTGAGGGTGAGATGGGACGGCATTATTGAGAGAGAGATGAGAGAGTTGTGAGTTTTGCATGAGTGGAAATGAAAGCAAATGGTTTGGTTGATGGTTTTGTGATGTAGTAGCTTACAAGTTAAGCATTTAAGCGACAAGTGTTAGCTTAGTTGCTACAACTTGACAGATCATGAGATGTGTTGGCTTAATGTTGCCGTCCATATAGTGGGGGTGGGGCAAAACTTGTTTTGTCTCATCCCCAATTATTTACGGGTACTCCTCGATTCTAGTTTCCTCTATTTGCGTGCCCTCGGGTCATTTTACGAAAAACGTTTTTATAAATTATGATTCAACGACACAAAACGAATCAAATAAAAATTGTTTCATCAAAAACGGAGTTCGAAAATGTAAATACGTAATCCTAAGGTTTCCGGTTTAGTCGTAAACGACGTTAAATTATAATCGTAAGTCCTAATCTCTTCTCGTAAATTTGTGAGTTTATGAACCAACACAAATTTAAAATTCCAAAATAATATTCACGGATAAATTTATTTTCTGAAATGTCGGACTGTCACCAAAACGGTGTATGTAAACGTAAGCACGTAACGTTGAATCCTCCGGTTTAGACGTAGTCGATGCTACTTCAAGACTTAAATCCAAATTACTTCCCAAAAATAAGTGAATTCATAATATAACATTAAAATAATATTTTTAAATAATATTTGAGAATAAAATATCAATCATAAATTGACGGATTGTCACACACTGCTAGTGTTATTTCAACTGGTGCTTATCAATAAGCTATTCTAGCTTATTTTAACATGCAAAAACTTTGAATTTGTAATAGGTGTCACTTAATTGACCCATTTGTTCATTTTGGAGCATTTGAGGGTTTGACTTTGAGGTTTGACTAGAAAACCAAACTCTTTGACTTTTAAATAAGTGGTTATCATCTTATTGTGCTTATTTGGTTTGGCTTATTGAACTTTTCTTTGTTGATTTGTCTTAATTAAGTCATTTAGAGTGTTTTGAAACTTGTTAGAAGGTCTGAGGTGGTTTAGAACTCTAAGTCGACTATTTTGTCTTTTAGTGAAAATCTTCTTGGCTTATTTCTGGCTTATTGAGTGTGTTTTTCTCAAAATTTCTTTTCACAGATCTCTTAGGCATCTCAAAAGAAGGTTGTGTGTTTAAGAAGAGCTTATGGCATTGGCTTATTGCTTAATGGGCTTATTGGCCCAATAAGAATAAGCTGTTGCCTATTTAATATGTGATAAGCTCAAAACCAGCTTTTGGGCCTTCAGACTTTTGTGCTTAGAATTAAATTTTGAGTCAGATAGGGCTTTTTCAGGTCATTTGGGCCAAGTTTGACTTTTTGGGCCCAAAAGCCCATTAAGGTTGACTATTTTTGTTTTTAGCCCATTTGGGGGCCCATTAGGGGTAATTTGGTAATTTCACTTTCATTTTCTGTTTAATTAGGTTAAAATAAACTAGTTTGCAAGTTTTTTGAATTTCTTAGATTTTTTAGATTTTTAATATTATTTTAATATTATTTTATTATTATTTTTCAAATTTCACATTTTTGCACTTTTTATATTTTTCTCAGGTTTAATACATTAAAATAGGATTTTTTCAACTCTTAGATTAATTTTATCATCATTTTTCTAAATTCTAGAATTATTTTAATTTTTTAATAGTTTTTAATCATTTTAAATAGTTTTAATTAGTTTAAAAATTTATAAAAATAGTTTTTAATCTTTTTAGGTCATTTTAGAGGTTTACAAAGTAAAAAATCTTGATTTGTGCTTTTTAATAATTAATTTGATTTTAAGGGCTTTAATTAACATTTAAAAATTAATATTTAATTAATTCAAAGGTTTAAAAAAGTTTTGATCATTTGTAAACTCTTAATTTATTTAAATTGATTTTTGGTAATTTTTTTGGGAATTTTTAGAATTAATTTTTATTTTAGCTCTTTTTACTGTTTTAATTTTAGTCGTCGTAGTAATAATTTTCACATCTTCGTCATTCTATTTTCTCATCCCCTTCTTTCAAACATTAATCTCAAATCAATTACGAGTTATTCACACACATATACCTTCTTAGGAAACGAACTTTCACATCATAAGGGTCATTAGTACACGGTTTTCCTAAACCGTCGTATTTAATACTTTCTCTATTTACCTCTTTTTCCTAAAGGTGTGTAAAATCTCTACAATCAATCCTATCATTCTTCTTGTTTCTTTTAAGCTTAGATCTTTGAGTCTTAGTAGTGGTTCTTAATCCTATAGAAGGCAACATGGGAATATTAGAAACTGGTTTTGATTTTGCCTTATCTTTAGTGACCAATGTTTGAGATGGTTTAGTCCTAGGGCCCTTGTTAAGTGGTGTGACGGCGATGAGGTTCTTTTTGATTGCACTAGAGGACGATGCTGAGACAGTGGCTGCGTTATCCACAACATTCTTACCTTTTAGAGTATGAAGTGTTACATTTAACTCAGCCAAAGCCAGATTTTTATCACAAATTTGTTCCCTCAAATCAGATATTTCCACCGACTTTCAATTCAATTGTTCAATCAATGATTGATTATAGGCAGTGGTATTAGCACATGTGGGCTTTACTGAATCGAAGAGTTGTGTATTTTTCTGTTTTAAGTTATCAACTTTGGACAAAATCTTGGAAACTCGATTATCTAGATCAAGTTTAAAGTTCTCAGCGGCATCAAGTACGTTCACACAATTAATCTCCTTAGATTTATCTATGTCTATCGGCAATGATTTAGCAAGCTTGTCACTTTGCTGACGCTGTTTTGATTGTAAATTCAATCGAAAATTCTTTTGAAAATTTGCATCATCGATATTAACACCTTCGAATGATGTTTCAAAGATTTCTTGAATAAGTTGTTGCTTGCATTCAAGCGAAATACAATGTGTTTGAATCTCATCAAAACATTTTGAAAGCGAAGAATACGAATCTTGAAGCTTTAAAAATTCAGCGTCAGATTCGTGACAAGTACTATCTACCACATTATCCATAGATTCAACATTATGCTCAATAGAATCATTATCAACACTTTTATTCACACAAACGGAAACAATATCATGCGACATCACTTACTTCAGAAGCTGATCATTTTGACGTGAAATTCATTCTATTTCAATTAAACCGTTTTCATAAGCATCATCCATTTCATTGAAAACACGTTTAACTTCATCTATTTCCAAAACCAAATTTTGATCAATATTGCTAAAATAAACTTTAATATTGTTTACAAACGGAACAATTTCGTCTCGAAACGCAGCTCTAGTGTGCTCAAAATTCCATTCACCTTCCGTTATGGTAGAAGCCATCATA
The DNA here is from genome assembly GCA_025667525.1 of Glebionis coronaria. Lineage (NCBI taxonomy): Eukaryota > Viridiplantae > Streptophyta > Magnoliopsida > Asterales > Asteraceae > Glebionis > Glebionis coronaria. Next base: position 288,883,678 of record CM046881.1, on the reverse strand, counting down.
CGTTCCGTAATGACCTTGTCAAAATCTTCAAAGTGTTGGTGCAACGCATTTAAGCTGTCTGACACCTTACTTGTCAGTGGAATTAACTTAGTTAAATCCTTTTTGACAAGTGTAGGAGACGTACTAGGAAGGTTTTCATTTGACAAACTTTGGGGCACAACAACTGATAATTGAGCTAATTCCGTTTGTAATAGAATACGTGTCTTTTTATTAAGTTTATCTTTATTATGCTGAACATAATCAAGCTTATGGAATTTTGAAAGCATTTTAGATCGATTTTCTTCCGCAAGTGACTGTGTCTCCTCAGTACTACGAACATAAGGTGCTTCTTTCGATTTGCCAATTAGGGTAACATCATAAAGACAAGGAATATATTCCTGAGCTTGTTTTGCATAAACAGGATTAGGTGGTAAATATTGAAGGCGCTTAAGTTCGAGTTCTTTAAACGACTTAGTTAAAAGATGAACCTTTTCTGTGGAAGCGTATTGTTTTAAAAGTTGTTGTTCCTTGAATTTAAGAAGTTTAGTAGCATTAATTTCTGATTCAAACTTTTTAGACTCGAGAGTTTCGAAATCCATTTTAAGTTTCTGAAAATCATTTGCAACCGACTCTTTTTCTTTTAATCATTGGAAAGATTAACTTTTAATAATTCTATTTCTTTTAAGTGTTCAATCTTTTTAAAACGAAATTGGTCAAATTCAGAATAAGTTATTTTTTCTGCTTGAGGGACCATTTCAAAAGTTTTGACCTTTTCCTCATACAGCGCAAGCTCAGCGGTTAGGTTGGCATTCATATCCATGGTTTGTCGAACCGCTACATTCATGTTATCAATAATATGTTTAGGCACTATTACCAAATCACGTTCATAATATGATTCCATACCCGTCGTAGCATTTGGTTGAGGTTCACTCAAATGTGTGGATTGGATACCACATCATTTGAGTTATTAGTTCCCGAATGCTATTCGAGGTTGTCATTTTCATGCTCAACATGATGTGGATTATCATGAACATTACTAGATATGGTTGGTACCTCACTGACGACATCAGAACCGTAGTGTGAGAGATTAGCAATGAGAGCAGCTTGGGCTGACTGAATGTCATCACAATCCGAATCATATGCGTCAAGATCATCTGCTTGATATGTTGCATTAGAAGTAGAGACGCCTGCAATGCCTTCATTATCTGCTGCCCCTTGGTCTGCAAGAAATGCCAATTCCTCTTAATCCAAGATCTTTCCTTTAGATTAGGCATCGACCAAATACATCTTCTAACGAAACCACGTTGCATCCCTTTTCCTTTTGGTTGAGTGCATTCCCTCGCCATATGACCTTGTCCTCTACAATTGTAGCAAGTCACAACCTTTTATGGACAAATAGGGCTTCCATTTCCACTAGCTTGAGAAGTCACAGCTTGAGCGTTCATGGTCCTTGTAGGAGGTCCATATGAATTTTACCTTCCCTGAATGGTTTGCACCGTCACTTGACCATCTTTAATAGTGGCTTGTTGTTGAGGATTTGAAGAGGTACGGAGCTGATTGCTCGTTGATGGATAACCTCTAGTTGCAACAAGTTTTGACAAGTAGGCAGTGAGATGGGTTAAGACATCAGTAAGTGTATCATTTGGAGTAAAGACCGGTGCTTGGATTGGTGGAAGTTCATTAGAGTGGAAGGCTTGTGCTGGTGATGCTTCAATTGGAAAATATCCTCACTGAGGAGTATAGCCCATTGGTGAAGTGATAGCATGTGATGGTGTTGCCTGATGTGTTGGTTGCTGTGGATAAGGCTGTTTGATACTCTGGTGGTTTTCATTGAGTTCAATTTAATCTCTCTCAGTCCTCTCGAATTGATCTCAGCCTTAAGTGGAATGATTGTTCTTGGTTACTAAAAAAGGGGAATGATTTTCTAGCCTACTGAAAAGTTTAAATGATTTAAATGATCTAAAATGTAAACTTAAATTTAAAAGCAATTAATTTAATGACATTTAATAAAAACTTAGAATTAAAATTAATCTTAACGAATAAACTGAAAATATGAAATGAAGAAACAGGAGGAACCAAGAAACAGTAAGTAAGTACCACTCTAAATTGAAATGCTCAAAAGAGAAACTGATCCGGAACTTCCTAAATCTCTTGATTCGGAACTTTACTCGGAACCTTCATCCGGAACTTTTCACCCGGAAGTCTTCATTCGGAACTTTTGAGAAATCCTTCATTCGGAACTTTCTTCGGAAGTTGATTCGGAAGTTGTTGATCCGGAAGTTCACTCGGAACTTTTGATCCGGAAGTTGGTTCAAAACTTTTGGTTCGGAAGTTTATTCGGAAGATTTGGACAAAACATTCATTCGGAACTTTTTAATTCATTCTGAACTTTTAAACAAAAAACTCATTCGGAACTTTTTAGAAAACACTTTCATCCGGAACTTTTTAGTTCATTCGGAAGATGATGCTCATCCGGAACTTTTTGGTTCACTCGGAACTTTTGTGTTCATCCGGAAGATTCACTCATCCGGAACCTGGGAACACTCAGATACAATAACTTTACCCCGAAGAACAAGGAAGACGATTTTAATCCAAAAATCACCAAGTTTTTTACCAAAAACTTAAATACAACTTAACACAAATGATTTACTAACCAATAACTACAAATCCCATCAACAAAAAAACAAAACCCAACAACTTTTAAAGATCAAATCAATAAAATTAGAACTTAAGACCTTGAAGAGAAAGATGATGATGAACAAGATGAAATGGAAAGATTAAACAAGAACTTGTATTGAATGATTAATGTTTTAACAAGATAAATCAAAGATCAAAATTACAAGATTAGAAAAACAAAGATCAAAATCACCCAACACCCTAGTGGTGATGGTGATGCTACGAACTAAAAGGGAGAAAAAGATGGAGAAAGAAAAACTAAAAAAACTAACTGGCACTATTGTGTGAGGGGAGGGCTTTATATAGCCTTGTCTTTTGGTTGGTGAGTGGGCTTTCTCCCGTTCTTCTTGTCTTCTCGTCTTTTTAGAAAAGTTGACGTTTTCGATTCTGATTCGGGATTTGTCGTCGATTAAATTCAACTCGTCTTTTAATTTCTTCGTTTAATAGACTTGAGTTTCTTCGACTTATGTAAATCTTCCATCTTTGGTCCTTTTCTTCGATAAATCTTCGAATAGGCCCAGTGACTTCAAATCTTTTGCATCTCTTGGACAGTAGACTTTATCTTGAGTCTTTTTCTTCGGTAAAACCCGTGCAATCCCATGTTTTCTTTAATATTCATCCGGTTAGCTCTGAAAACACAATAAACACAAAAACCACGCATAATTCCAAACAAATGATATTAAATACGTGTTTTGGTCTTGTTTTATCCATAATTAAGTGGTAAAAGGATGGGTGTTTACACACCTATCAAATCCCCTACACTTAACCATTGCCATGCCCTCATGCAATGCTTAATGATGAAGCAATTTTACACTTTTCTCATAATTAATCAACCATGGCCTTATTCAAATAAACAAAAATTAAAGTACTAATAGAAATTAAAACTTTTAAAAGAAACAAAAGGATAGAAAACCATTTTCACTTGAAAATAGCTACATGGAAATAACTTGTAAAGAGATCAATGACTTACATTAGGGCTTGGGTGCTGCGAAGATTTATCATCCTCAAGTTTCACGTTCCCCAAGCTAAGCTTAAAAACGAGATCATTGTTATTATAAGTTAGCAAATCAAACACTTACACACATGGCTTAATTATATGCTTAAACTCCCTTATTCCTAGGTGTATCTCTTATATTTTATTTTTGTCTTAGAATGATCATGAAGATGCATTTTTGGGACTTATTTCGATAGTTTATTTAGGCTGAAAGCAAAGTAGGACGATTTGATCAATAGTTAGCTAAAGGACAAAATCTCTTAAAACTGCTTCTCGGGATATAAAAAAGTTCATATCTTGGCATAACTCGGTTCACGATTTGAGACCTTTCTCGGGCCGATATTTGGCATGTACTTCATACTTCACATCTTGAGAGACGTTCTTGAGATAATGGTCTTCTCATTGTTCATAGAGTTTCTTCACTTGGAGACTTTTGAGGGGTACTCCAATTTTGTTGACCACGACTTCATGATTATTTCTTCAATCTCTATTTGGGATTTTGAGATACAACGATCCGCCTCCTTTTCGGACTTGGATCTATTTATCCTCATACCTTGTTAGGGTCTTTTCGGATAGACTTCTCCATGATCTTTATGGGAGTTGATTGCTTTTCGTCGTGAGTCTTGATCCTTCATATTGACTTTGGGAATAATACTTTTCACATCACTTTGGATCTTTAGCAATAAAATGGAATCCTCATGCCTTGTTAGGGCCTTTTCGGACTCGCCAATCTTCGCGCCCCGCTTCATAAGTTATGCCTTGGCTATGAACTCTTATCGTTACTGAGCAACTTTTAAACGATCTTGGGCTAGAAGCTAAGTAACTTTTCAAATCGTATGACCTTACTTATTGCAGATAAATTATTAGCAAGTGATGGGAGAATAGGCAAATAATTACACCAAGTGAGCTTGTGTAAGAATACCGACTTATAATTGACTCTATCATTTCTCGTCCTCTACAATTTAAAATCTCAAGTAATGAGACTCGTGGATACTTAGCCTAATAAACCAATTAAGGTCTACATGGTTAAGGATACTAGCTAGAATAAACTTGAATAAGTCTATTCGGGTTGAGTCAAAATAAACGCAACAGGCCTAATATGTCAAAGATTTCTAAACTAGCTACACCACTTTATTAAAATTTGACTTTATTGCGGGATATATACATATGAAAGCAACGATAAAAATTTAAAAATTACGACTAAATGGCCAAAGTTAATAAAAAAAAAATTGAAAAATGTTGAAAAATATGATTTTCTGGTTAAATGAAGGCATTTTCATGGAAAAGTCTACTTAAAACTTCGATAGAAGTCTCCCCTACACTTAAGATAAACATTGTCCTCAATGTTTAAGCATGTGGGAAAAGTGTCCCCTACACTTATGACATTGTGCACGTTGGTTAACTCGAGTTAAGGAAGAGACATATAAAGTGATCAATTTCAAATGTGAGTATGAAGCAAATTGAATCACGATAGTTGAGAGATAGAACCGGATTTCGGATAACACGGGAGCACGGTTCTTCAGAGATTCCAAGAGTGCACTTATCCCTGTAATCACATCACCACAAAAAGACAAACACCCTATAGAGGTCCCTCTACACTTAGGAGGTTAAAACATAAAAGGATAGATACTCGGGCTGCCTCCCGAGGAGCGCTTGTTTTTGATAACCGAGTCACGAGCCTGACTCGACCCAAAATTAGTTCATGGGGAACGTGGTGAGGGATGGAATCATCTCGTGAGAGATGTCCTCACTAAAGTACAACTTCACTCGTTGGCCATTCACCTTAAAATTAGGTCCATTAGGTTGAGCGAGCTCGAGAGTACCATATGGAAAAATTTGGGCAATGGTGAATGGGCCGGACCAACGAGATTTGAGCTTTCCCGAAAAGATTTTCAACCGAGAGTTAAAAAGTAAGACTTTGTCTCCAACATGGAACTCTCGGTTTTTAATCTTGGAGTCGTGAATGAGCTTAGTTCTTTCCTTATAGATCAAAGAATTTTCATAAGCCTCATTACGGAGTTCATTGAGCTCATTGAGTTGGATCTTGCGTAGGTCACCGGCTTTGTTAATATCAAAATTAGCCCACTTCAAGGCCCAGTAAGCCTTGTGCTCCAACTCAATGGGGAGGTGGCACGCTTTCCCGTACACGAGAAGATATGGTGTACAACCAATCGGAGTCTTGTATGCGGTACGAAAAGCCCACAAAGCATCATCAAGTTTATCAGCCCAAGAGGCACGATGCTCTCCCACGGTTCTTTCAAGAATTCGCTTCAGTCCTCGGTTGGATATTTCAGCCTGGCCATTAGTTTGTGGGTGGTAGGCTGTGGAAAGACGATGATTTACACCGTACTTAGCCATGACTCTAGCAAATTGGTCATTGCAAAAATGAGTCCCACGATCACTAATAATGGCACGAGGCACACCGAATCTAGCGAATAGAGCTTTCAAAAATTTACAAACCACCCTTGCGTCATTAGTAGGTAAAGCTTTGGCTTCAACCCATTTGGAGACGTAGTCAACGGCTACAAGGATGTATTTGTTTCCTTTAGAAGAAGGGAATGGCCCCATAAAGTCGATACCCCAAATATCAAAGATTTCACATTCTTGAATGAAATTCTGAGGCATCTCGTCTTTATGTATGATCGTGCCTTGTTTTTAGCAAACATCACATCGTTTAACCTTATCGTGAGCATCATGATATATGGAGGGCCAATAAAATCCCGAATCAAACACTTTTTTGGCGGTGTAGTTGGGACCAAAGTGACCACCGGTGGGTCCTTTGTGGCAAGCATCAAGGATTTCCGAGGCTGCCGGTCCATCAACACATCAGCGAATAATCAGGTCGGCACATTGTTTGAATAGGTAAGGGTCATCCCAAAAGTAAGTCTTAATGTCGGTGAAGAACTTTTTCTTTTGTTGGGACGTCAACCCTTCCTTGAGAATTCCACCCGCTAAGTAGTTTACAAAGTCCGCAAACCACGGGTTTTCATTAGACTTCGAATTTATAGACATTAAGGTCTCCAAGGGAAAAGAATCATTGATTTCTTTGTTCGGATGATCCCCTTGGTAAGGATCCTCAAGTCTGCTGAGATGATCCGCGGCTAGGTTTTCCGCTCCTTTTTTATCGCGAATTTCGATTTTAAATTCCTAGAGCAGCAAAACCCAGCGAAGAAGTCTTGGTTTGGATTCTTGCTTTGTTAACAAGTACTTCAGCGCGGAATGATCGGTGTAAACGATTGTGGTGGAAAGGACAAGATAGGGGCGGAATTTTTCAAAAGCATAGACAACAGCTAAAAGCTCTTTTTCGGTTATTGTATAATGCAATTGTGCCCCAGTCATTGTCTTGCTAGCGTAATGGATTGGTTAGAAGTGTGTGTTCAATCTTTGTCCCAGAACCGCTCCAATAGCAAAATCACTAGCATCGCACATCAACTCAAAGGGAAGCTCCCAATTAGGGGTAACCAAGACAGGTGCCTTAGTTAGCTTATCCTTAAGCGAGTTGAAGGCTTCAAGGCACTCTTTGGAAAAGATAAAAGGAGTATCTTTTTCCAAGAGATGGGTCATCGGGCGAGCGATTTGAGAAAAATCTTTGATGAATCGACGGTAGAAGCCCGCATGACCCAGAAAACTTCTCACACCCTTCACGGTTGAAGGTGGAGGCAACTTTGCGATAACATCGACTTTAGCACGGTCTACTTCAAGACCGGCTTTGGAAATCTTATGTCCTAGCACGATGCCTTCTTTTACCATAAAATGGCATTTTTCCCAATTCAGAACAAGGCGAGTATCTTCGCACCGCTTAAGCATACGTTCCAAATTGGCAAGGCAAGAAGAGAAGGAATCCCCGAAGACCGAGAAATCATCCATGAAGACTTCCATGGTTTGTTCAACCATGTCATGGAAGATAGCTAACATGCACCTTTGGAAAGTCCCGGGGGCATTGCATAAGCTAAAAGGCATTCTTTTGTAAGCAAATGTGCCATAGGGACAAGTGAATGTTGTCTTCTCTTGATCTTGGGGATCGATGGGTATTTGGAAATAACCCGAGAAACCATCAAGAAAGCAGTAATATTCATTACCCGCTAGACGTTCAAGCATTTGGTCCATAAAAGGTAGAGGGAAATGATCCTTTCTCGTGGCATCATTGAGTTTGCGGTAGTCTATACAAACTCTCCACCCAGTAACGAGACGAGTGGAAATCAACTCGTTGTGTTCATTGGGCACACAATGGATTGGACTAACCCATGGTGAATCCGAAATAGGGTAAATCATACCCGCATCAAGAAGTTTGATAACCTCTGTTTTGATGACTTCATGTATTTTTGGATTCACCCTTCGTTGGCTTTGAATTGTAGGCTTAAAGTCGTCCTCCATGAGAATTTTGTGTGTGCAGAAGTGAGGATCAATTCCACGAATATCAGAACTCTTCCAAGCAATAGCCTTCTTATGATCTTTCAACACGGTGATAAGTCGGGCTTTTTCTTCTTCCTTTAGGTCCTTAGCAATGATGACCGGCGACTTCTTCTCTTCTTCAAGGAATACATACTCAAGATGGGGCGGCAACTCCTTAAGTTCTAAATCCGAAGGATTTTCGACGGGAGGCGTTTTTAAAGTCGGAGTATCGATAGCAATAACCGTGGGAGATGGAGGCGAAGGATTGTCTTTGGTGAGAAGATTGTCAAAGAAATTCATGTCTTCATCCCCATTGGTGGGAGAATCATTAGTAGCTAAATTTACATCTCCCATGGTATCTTCAAGATTGTTCCAAAATAAATCACTATCTCCAAATAGAGACAATGATGAATCAATAGAGGACATGGTCTCAACATTGGGAAGAGAGGTAGGAATACTTTTGCAAGCATCATTAAAGTGTTCTTCACAAGCCTCATCAAGAACGTCAATACAATTAACACTCTCATATGAATAAGGCTGTTTAGACAACTTTCCCATGTTGAAGACTACTTTATCGTCACCCACTCTCATGATAAGCTCACCGGCTTCAACATCGATGAGAGTGCGACCGGTCCTCAAGAATGGACGACCAACAATTAATGGCACACGGGGGTCCATCTCATAGTCGACGACAACGAAATCAGCAGGAAAGGTGAATTTGTCGACTCCTACAATGACGTCTTCGGCTATCCCCACTGGATAAGCAACCGTACGGTTAGCTAATTCCAAAGTCATTTTGGTGGGGACTAGCTCTGGGAGAGATAATTGCTTCCAAACACTTAGAGGCATGAGATTAATACTGGCACCTAGATTGGCTAGGGCCATGCAATTCTCTACTCCCGGGAAATTGCAAGGAATTAAGAAGCGACCCGGATCACCAAGCTTGGTTGGCAATTTCCTTAAGAGCACTGCAGAGCAATTCTCATTAAGTTGGGTGTTGGCAATATCGAGGAGCTTTTCCTTGTCGCTCAGAAGATCTTTAAACATTTTCGCATATTTAGGCATGTGAGCGAGAGCCTCAACGAAGGAGATGTTGAAATTCAGTTGTTTAAACATTTTGAGAAAGTTTGAAACTTGAATATCATCCTTGCTCTTTTTCTTCTCTTTCCTCAACCTAGATGGATAAGGTATATTTGATGAAGAGGAAGGCTTTGGAAGAATAGGATCACTCACATCCTTGGGTGGAGGAGGGGTAGAAGGAAGAGGTGGAGAAATTGGGGAAGGAGAAAGATGAGGAATAGGAGCAGGTGACTCGTTCTCCTTAGTCACAACCACCGGTGGAGGTATAGGAAGCTCGGGTTCCTTGGTACCTTTGCCACTTCGAGTGGTGATTGCTTTCATCTCCCCTCTTGGATTCGCAACGGTGTTACTCGGAAGAGTACCCGAAGAAGAGGGTTGATTACCTTGGAAGAAACTAGACATCATGTTCTTCAAGTCATTTGTTTGGCTATCCAACGTGTTTCTCATGTCGGCTCTCAAATCGTTTCCTTGCTTGACTAAGTCTGCCTTCAGGTTGAGCACTTCTCTCTGAAGATTTCCCACAATCACATCGTTAGTCCTCATATAAGTTTCCACTTCTTGGTGAAGAGCGGTGGGTTGGTTGGGAGGAGCATTGTATGTGGGTGGTTGATAAGCAGGTTGTTGGTAAACTTGGTTGTTACGTTGAGGGGGTTGTTGCTGCTTGTGAGGAGGGATGTATGGTGTACGAGGTTGTTGTTGTTGTTGAGGAGGGCGGTTGAGGTTTTGTTGTTGGTTTGGGTTGTTTGGAGGAAAACCGGGTGGTGAGAGGTAGTTGTTGGAGCGGTAGCTAAGCAAATTACGGTCACCTTGAGGTCTCGCTTGATAAGCAGGTTGAGGATAGGTGCCATATGCCGCATTCACATTCTCAGCAGGGTAGTCTTGGGTGGCGGTACAAGTGGTGTAAGAATGAGGACCACCGCATATCTCACAAGGTTGGCTGACCGCGTTAACTTGAGCGTTTTTAGCGTTGCTGCTGTTGGTGTTGTTAACGGTGTGGGTGACAAGCGATTCAAGAAGCGTAGTGATATTGTCCAGTCGCTTGTCGCTGTCACTAGTGCTAGCACTAGCGACATTGGTCCTAACACTCTTGGTTTGCACACGAGATTTATTCTCAATGCTATCCCAAGCAGCATTAGAAGTCTTAGCCAATAGATTACCCCCCGAGGCACTATTTAGTGAATCTTGGTCACTCATGCTTAAACTATTGTAAAAAGTATTAATTTGATGTACTTTGGTAAAACCATGTTGTGGGCATTTTCTTAAAAGATCTTTGAAACGATCCCAAGATTCACTGAACGACTCATCGTACTTTTGTTCAAAATTTATGATTTCATTCCGCAAAGCGGTAGTATGAGAGGGTGGAAAAAAGTAATTGATGAACTTGGTTTCCAAATCCTTCCACGAGAGAATACTCTGTGGCGGCTCCTTAGCAAGCCAATGCCGGGTTTGTCCCCGGCAGCGGCGCCATTTGATACTCTGGTGGTTTTCATTGAGTTCAATTTAATCTCTCTCAGTCCTCTCGAATTGATCTCAGCCTTAAGTGGAATGATTGTTCTTGGTTACTAAAAAAAGGGAATGATTTTCTAGCCTACTGAAAAGTTTAAATGATTTAAATGATCTAAAATGTAAACTTAGAATTAAAATTAATCTTAACGAATAAACTGAAAATATGAAATGAAGAAACAGGAGGAAACAAGAATCAGTAAGTAAGTACCACTCTAAATTGAAATGCTCAAAAGAGAAACTGATCCGGAACTTCCTAAATCTCTTGATTCGGAACTTTACTCGGAACCTTCATCCGGAACTTTTCACCCGGAAGTCTTCATTCGGAACTTTTGAGAAATCCTTCATTCGGAACTTTCTTCGGAAGTTGATTCGGAAGTTGTTGATCCGGAAGTTCACTCGGAACTTTTGATCCGGAAGTTGGTTCGGAACTTTTGGTTCGGAAGTTTATTCGGAAGTTTATTCGGAAGATTTGGACAAAACATTCATTCGGAACTTTTTAATTCATTCTGAACTTTTAAACAAAAAACTCATTCGGAACTTTTTAGAAAACACTTTCATCCGGAACTTTTTAGTTCATTCGAAAGATGATGCTCATCCGGAACTTTTTGGTTCACTCGTAACTTTTGTGTTCATCCGGAAGATTCACTCATCCGGAACCTGGGAACACTCAGATACAGTAACCTTACCCCGAAGAACAAGGAAGACGATTTTAATCCAAAAATCACCAAGTTTTTTACCAAAAACTTAAATACAACTTAACACAACTGATTTACTAACCAATAACTACAAATCCCATCAACAAAAACACAAAACCCAACAACTTTTAAAGATCAAATCAATAAAATTAGAACTTAAGAGCTTGAAGAGAAAGATGATGATGAACAAGATGAAATGGAAAGATTAAACAAGAACTTGTATTGAATGATTAATGTTTTAACAAGATAAATCAAAGATCAAAATTACAAGATTAGAAAAACAAAGATCAAAATCACCCAACACCCTAGTGGTGATGGTGATGCTACGAACTAAAAGGGAGAAAAAGATGGAGAAAGAAAAACTAAAAAAACTAACTGGCACTATTGTGTGAGGGGAGGGCTTTATATAGCCTTGTCTTTTGGTTGGTGAGTGGGCTTTCTCCCGTTCTTCTTGTCTTCTCGTCTTTTCAGAAAAGTTGACGTTTTCGATTCTGATTCGGGATTTGTCGTCGATTAAATTCAACTCGTCTTTTAATTTCTTCATTTAATAGACTTGAGTTTCTTCGACTTATGTAAATCTTCCATCTTTGGTCCTTTTCTTCGATAAATCTTCGAATAGGCCCAGTGACTTCAAATCTTTTGCATCTCTTGGACAGTAGACTTTATCTTGAGTCTTTTTCTTCGGTAAAACTCGTGCAATCCCATGTTTTCTTTAATATTCATCTGGTTAGCTCTGAAAACACAATAAACACAAAAACCACGCATAATTCCAAACAAATGATATTAAATACGTGTTTTGGTCTTGTTTTAGCCAGAATTAAGTGGTAAAAGGATGGGTGTTTACACACCTATCACTGTTGAAGAACACTTTGTGGAAATGCTTGTTGTGGCATCATTAGTGGTTGATAAGATGGTTGATGTGGTTGCTGATAGGTGTGTTATGGTGACTATTACAAGTATGCATGTTCGGTTGGGGGGTCATTTGTTGAGAAGCATACATGGTAAGTGGATCATGAACTTGTGATGTTGACAATTGAGCCTCGATCACATGCATTCGTGTTGTTGCAGACAAGCTTGAAGTTTATCCACGTTGGTTTGATGCAAATCCTTAGCCAATTTAACAGCCGTCACGTACTTGCTCTACTCAGAAGGGAGAGTGTTCAAATACTTGGTGTTTAATTGAAACGTAGGAATTACCAGGCGATACATGTTAAGCTCATTCATCAAAAGAGTGAATCTCAAATAGTAATCATTGAGAGTCTCCCTAGGGACAAAGGCAAACTTATCAAACGTATCATATAAATTACACTCTCGTTCTTGTTTAGTTAACGAGGTACCGTGTGTAACACCCCCAAATATTCATACTTTAGTTTAGTGCAAGAGTTGTTGGTGTTACGGGATAACACATTACTCAAATCATAGACAACGCTTAAAAATCGCGTCGTTTAGTAATAAAGCATTTTCCATTCATGAATATAAAATTACATAGGTCCTCAGGTCATAATATGTCATAGAAATTTTACAAAACATTTGAATGAAAATTTTATTTGAATGCGGGCCATAAATTCTTGTATCTTCCCGAGAATTACCATCAAGTACTGAGATAAAACATGTTAAAAAAAGGGTCAGTGAAAACGCCGAGTGAATTCATAGAGTTTAATAAAAAACCATTCATATATCAACGATATACAATTGTTACTAAAAATCATTTTGTACAAATCTTTGTCGTAGGCCATAAAATAGGCCAAAGACATTTTATACAAATCTTTGTCGTAAATCATAATATAGGCTTTTTCCTTCAAAACCATTATACGAACCATTGTCGTAAAAACATCATACAATACGTTTTTTAACGTTGTATATAGTTAAATAAAAACCGTTATATGAAAATGGTTATGTAAAACCAAAACACGAACATAATATCAGTAATAAGACCCCGTATTGCTAGTCAGGCAATATATTATAATTCAATGCGTATATCAGTATTTTCGTTATTGGATTATTATAAGCCGTATGACATTGCTACCTTACTATAACAAACAACGGGTAGCTAACCCGTAATTCCTTTGGCCATCTAAAACAGCGTGTCGTCACAATAATCACGCTTATATAAATCTTCTCATACATAAATTCATTTACCACTCAAGGTGGCACGACGGGGATCAACCGTCATGGCGCGAACTGGGTTGATCTTCCCCAAATAGTACTATTATATGCATAAGCGTCTACCAAATCCCGGTAGTTTAGAACTCATGCTAATGGGATTTTAGTGACGTAACCTAACTAATAATAATCTATTTGTTTTCATTCATCGGGTCCTATAATCATTCGGGTCCATATCAATAAACATACAATCGGGAAAACTGGTGTCCTACTTTTATTTAAACTAACATGTTATCTCCCTCGCGGGTTTATAAAACATTTCATAAAATATTTAAAAGAGTGCGAGGCTATGAACTCACGTTGATTGGGAAAGGCAGGTAATCACGGAAACCTAGACAAATAATACTCGGTCTTAGACTCTTGTACAATGACTTTATAAAAATAATGGTTATGTATATATCACGACATTATAAGTACGATGATGATCAAGTGGGATTTTATCTCTTCATACACATTATAGTGTTATGTGTTAGTCAAATTTTAGACTAGTTACACTAGTTTCAACTTATTTATATATTAAGGCCCAATAAGCCCATTAAAAGTCAAATACACTATATTAGCCCATTTATAATTTTAATCCCAGGCCTATACTCATATGTTGGGCCCAAGTGGGTTAAGCCCATGGGTAAGTCCATTAGTGTTTAGCCATAGTCCAATAAGGCTACTTTGGCCCATTAAGGTCCATAAGTTATAAAGCTCGGGTTTATCGGTTTTTACTTGTCAAATGTACTTACATATCAGTATATGAGTTATAAAAATGTTACATTAAAGGGTCTGGCCGTCTAAGTTTTATTTGGCGATAACGTTAATCTTTCGGTTTTAGCCGAAAAGACGTAAAACTTATATATAGTTTTATAACTTTAGAAAACATTTGAGTCTTTACATTTATAAAAATGCCATGTTTATTTATCATAGTATATAACTCATTTTATACTACTTATTATTAGTTAGTAGGTTTTACATATTTATTTTATAATAATATTACTTGAGTGCTTATTATATATTATATACTTTTATTTATAAATCTGATTATCAAAGTCACTTCCACCATTTTTTCCATATCTTAGGTTCTACAAGGAGATATAAGCTCAAATTTGGGCAGCAAAAACTACATAATATGTGCTACAAATAACTCCTCATTAGCTACTGCTCAATCATCCTCTAAGTATTCCTAATAATTCGTCCAAAACAGACTATACAGATTTGTACCTTAATAGTATTTTGAACATATCTTGATCCTTTTAATGATTCCATTGAGTGGCCAACTCTCCACATATGTAAAAATAATATATCTAAATGTATATTTAATAATCCAAGCCTTTTTAACAAGTGTTCATATGGTTACTTACTCATTTATACAGCCTATAAATTTAATCATGATTTTAACATCTTTACATGTAGATTTTAGTCTTTTTAACCAAATCTATTAACACGAAATCCCCAGATAATATTTTGATCATCATTCATCACCATATACATATACATTTATAAAGAAAATACATGATTACTTTTACAAAATAACAAGAGGATAGGAAGAAACAATCTCTATACCACCAAAGTGATGAAAAGGTTGAGATTTTGATGAACAAGGCTTGGTCCTTGTTACCAAATCTTCAACTTTAGCGATGGACTTTTTGAAATCTTCAAGTGGAAGAACACTTTAATGGAAATCAGCCCTAAACCTCCTTGGAAACTCCTTTCTAGTTGTTAAAATCACCTCCAATCTTCATTTCTTCAAAGGGTTATCATCTTATGTAACTTATACATAAGATTTGTGGTTGATTTGTGATCAATGGTGGTGTTTGATGGAGCATATGGGACGACATAAAGGAGGAACAAGAGACAAGAGAAAGTTTTAACCTAGATTTGCATGTATGTTAAGTTGTGTCGAGGAAGGAAATGTTATTAGTTAGTTGGTTAGATGGTTTTGATAAACCATGTGGACAAGTGTCCATAACTTGACACAAGAGTGGGTTTTAGTGGCTAGTTTGGCCGCCCATAGTGAGGGGGTGGGACAAGGGTAACTTGTTTCATCCCCTATTAATTTATGGGTACTCCTCGATTCTAGTTTCCTCGATTTGCGTGTCCTAGGGTCGTTTTACGAAAAAAAGTTTTTATAAATTATGAGTCTATGGCACCAAACGATTCTAATAAAAATTTTCTCATCAAAAACGGAGTTCAAAAGCGTAAATACGTAAACCTAGGGTTTTCGGTTTAATCGTAAAAGACGTTAAATTATGCACGTAAGTCCTAATTTCTTCTCGTAAATTTGTGAGTTTATGAACCAACACAAATTAAAATTCCAAAATAATATTCGAGAATAAATTTATTTCCTGAAATGTCGGACTGTCACAAAAACGGTGTATGTAAACGTAAGCATGTAACGTAGAGTTCTCCGATTTTAGACGTAGTCGATGCTACATTAAGACGTAAACCATTATTTCTTCCCAAAAGTGAGTGAGTTCATAAATTAATAACAAAATAATGATTTTAAATAATACTTGAGAATAAAATATTGACCTCAAATTGAAGGATTGTCACAGCAGTTACCCCTAAAGAGGATCTTTGTCCTCAAAGATCGATTTATCTTACTACTCGCTTCTTATAGAGTAAAAGCCATGTGGGTATTTCCTCCACATTCGGTCTTTTCTCAAAAGTGTAATTCATTACAATTATGTGAGTTTCATCAAACATAACTACGGGAATACGATCACGCTTATGTTGACTTACTTTCTCTATCCATGATTTTCACGGGTTTTTGATGAATGCAACTTTTCGCCGATCTAAATTTCATTAAGAAATGGTCAGATTTTCACTTGATAGAAATTATATCAAGTTCGCTATACGAAACATAATTCATACATCCCTTGAAGTCCTCGGGTAGATATAGCTTATATGCCTCTCAAACCAAATCTTTACATTATCTCGATGGTCCCATACAACATGGACTTAGATTCCCACGATCTTTCAGATCATACATTCATCTTTCCATGATGATAAATTCTCGGCATAGCTTTGCTACCCATCCTGCACCTCAAGATCTACATTTCATATTCACATAACTACTGGCAGTCAATAATCAGATCCTAATTTCCACAATCATTTAAGGCCTCGTGGGTCAGGTATTTCCATCCCAACTCCTACCTATAGAGGCTCTTATATTTAGATCCTTACAAGATTCGATCTTGATCCTAATATGATAATTATCAATGATGATCTCTCCAAAGGAAAACGATTATTCTGTTCATTACCAAAGGTCAATCATTCAAACATAAAACAAGACTTCTAGTGTTTGTATCGTTACTTTACCCTGTCCCTTTGATTGGGGGTGGTAAATAGTACTCTCATCAAGATTCGTTCCCAATGTCTTCTGAGGAAATCTTAGAAATTTGATGCGAAGCGAGGATCTTTATAGAGATGATCGATACATGCACAATATGTTTATACAACTCCTTTAAATACAAAACATTCAACTTCTCCATCGAGAATCTATCATTAACGGGAATGATATTAGCAGATTTGGGATCCAGATGATGACCTTGGAAGTTTTATCATAAGAATCCATGGTGGTTCTATGTCACTTCCAAACAAGAATTATAAGCTGTAGAAGCAATCCTTATGGATTTTTGGCGTTCAGCCTTAACCTTCTCAAAAGTTAGATGTTTACCAACGTATGTGGCGATATCTGCTTTCATATTGGTCACCAGTACAACTTCTTTAGATAAAGATATATTTAATAAAAAACTTCATGAATGGAATACTTAAACTTATGAGATTCCAACATGACTAAATCTTGAAATCATCCATATTTAGGCAACCACATGCGGCCTTTTAACATTTAACGCCACCGGCTCTCATTTCTAATGGTTCACATTAGCCTCGAAACTCCTTTTATTATCTATATTATCCTTTTCTCAAGCATTGGCTATTTTTAAATTGCCCGGGAAAATTATTTTGCACAGTCATTACTAAGGAACACATCCTAATTGATTCTTTACCCTTTCTACATAATGTGTTAGTATCTACATTCACCTTCCCTGATGAAATAATTATCATGACCACAATTCACTCATAAATTCTTTCTTCATATTTTCTAAGTTTTAGTTTCGTCTCAACTATTATATTTATTAGTTTTTCCCAGTCCGAGGTTTAAAGCGTCGATAAATATTACAAGTAATTAAATAATAAATATTAAATTTTATGAAATGTAAACGTAAAAAATTTTAAATTTCTCAGTTCGTCCAATTATAGAAAAATATTCAAAATAAATTTGAATTAAATTAACATGATTTTTGTTGATTTATCGAGATTAATTAATAAGATTTGTAAATGTTCGAATATTTGTTTATTCTTTGGTCAAAATTTTCTTAGTTGAAAAGCAAAATTTGTCGTTCCAAATTTTTAAGTCATGGTTTAAATGTTTTCTTTAATTTCTCCTGGGTTGTCTTGAGGTATACACAAATATCTACTCCTAAGGGAGTTTAGTTAAATCATTTGGTTATAAGGGAATGATTCCTTAAAAATCCTTTGATAAACATTTGTCAAAACATTTTTTTTGCACTTTCTTTTTGGTATAACCCAAAGCCTTAATGGCTCTAATCTTTGAAGAGTCAATATAGATTCCATTATCTATTAATCACACGGTCAAATAATGTAAAGGATTAAGCCTTAAATCACATGTTAAATACTCAAGGTACAGGTTTTCATTGCTCGGCCAATTCAGGGCAGTCTATAAATGATTATTAACTCCTTCTTATTCTTATATACAAACAGATGGTTCTTAATGATCACAAGCATGAATTTATGAAATTACAGCCTACACATGTGATTCACCAAATTTATGGATGCTACATGTGCATTGGTCAATCCAAACGACATAACATGAAACTCATAATGTTCATTACAAGTTCTGGATGTAGTGATTGGAATAGATAATCTTTTTCGCGGACGCGAAGTTGATGATAACCATGTCGTGGATCAAATTTTTGAATATACGCTATAACCTTGTAACTGATCGAACAAATCTTCCATTTTGGGAAATGGATATAAATTTTGATCGTCAATTTATTCAGTTCATGGTAATCCATAAATACAAGGAATGATAACACCATATCTCTTCATGATGACGAGCTCGGTAGAATAAAAGCTTTTTCCGTCAACTCTCTCAGTTGCATGGTAATTCTTTTGATTCAGATGGTGCTTATGTATAGTGTACATGCCACAGGTGCAGCACCAGGAATATAATCAATACATAATAAAAACTTGTCTTAATGGCGAAAGTCTAGGTAATTCATTAGCAAATACCTCAGAAGTTTCAAATAACAGGAACATCTTTTAATAAATTTGCTTTAAGTTCTTTCTAGATTAGCAAGATTTATGACTAGTTCACAACCATTCATGGTATAATTTCAAGCCTAAATGCAGGATATGGTCATCCATCAAGAATTATTTAGATCACTTCTGATAATTAACATCTTATCTTTTAGGGGAATTCCACTCGAGTTCCCATCAATTTAGACAATGACACCATGTCATAATCAACCAATCCATTCTAATGGCACTACCAACTTTGCAGTTTTATTAACGTTGATAAGATGTGACCTTATCAAAAGACTAAAAATAACTCATAATCCTTCACAAATCAAGGATATATGGAGACATAACTAACATTAAAAGAGTAAGGTCAACGCATAATTTATGCGAGAGAATTTCAAATCAGATAAAGACGAAAACATTAACAAATATGAATATATCCCATGTTTCATGATTTGAGTACGCATTCGAAAGCACCTCGCATCGTTAACCATGTCATTCAGATGAAATCTAATCAAAAGAAATAATAAGAACGCCAATACATCCAGTCGGGTATCAACACTTGGTAATTAGATAATCTTCTAAAGAATCTCACCACGAGAGAATTGGACAAGAAGGGGAGGTCAATTGTCAAGTAAGACAATTTCCACTGATGAGTAAATTCGATTCAGAACAATAATTGGTACGGGCACATATGTAGGTGTCCCTAACAATATGTCCCTATTTTGCACTTCTTGCAGATCTCATAAAAATTCAATCTTTCACAATTACATAAATGTAATGTTTATTAACAATTTCATGGTGACTACTAATCAACCTTGCATGGTCCCTTCCAAATTGTACGTAGGCGCGCAAGTATATACAATTTTAGGATTAACGATGCAATACTCAGTTCGTCAAAACTTTGTCATCATGTTTAATATATATATATTCATGCTTAACTCAAAAATGAATTTACAGAGATGTTCTTTGTTATGGAAACAATTAATTTTTCCAAGGTATTTCATAAACAACTTTATTTCGATAACGGTTTCTTATAAATCTCACTTTGAATAATCCATATGGTGACGAAAATTCAATTTTTATCAAGGGATACTGTTTTAACTTTATAAAAACAATGAGTGATCTGCAAAAGAGTGATGAAAAGTTGTTCACCAAGAACTAACTACAATATAATAGGAAATGATCTTAGCCAAATAATCACGAGGTTCGTGACCTCGGTGGTACTCAGAAATACAAGGAGAAGAATCTACAAGGCAACTCTATCTGAAATGAGTACTTTTTCAATGGTTGCATCACTAATGCGAACATTAAGAAGAAGCAAGAAAAGATAGATAACATCGATACATGTAGGATTTAGCAATCAAAGGTAGTCTTTTCATTAATCACCAACAAATCAAAAATTGTACCGTAACACATTACGTGTCGCCATGTCATACAATTCTAAGAACTCATCCTACCAACTGATGTCTCAGTTAAGTTAGGGATTTTAAAAGATACTATAATGAATACTAATCTACATGAGTCATTAGGTGTTCCACATATCCCGAAAGATCCATCGGTCCTAATTTCAGAAGAAGATTTCTTCGATTTATTTCTTGGACAATGGCATCCTCGTCATTGGACAATGGCCTAGGAACAACCCTTAACACGAACCAACAATCATTTAAAACCTAATAATTCAATCACAGGACTCAACAAATTCCTCTTAACAATCTCACAATCCATACGAGTTAAATTTTACTTTATTCAAGTTTTAATCAACTAATACTCAATGCGACATCCTACCTCATTCTCCAATTCTTTCAACCTTATTCTTAGACCTTGAAAGGGAAATAAAAGCTCGATAGGAAGAACACTTAATTTCCAATCCTATAGCTCTTACAATGATAGTTATCAAATGAGTCACTAGTATAAAATGACTCACACATTCAGTTAGACCTCTCGGAAAGGTACAAGTGGCATGAGGCTTTTGGGTAAAGGATCCAATGACAGCCTCAAGTGCAACATTCACCCTTTCGATTTCAAATTTAAGAATTGGGTGACACCGAATCAGATGACACCTTTCTAGGTGGTAAGGTTTTGTCAAACTGCACTCTATAAGGAAAGATCGTCATGACATCGATATCAGATTTAATCTCTCCAATTCTTCTTTAATATCATAATCGACTAATACCAACATTTCCACGAATATCAACCATTTTGTTGGGATCATAAATATCCACAACTTGGTTTAGATCTGGAATAGCTAGAATTCCTACGGGAATAGCTTCGATTGACTTGCTAGGGGAGTTAGGGTTTTTTGTGACAATCTACGTCGTATAAATACCTCGTATAAGTATTAAAATAATCATCAAATAATCATGCAATCAAAAAATTACAACATATATATAATCCAAGTTATATATATATATATATATTAAAATAACACTTCTCAGTCTGGCCTTGTCGGTAACTCGGGAATTCTTTGGCACCGTTATAGTCAAAAGATTTTTAAACATTTTACACAAAATATTTATTAAAAATATTTATGGTTAAAAGATTTTGAAATGTTTTATTCAAAACCTTGGTTTTAAAAATATTTTGTTCTCTAACGAGAGCTCTGGTACCAAACTGTAACACCCCCCAAATATTCATACTTTAGTTCAGCAGAAGAGTCGTTGGTGTTATAGGATAGCACATTACTCAAATCATAGACAAGGCTTAAAAATCGCGTCGTTTAGTAATAAAGCATTTTTCATTCATGAATATCAAATTACATAGGTCCTCAGGTCATAAAATGTCATACAAATTTTACAAAACATTTGAATGGAAATTTTATTTGAATGCGGGCCATAAATTCTTGTCGTCTTCCCAAGAATTACCTTCAAGTACCTGAGATAAAACATGTTAAAAAAGGGTCAGCGAAAACGGCGAGTGAATTCATAGAGTTTAATAAAAACCATTAATATATCACCGATATACAATTGTTATCGAAAATCGTTTTGTACAAATCTTTGTCGTAGGCCATAAAATAGGCCAAAGACATTTTATACAAATCTTTGTCGTAAATCATAATATAGGCTTTTTCCTTCAAAACCATTATACGAACCATTGTCGTAAAAACATCATACAATACGTTTTATAACATTGTATAGAGTTAAATAAAAACCGTTATATAAAAATGGTTATGTAAAACCAAAACACTAACATAATATCAGTAATAAGACCCCGTATTGCTAGTCAGGCAATATATTATAATTCAATGCGTATATCAGTATTTTCGTTATTGGATTATTACCCGTAATTCCTTTGCCCGTCTAAAACAGTGTGACGTCACAATAATCACGCTTATATAAATCTTCTCATACATAAATTCACTTACCACTCAAGGTCGCACGACGGGGATCAACCGTCACGGCACGAACTGGGGTGATCTTCCCCAAATAGTATTATTATATGCATAAGCGTCTACAAAATCCCGGTAGTTCACAATTCATGCTAATGGGACTTTTACTGACGTAACCTAACTAATAATAATCCATTTCTTTTCATTCATCGGGTCATATAATAATTCGGGTCCATATCAATAAGCATACAATTGGGACAACTGGTGTCCTACTTTTATTAAAACTAACATGTTATCTCCCTCGCGGGTTTATAAAACATTTCATAAAACATTTAAAAGAGTGTAAGGCTATGAACTCACGTTGATTGGGAAAGGCGGGTTATCGGCGATTTGGATGTATAGTACGTGCTTCAATCACGGAAACCTAGACAAATAATACTCGATCTTAGACTCTTGTCCAATGACTTTATAAAAATAATGGTTATATATATTTGATGACATTATAAGTATGATGATGATCAAGTAGGATTTTATCTCTTCATACACATTATAGTGTTATGTTTTAGTCAAATTTTAGACTAGTTACACTAGTTTCAACTTATTTATATGTTAAGGCCCAATAAGCCCATTAAAAGTCCAATACATTATATTAGCCCATTTATACTTTTAATACCAGTCCTATACTCATATGTTGGGCCCAAGTGGGTTAAGCCCATGAGTAAGTCTGATGACGTATAGTCCCCAACCGGGTCACGAACCCGGCCCACGGGTACTACCCGTATCCGGCCCATCACAGATGGGTGGATAAATGTCATTCAGGCTTATGGGCTCGAATGAACAGTAACCGCACATGTGTGCGGCCCACGGCCCGGTGCGGCCGACATAAGATTAGGCAGAATCATATTCTGTCTGGGAATATCTTCATCCCAAATGGAGAGGATATTCACTACCAAAGTTAGAAGATAACAGTCATTCTAATTCTGATAGTTATCCTTTCCTTGGGGCTAAAGTATCAGTGGCAGCCCACTAGGGTTCCACTGCCTATAAAAGGAACCCCCAAGGGTTCCACAAAGGTATTACGATTCATACTCTAAACTCACATAAACCGTAAATCGATTACTTACTCTCACGCTGGAGTCTAATCGTGGGAAACATTCCCATGGTAAGCCTAACGCGTGCTGTTTAGTGTGCAGGATCCCAACCAGACAATTCACTTGGTGTAGGAGCCGGAGCCCAGCCAACCCGAATTAAGCCTAATTCGGGTCTAGCAAGGATCAACCAACTTTTGCATCAACAAGTTGGCGCCATCCGTGGGACCCATAACACTAAGCTAGAACAAAACCTCATCTCGAATTTCCAATGACGAAGGGGCATCCGCAAGCTAACCCCAGGAACGTGAATCCCGGGAACCGGAAGTCCCAAGGGGAAGGGATTCTCATCCCCAACCAATCACCTAGCCGCCTCGCAGGCGGGCCGGGTAACCGTAGCGGTTTTCAGCCCGTGGGGGTGACGAGCACGATCTCGATGACACCCCCACCTACTTCAACCCTGGACAACCCCGATCCGGGGAGTGCGCAAAACCCTCCTAACAAGGAACCGCGCAGGCCCTCGACGGAGGAAGAAGTGGAAGTCCTACCACTCAGTGAGGAGGATCTTACTCGAGTTCTCACGCAGAACTTCGAAAGGATCGTCCCGGGGATCGCATCAAGGTTGAATCTGGGGAGGAACCTCCAAGCCAGACTCAACTTCGGTGACACCGGACCAATCACCTCCTCCCAAGATCAGAGGAAAAGGAGAGCTCGGCATCAGGAGCAGGGTACCTTTGAGGAAACCCCTCAACCCCGGAATGTGTTTGAGCGCATAGGAGATCGCCTTATGCAGGAATTAATGCAGTCTTGAGAAGGAGAAAGGTCGGATGGCTCACCCGAATGACCGGATCGAAAGCTGGCCAGAACCACGCGTCGCCCGAGTGTGTGGGACAGGATGAACACAAGGAAAAAGGCTCCTGGTTCATCCCGAAAAAGTGGTCCCTATTCAAAGGATGGGGCACCACCGCCATCCCCGGACCCGTCCGGAGAGGACTCAGATGACCATCCGCCTAAGCGTCGCCGACCTAGGCGCACCCCTCCACCACCACCAAACAATGATGGGTATGATGGTGGTCCTTACTATCGAGATGCGGAAGCGGAGGATCTTTCACGTCCATGGTGTGAACCATGGGATGACCCTAGGCTTACCCGGCCATGGGCAGATCCCAGGGAAGACCCGTTCACCCTCCGCATACGGAACTATTCTGAGGACACCAAACGTCGCATGCCGGCGTGTATCAAGACTTATGATGGGTCCGGTGATCCTGTCGATCACCTTAAAATATTTGATACGCAGGCTAAAATTGAGCGATGGCCCATGCCCATATGGTGCCAAATGTTCAATTCGACATTGATTGGGAACGCCGTGACTGGTTTGAGGCACTCCCCCACGGAGCATTGACAGTTTCACGGAACTACGCGCTGCGTTTGAGAATAATTATACTCAAAGGAAGAAGTATAATAGGGATCCGGTCTCATTGGTAACTGTCAAGCAACGGCCGGGGGAGTCCACAGAAGCCTTCACTGAGCGCTTTAATGATGAGTGCACGCGCACAAGAACCACGCCAGAGCTCCTGAAAATCTCTGACTACATGCACGCCATAACAGACAGAGAACTGATCAGGCGCCTCAATGACAAGCGTCCAGAGATATATGATGACCTCATGGAAAGGGTCAGAAATTTCATAGAGGGAGAAACAGCTGTTGCCGTGGCCTACCCATCCCGGGGAAATGGGTACCGGTCAAATGACCAGTCCCGGAGACAGTCGGGCGGTCAAGGTAATCAGAACAATAACAAGGGTTCAGACTATAAAAGCCAAAGCAAAGGAGGACGGTCGGACGATAAGTTCACCCCCCTAAAGATGTCCTACCGGGAGATCTTGCTGACAGAAGGGGAGAACTTTCCAAGGCCTCCCCCAATGACCACTCCACCGGAACGACAGCAAGGAAGTCGCTTCTGCGAGTTCCATAATGACAAAGGCCACGGTACGGAGGAATGTATCCAGCTCAAGAAGCATATCGAGTCACTGATCAAATCAGGTAAACTCAAGCACCTAGTTAAGGATTAGAAGGATGGAAAAGATAACAACAAAAAGTATGATAAGAAGGATCCCCAAAAGGACAAACCTTTGACTATATACATGATCCAATCCAGACAGCGCCGCACGAGGCAAAAAGTTGGCCAAAAATTTTCACGTGGCAGGGAAATCTCATTCCCTCCCGTCACAGCAAGCGATGTGATTGATGCGCCTCTCACTATTGAGATAAGCATTGGAACACACAACGTTCGTCGCATGTACGTGGATGGAGGATCGTCAGCAGAGGTACTGTATGAACACTGTTTCGTGCAGTTATGCCCAGAAATAAGAAGCCAATTAGTACCGACCACGTCGCCGCTTACTGGCTTTAGTGGAGACACTATCTGGCCGATAGGGCAATTACGTTTGCTTGTAACCATTGGGAATGAGGAACATTCCACTACGGCGTGGATGAACTTTATGGTGATACGCTCACACTCTCCGTATAATGGGATCATAGGCAGACCAGGCATTTTGGCTATACGAGCAGTACCCTCTACGGCGCACGGAATGATCAAGTTCCCCGTTGAAGGAGGTATTGTTACCATTTACGACACAGTCATACCAACATCCGAGTGCCACACCGTGACAACACTAGCTCCACCTGTTCCACCCAAGGATGGATCACCACCTCCCAATTGGAAGGTAGCCATTCACCCTGACTACCCGGACCAGGAGGTATCCATAGGAGGGGCGCTCTCGGACAGCGGAAAAAGGGCCATGTGCTCTCTTTTAAGTGCAAACCTAAATATATTCGCATGGGAGCCAAAGCATATGACAGGCGTGCCATGTGCGATAGCAGAGCATAAGCTCCAGATCCGCCAAGGGTACCAACCCATTAAACAAAAGAAGCGCGGCCAGGCGCCTGAGCGCAGCCAAGTGATATTGGAGGAAGTACGGAAACTAGTGGATGCAAGCATCATGCACGAGGTATACTACCACGAGTGGTTATCCAATCCGGTCATGGTCAAGAAACATGACGGAAGTTGGCGCATGTGTGTGGATTTCACGGATCTAAACAAGGCCTGCCCACAGGACTGTTACCCGTTACCGGAAATTGACTGGAAGGTGGAGTCCTTGTGTGGATATCCTTTCAAATGCTTCTTGGACGCATATAAAGGGTATCACCAAATCCAGATGGCGGAGGAGGATGCAGAAAAAACGGCGTTCCATACGAGCCAGGGCGTATATTGCTATACGAAAATGCCGTCTGGACTGAAGAACGCCGGCGCTACATATCAGCGGTTGGTGGACAAAGCTTTTGAATCACAAATAGGACGCAACTTGGAATTCTATGTTGATTGACTTGGTGATAAAAAGTCACACGGAGGAGGCACTTCTCCGGGATGTCCAAGAGACATTCGACACGCTGAGAAGGATTAACATGAAGTTAAATCCAAAGAAATGTACGTTTGGAGCAACGGAGGGAATGTTCCTTGGATATTTGATTGATCCAAATGGCATCAAACCTTGCCCAGAGAAGACGGACGCAGTGATACAACTGTCGTCCCCTCAGACACGGAAGGAGGTACAGTCCTTGAATGGGAAGTTAGCCGGGCTGAATAGATTCCTATCTAAATCCGCAGAGAAGCCATTACCCTATTTAAGACACTCAAGAAGTGCATTAGGAAGGGAGACTTCCGCTGGACGAAGGAAGCCGAGGAAGCTTTCGGCCAACTCAAGCAACATCTTGCATCTCTCCCTATGCTCGTAGCTCCCCGGCCAAAAGAGGAACTCATTATGTATCTCTCAGCTACTCATGGCGCAATAAGCGCGGTACTTATGACGGATAGAGATACAATACAAACTCCGGTCTACTTTATAAGTATAACACTACAAGGGCCGGAGTTGAATTATTCCTCCATGGAAAAATTGGTGTTAGCACTAGTGTTTGCTACAAAGCGGTTGCGCCGGTACTTTCAGGCGCACCCAATTGTAGTCATTACGGATCAGCCAATCAAGCAGGTTATTTCTAGACCGGACGTGGCAGGGAAGCTACAGAAATGGAGTATCCTATTGGGGGAGCACAATATATCTTACCGACCAAGGACGGCTGTTAAAGGCCAGATCTTGGCAGATTTCCTGATCGAGAAGCCGGATGAGGAAGGACCAATCATCAAGCAAGACGAGATCCCAACGGAACCATGGGTGTTATTCACGGATGGATCCTCGTGTACGGACGGGTCAGGAGCAGGTCTCATCCTCACAAACCCAGAAGGAATGGAATTCACGTACGTCCTCCGTTTTGAGTTCACGGCCACCAACAACGAAGCGGAATATGAAGCATTAATTGCGGGTTTAAAAATCGCCGCTAGAATGGGAGTCCGCAACCTTGAGGCCTACGTGGACTCACGGCTTGTCGCGAACCATATTCTAGGTGGGTATGTGGCTAAGGAGGACAACATGGTCAGGTACTTGGAAAAAGTCAAGTCGCTAATCGCGACTTTCAGTAAGTTTTCCATCAAGCAGGTGCCAAGGGGCGAGAACAAGAAAGCGGGCGCTCTTAGCAAGATCGCATCCACAAGCTTCGCTCACTTGTCTAAACAAGTTTTGGTGGAAATACTCAAGGAGAAATCTATAACGGAAGGGGAGGTTGCCGCTATAGTTGAAGAGGAGGGACCTACATAGATGACCCCAATCATCAACTATTTGACTAATGAGACCCTTCCAGACGAGGAAAAAGCAGCACGGCGCATTAGAAGGAAGTCGCAGCATTTCGAACTTCGAGAAGGCATCCTTTACAAGCGCTCTTTTTTGCAGCCGTGGCTGCGGTGTGTTGGACCACGCCAGGCAGCTTACGTAATCTGTGACATACACGAAGGGTTGTGCGGCATGCATGCAGGTCCACGATCTGTGGTAGCTAGAGCCTTACGAACAGGATATTATTGGCCTACCATGCACAGAGACGCGCGCGACATGATTCGCAAGTGTAGTGATTGCCAAGTGCATAGGCCAGTACCGCGGCACCCGTAGTAGGAGCTTACACCTATCACGTCCCCATGGCCATTCTATAAGTGGGGAGTTGATATTGCAGGACCATTTCCTGTAGCTGCGGGGGGGGGGGGGGTTAAATTCTTGATTGTTGCAATGGACTATTTCACACGATGGATAGAAGCCAAGGCAGTCAAGTCTATCACAGGCAAGCAGGTCAAGAAGTTTGTGTGGGAACACATTGTGTGCCGTTTTGGTTTACCAGGAGAAATCATCTCGGATAACGGCAAGCAGTTCACGGACAACCCATTCAAAGATTGGTGTGCATCATTGAACATCAAACGGCGCTTCGCATCTGTTAAGCATCCACAAACAAACGGCCTTGTCGAACGAGCAAATAGAAGCTTGGGGAATGGCATCAAGGCGCGTCTGGATGAACGAAGTGGCAAATGGGTCGATGAGTTATCACATGTGCTATGGGCGCATAGAACTATGATCAAAACAGCCAACGGGGATACTCCATTTGCATTGGCTTACGGAACTGAAGCTGTTATTCCAGTAGAAATAGGAATGCCTACCATCCGCACAGCGGAGGTTAATGTCGTCACGAACGATGAACAGCTGCGAATCAACCTGGATCTGTTGGAAGAAAAAAGGGAAATAGCAGCCATCAATGAGGCTAAGTCCAAGGCTAAGATGAAGGCTTATTATGACGCCAAGGTCAAGGGTGTTTCTTTTCGACCGGGAGACTACGTCTATCGTGCTAACGAAGCAAGTCGAGCGGAGAACACAGGAAAGCTGGGCCCTAAGTGGGAAGGACCGTATGAAGTTACTAAAGCCTTAGGACGAGGCGCGTACAGGTTACGTGATATGGATGGACGCGACCTAGAGCGCACATGGAATATTTCCAATCTCAAAAGGTGCTATCTTTGAAAGCTACGGCTTCCGCATGGGTACTTCGCTATGTGCGGTCTTAATGAAGAACCATGCGGTTTCATCTGTCTTGTTTTGTCTTATGTTTGTTTAGATTCCTTTCTTGTTTTTAGGACTTGTCATTATTGTTCAAACAAAGTGTAAACGTTCTAAATAAAATGCCGTGGTGCCTAGCTAGCTCCACGGCCTGTTTCGTGCAAATCATTTTGTAGCTTTTTTGTTAGTCGTATGAATTTTTTACTTGTATTATAATATGCCATGTTTTATTCGTATGCATTCTTTCAAATTACTGTACATGTACTATACGCCTCCAGGTGGGGTAAGAGGATTAAGTGAACCTACTAATTCAACTTGCCGCGTAAGATGGATGCAACCCCAGCCGTACGGATCATGTATCCTTACTAGACGCCTTACTCACAAGACGTTGTGATAAGTTTTTTTTGCGCCGTATCCACACGGTACTCTGCATAGTAAAGACGCACGTCGCATGTCTAGTAAATTATAGACTTGTATGTATTTTCCCTTTTCATGTGTAAGACGTGATACATCATGCGACATTGAAATACAATGAAATACACAAGTTTCAAAATTAAACAATAAACAAAATGGCCGTGGTCGTCACGGACTTCTAAATAAAAAGACAAGTTACTACAAATATGTCTTAGCCGTGTACATGCACGGACGAATATAATCACAAGTGTTTACAACAGATAAGTTACAGGAGGGTAAGAACTCCCCTAGGTCCTTCTTTCCTTCCTCAATTAGCGCACGAAGGACCTCCCCACGAGCGTCCTTCCCGTCCCGGGCTTTGACTGCAATAGCATCCAGTGCTTCTACAAGCAACTTCTCGCCTTTTATTGTTTTGGATGCAGAATCGTAAGTGGCTAACATCAAAGGAATAGGATCGACACTCAGCCGGGATATTATCGTCTCATTTGGAGCATCCTTCATTGCCTCAAGCTTATCTAGGAGAGGGTGTTGGATCTCTGCCAAGGCATCCATGGATGCAGTCATTTTACCCGCTGCGGAGGGGTTGTGATACGGATGCTGTATGATATCCTCATTTTTCCCTATCATCTCCGCAGCTTTGACCAGGCCTTCGTGCCTACCACGGTCGATACCATCGGACACGACCCCGGCAAACGCCTGCAGTAGGTGTGGAGCGTCCAAAGCCTTACTTACAGCAAGTCGCAGTCCTTGCCCGATAATCCACCTACGGCCGGCTGTAGCGGTTAGTAGGGGGGGACATAACCTCTCAGCGCAGCTTACAACCATCTTGCTTAACTCTTCATCAGCTGAGGCGACTTGATTTTCAAGATTGGTTTAGGTCCGCGTCAATTCTTCCTTCAGCGCGTCACGCTCCTGGGCAATGTTGAAGGATTGCACGGTCACAGCCTTAGCAGCAGCCTCAGCCGCAGACACCTACATATGAAATTTGGAGTTATTACAAGGATATATACTTTTTGGGGTTACATGCATACGAAAAGTATGAGTATATGTACAAACATTCTGAAAGTTTACCTTCTCATTTGATGCGGCTACGAGGGCCTCCAACTCAGCAATACGCTTCTCTCTGGCGTCGGCATGATGCGCCTGCTCCTTCACCGTTGCCTTGGCTGTCAATAATGCCGCCTGCAATGATGCGATGGTTTTCTCGTTCTTCACGACCATCGCCTCACGGCGGGCTATTCTCTTGTCTGCACGACTCACATTAGTGAGGGCCTGGATTAGACGGCGTCTTAACGCGGCACCCACCGTCACCTGGTGTGCGGATGATACGTCAAACTGCTCGATAAGGGCCTCATGATCTAATTCATCTAAATCTTGGGCGAGGGCAGGCGGGGTGATGTGCTCGATAAATTCTGAACACTCGGATTCGGCCTCTAGCCGTGTCAAACTTGATAAGTTCCATGCTAAGCGCAGGCTTTCTTCTGGCCCCTCGGGGCGCGGCTCCTTGGCACGTGTGGTGGCAGGTGATGGGGGCTTGTTGGTTGGTACGGGGGATGGATTTCTCCCCACTTCTTCCCCTTGCGCTGCGGCTGCCGGATTCACCCTGTTGTTTAAATATTAGTCTATATATCATACAAAGATATGAATCATACTCACGAGGGGTACTTACGAGGTGCCAATAACAGGGTCTGGGCCGGTCGGAGCTACGGCGCTCACAGGGGCGACTCGCAGAACTGGCCCTTCCATGGTCGGGGTGGGATCGGCCTGGGCAGTCGTGGTGCTACTTCCTTCTTGGTATTGTGGGTGGTCTTTCCGCAGCTTCTTGGGGGGAGCATTTGCGACTCCGGCCTCTTCCCCAATTTTCTTCGCCACCCGCCTGGTTGTCTTTCTCTTTCTAGAGGTAAGTGGGGTGGACCCGGAAGCTTGAGTGGTGTCTTCATTGGGATCGTGCTCTTCTTCCTGATTGGTGGTGCCCCCCTCTTGCAATGGGTCGTCGCCATCTTCATTGTGGACATCCAATGGGGATTTCTCGATAACGGGCTCTTCTTCGTCCGACCTAGGCTCGGTTGTCTCTTCAAGCGGTATCGTGCGGTCGGCTAATGCTTCTAGCAAGGGGAGCTCATTCGGCTTTAACGGCCGGAATCCCTCCGCCACCTTCATGGGGTCGCCCTGGCGGATTAGTCCTTGAAGGTTCATCTCTGCAAACAATTTTAGAAGTATATGGGTTAGTAAAGTTCTACACATGTGTGATAAATCAAATTTACAACATATATATTGGACCTACCCTCTCCCTGTTCCGTTAAGAAGCACGGGTATAAGTCATCCCTCCCAAAGTAACAGCGGCTTATCCCTACTAAGCACAGAAAGTGTTCCGGCAACCCTCTATGGAATTCTGTACGATGGGTATCTAGTATTTTCAGGTCCCGGCTACTATAATCTTTGGATCTGGGCGGATAGTCTTTTGGGGCTTTGGTTTTAAGTACGAAGGGGGTAGGGAATACCTTCTCATCTACAAAGAAGTAATGGTCGTACCAGTTCTTAAGGGAGTCAAGAGGTTTCCTATATGTCATAGGGGCATTCCCGGGTCGTTTCTTGAACGACAACCACCCGTTCACTAACTGGGGAGAAAGCCCTAAAAAGGTTCACGGTGGGGGTTACTCCGCAGGTATGGCATGTAATCTCAAACTGGTTGATTTTACACGCCCCTATGCAGTGGAGCTGGGTGATATGAAAGTCATAATACAAAAGAAGGTCTACCAAGAACTTGGATAAAGGGATACGGTAGTTGGCTGAGTCAAACAGGCGTGTATATATGCCTACTTTCCCCGCCGGTGCGTCCGTAATCGCTTCACCATCACCCGGATAGGTGGGGTGTACGCTTTCGGGTACATATACTTCGACAGAAAGTCGAGGTATTTTTCCGCAGACATCACGTTCAGGACATCCGTATTAAGGGGATTATCCTTTACCATGTTTTATAAAAAGGTGTTTAAGGGCGTGATGACCTAACCTGCGGTGACGAAAATCCGTGGAAAAGAAGGCAAAAATTTTGGGAGATAAAAGCTTGAGGTTAACAATGGCGGAAGAAGGAGTGGGTTGTGTGTGTAACAAACACGCATACCCACTCTTATATAGGGTTGCCTCGGTTTCCGAGGTACCTTGGATCTTCGACACGTGTCAGTCACATCGCCTATCCAATGGATAGGGTTTCTGACATTTCTGCAACGTCAGAGGGGGACCCACGGGTCACTTCTTAAACAGTTTCGCGTGGCTCAAGGGTGGGCATTAATGGTGCACTTTTGCAGACATGCGACTGGATTGTTGACTGTCATTAATGTTTTTTATTCTTGTCGGGTTATGCGGCTCTTACGTAAGACTGTATTTAATGTCACCTTTAAGTTGTCTCGGCCGTTGCGTGCGGCTGAGGTAGTATTCATTAAAAATTCCTACGAAGGGTCGCCACGTGCGGCCAGAACAACAAAAATTTCAATGTTACGTTTCCTATGTCTTTCCTTGGTATGTCCGGAGAGCACCTTAACAGTCTAGAGGTTACGCCTACGGCTGTAACAACTAGACTGGGGGGACATGATGACGTATAGTCCCCAACCGGGTCACGAACCCGGCCCACGGGTACTACCCGTATCCGGCCCATCACAGATGGGTGGATAAATGTCATTCAGGCTTATGGGCTCGAATGAACAGTAACCGCACATGTGTGCGGCCCACGGCCCGGTGCGGCCGACATAAGATTAGGCAGAATCATATTCTGTCTGGGAATATCTTCATCCCAAATGGAGAGGATATTCACTACCAAAGTTAGAAGATAACAATCATTCTAATTCTGATAGTTATCCTTTCCTTGGGGCTAAAGTATCAGTGGCAGCCCACTAGGGTTCCACTGCCTATAAAAGGAACCCCCAAGGGTTCCACAAAGGTATTACGATTCATACTCTAAACTCACATAAACCCTAAATCGATTACTTACTCTCACGCCGGAGTCTAATCGTGGGAAACATTCCCACGGTAAGCCTAACGCGTGCTGTTTAGTGTGCAGGATCCCACCCAGACAATTCACTTGGTGCAGGAGCCGGAGCCCAGTCAACCCGAATTAAGCCTAATTCGGGTCTAGCAAGGATCAACCAACTTTTGCATCAACAAAGTCCATTAGTGTTTAGCCAAACTAGTTGGGCTAATGGTCCAATAAGGCTACTTTCGCCCATTAAGGTCCATAAGATATGAAGCTCGGGTATATCGGTTTTTACTTTTCAAATGTACTTACATATCAGTATATGAGTTATAAAAATGTTACATTAGACGGGTCCGACCGTCTAAGTTTTATTTGGCGAAAACGTTAATCTTTCGCTTTTAGCCGAAAAGACGTAAAACTTATATATAGTTTTATAACTTTAGAAAACATTTGAGTCTTTACTTTTATAAAAATGCCATGTATTTATCATATTATATAACTTATTTTATACTACTTATTATTAGTTAGTGGGTTTTACATATTTATTTTATAATAATATTACTTGAGTGCTCATTTTATATTATATACTTTTATTTACAAATCTGATTATCAAAGTCATTTCCACCATTTTTGCCATATCTTGAGTTCTACAAGGAGATAGAAGCTCAAATTTGGGCAG
Source organism: Glebionis coronaria (assembly GCA_025667525.1). Lineage (NCBI taxonomy): Eukaryota > Viridiplantae > Streptophyta > Magnoliopsida > Asterales > Asteraceae > Glebionis > Glebionis coronaria. Next base: position 288,849,426 of record CM046881.1, on the reverse strand, counting down.
CACAAAGTACATAATATGTGCTACAAATAACGCTGTTTAGCTACTGATCAATCATCCTCTAAGTATTCCTAATAATTCGTCCAAAACAGACTATACAGATTTGTACCTTAATAGAATTTTGATCATATCTTGATCATTTTAATGATTCCATTGATTGGCCAACTCTCCATATATGTAAAAATAATATATCTAACTCTATATTTAATAATCCAAGCCTTTTTACCAAGTGCTCATATGGTTACTTACTGTTTTATACAGCCTATAAATTTAATCAAGATTGTAACATCTTTACATGTAGATTTTAGTCTTTTTAACCAAATCTATTAACACAAAATCCCCACATAATATTATGATCATCATTCATCATCATATACATATAAATTTATAAAAAAAATACATGATTACTTTTACAAAATAACAAGAGGATAGGAAGAAACAATCTCTATACCACCAAAGTGATGAAAAAGTTAAGATTTTGATGAACAAGGCTTGGTCCTTGTTACCAAATCTGCAACGTTAGCAATGGACTTTTTGAAATCTTCAAATGGATGAACACTTTCATGGAAATCAGCCCTAAACCTACTTGGAAACTCCTTTCTAGTTGTTAAAATCACCTCCAATCTTCATTTCTTCAAAGGGTTATCATCTTATGTAACTTATACATAAGATTTATGGTTGATTTTTGATCAATGGTGGTGTTTGATGGAGCATATGGGATGGCATAAAGGAGGAACAAGAGAGAGGATAAAGTTTTAACTTAGATTTGCATGTATTTGAAATTGTGTTGAGGAAGGAAATGGTATTAGTTAGTTGGTTAGATGGTTTTGATAAACCATGTGGACAAGTGTCCAAAACTTGACACAAGAGTGGGTTTTAGTAGCTAGTTTGGCCACCCATAGTGAGGGGGTGGGACAAGTGTAACTTGTTTCATCCCCTATTAATTTACGGGTACTCCTCGATTCTAGTTTCCTCGATTTGCGTGTCCTCGGGTTGTTTTACGAAAAACGTTTTTATAAATTATGAATCTACGGCACAAAACGATTCTAATAAAAATTGTCTCATAAAAAACGGAGTTCAAAAGCGTAAATACGTAAACCTAGGGTTTCCGGTTTAATCGTAAAAGACGTTAAATTATGCACGTCAGTCCTAATTTCTTCTCATAAATTTGTGAGTTTATGAACCAACAAAAATTAAAATTCCAAAATAATATTCGAGAATAAATTTATTTCCAGAAATGTTGGACTGTCACAAAAACGGTGTATGTAAACGTAAGCACGTAACGTAGAGTTCTCCGGTTTTAGACGTAGTCGATGCTACTTTAAGGCGTAAACCCTTATTTCTTCCCAAAAGTGAGTGAGTTAAATTTTAAATAATACTTGAGAATAAAATATCGACCTCAAATTGACGGATTGTCACACCTTGCATCAAAACACGAATTCTATCCCGTAAATCTTTGGCAACTTTATGTTTACTCACAAGTTTGTAGACATCTGGAGGAAGGGCTTGAAGAATGATGTTTGTAGATTGTTTATCACACTTGTCTTGAATCTTACCATCTCCAGTTAACTCACCCGTTGTGTGAGGACGAGTAACAGCACCTTCCGTCACAGTACCATATACCAATGGTCCATTGAGCACCGCTTCCCAAATGAGATGTCCATTCTCTTTGTTCAACATATAAAGTTCCATTCGGGGAGCCGAATCCTCGTACATGGTTTTTTGCAACATTGGTGGGCGATTATCCGTACCCAAGAGGATGGACTTATCCGTAAGAGATATGTTCTCCATTCGATAAGTTAAGATTACAAACGTTGATCGAAAAATGAGAGAAAGTAAATATGTTTGTTGTTGTGTGTAGAAGCCGAGAAATAATGTTGAAATCCCCTAAAGTATGTTCTCGATAAACCAAAAATTCCAAGACGAACAAAAACTCACGGAATGCTAAAAAATTTCAAAAACACGTTTTTGAAAAATCTTGAAATACTTGTCACACTATCAGAATATCGATCGGAATGTCCTGTCGGAATATGGATCGGAATACCTGTCGGAATATGGATCGGAATACCTGTCGGAATATCACTATCGGAATACCCTGTCGAAATAATGATCGGAATACCTGTCGGAATATTGATCGGAATTGCTGTCGGAATATCACTATCGGATAATCTGTCAAAATATCACTATCGGAATACCCTGTCGGAATAAGGATCGGAATACCTGTCGGAATATGTAAACCCTTTACCGATGGAAAGTATCGGAATATCTATCGGGAAGTATATACCCTTTTCCGATGAAATCTATCGAAATAGTACCACTTTGAACAAATTCCCACTTTTCTCGGACAAAACTCAACCAATTCGAGATTTTAAGCCAAAAAATGATCAAAACACCCTAAATTTTTGTGTTTTTTGCCAAAGTAAATATACCAAATCTCTACCACAACTATGTAGAAGATTTGTATCAAGAAAAAAACCATAAAAACACAAAAAAATTTGGTTCGTGTGATTTAGATCAAAATAGGCACAAGAATCAAGAACACAAACACATAAACAATACAATCATCCCATGGCTCTTGATAACATTTGTAAGATATTCTAAATCTATGCTTAATCTAGAGAGAGAAAGAGATAGAAAGATGGTAAGAACACACACACACTTAGAGAGAGAGTATGAAAACATACTTTTCACTATGTGTATTATGAATGAACCAACACCCTCTCCAACTAAGGAGATGGTTTATATACCCAAGCCCATGAGATGGGCTTCGGCTTACATTCGGCCGCCGACCTACATGCTGTAGGCTTCGCTTGGCCTTGTTTGATTAATATTTTGATAACTAAACTATGAGCTACTACTTAGACTATTGTTGGAGTGACCGATCCTTTCTAATACGTAAAACGTATTTCCAACATTAATGATCTATGTTCGTGAATCTTTTAAAATCATTAATTAAACATGATATATAAATGGATTAAACAAGATTCGGTGGTGTTGTTTGGTGTTTTTTTTGGGTTGGCATATAAACATCCGAGACCCCCAAAGGGTTAGGTGTTTTTTGTGTTCGGGCAGTAGTAACCAAGGCCCCCATGGGGGGAACCTTGGTGCAACATTGGGAACCGACGTATGCAGGTGGGTACTTTGGCTCAGCAGGAGGAACCGACTAAAGCCAGTGTGAACCGTGGCCCAACGGCGGCCAACGGCTGCAGCCTAGGCTGCTTAGCTGCCGGTCACCACCACCAACCGTCGCGTGTGTGGGGGTGTTTGGCTCGGCTTGGTTTGCCTCGAGTTTCGGGTCTCGGGTAAGATTTACTTTCGACATTATTTTGGTAAATAATTAATTAAATTAATTTATATGAACTATTAATTTATTTAATTAAAATTATGACTTAAGTTATATAATTAAAATTAATAATACATGTTATAACCTAAGTATTTTATTTGACTTAATTAAATTAATAGCCATGCTTAATTTATATAAATTGATATAAGGTAAAGTTTTACTATATTAACCATGACATTTATTAATTAATAAACCCTGCAATTTCATTATTAATTAACAATCACTTTAGCCTAAGTATTTAATTTAATAGACTTTACTAATAAATTATCATGACTTATAACTTATGACTAATAAGCACCACTTATATTTTGGACTTATTAACTCAGCTTATTTCTATTTATGGAAACTTTCTATTTCAGGAAACTTACAATTTTTGAAAACTTCCTATTTTTAGAAACATACTATTTTTCAAAACTTTATATTTTTCGAAAATTTCTAATTTTGGAAACTTTCTATTTTTGGAAACATTCTATTTTTTGAAACATTCTATTTTTGGAAACATGCTATTTTTAGAAGGTTACTTATTATGACACTACAAGTATAGTAATACAAGAATACATGAAATACATAATTAAAATACATGTAAAAAATGAATAAATACAGAATAACACTTAAAACAGTAAAACATGACAAGAACATATAAAATAAGCTAAGAACACAGAGAACCAGTAATACACTCAGTAATCAGACAACTAATACACGTCAAATATTTATGTAGTATCCGCGAAGTCATAGTAGATCGTTCATCTTCCATTATATCTTCACTACTGGATATAAGGTACGGATATTCCGTCCTTCAGTATGGACATTCCTTCGTATGTTTGATTAGGATTCTCTATTTGTAGCCATCTGTTTTCCCCAGTTATTTTATTAATTTTTAATGCTTATGTTATATTTTAAATTCCTGGGCTATATACATGCATGCCAGTCATCTAGTTATGGAGGTACCATAAACATAACACTAGAGGCACCAGTGTAATGACTTCCTCACGACGGAGTGATTGCTTGTGGCGTCCCTTCAGTTTGGCCATTTATTTATATCATCATGTGGGCGTATCGGTGCATCCTGGTTACATGTTTTCAATAAGGATTTTCATGGTGAATGTGGTGTGTGCCTTGCATCCTTCACAAGGAGTTGATCCCTCCTACCCAGACTAGTATAATTAGAGGCAACCCTCTAATTGCATGATGAGGTCACCCCTCTAAGTATTCATGCACGTTGATACCTCATGACCTATATGGGCTCTTGGCTAAATTTAAAATACAGTTTTCATAAGTTAATCATAAGCTTTGCAAACTATAAAACCAGTTTTATAAACATGTTCCAGGTTTTCTAGGACTTATACATTTCCGCTGCTAATCAGTCTTTATTATGTTATGTCATTCACACTATGTTATATATCCGTTCACCGGGCGTCTTGCTCAGCCGTTTCCTTTCTATGTTTCCAAACGACAGGTAGTCAGGGACACGTTTAGGATCTTGAGAGTAGGTGCATTTGGATAGAAGATATCCAACCTTCTTTACCGTATGCATTTTCATACATTACATTATTTCTTTTGGACATTGTTTAGTCCTTTCCTTTCACTACTTATATTTCATGTGTGTGACCTTATGTTAGACTACCGATGTTTGATTATGGTATTTCTCTTTATGGTCATTTAATGTTTTAAAACATTTAGCTTGCATGCTTTGGACACGCCATTAATATCCTTTGATATTTCATTTATCAAAATGGGGTGTTACACTTAGTGTAGTTGTTTATTCCTGTAAAAGAAGACACACTTCTATTAGAATTATCACTTTTTAAATTAGTGACTTGTGGTTTTAAATGTGGTCAACGATTGCTTTATGTTATTTGTTAAGCACAGATATATCTACCCTGGGTTGAGAGGAAGGACTAACTCAAAACATTCCTCGGGCAATCACAACAGCTTTGGTCACAACAACCTTAGAAAAAGGGTTTAAAAATACGTGTAGTTCCCGAGGTTGATGGTTTAGGAATCTTGTCTTTTAACAAAGCCATTAACTTACAGTTTTCATAGATTTTATTTATGAATTTCTGATAGACAGATTTGAGGTGTTCTACAGCCTGCTTATATGAAACAACCTCAGATTCTAAATCTGAAATCTTAACCTAAAGCTTATCAACATTCTCATCACTGGTTTTATCAAACCCAGAAGAAACAATATTGTTTCCCTTAACACCTCCTAACTGAGCTTGCAACCATTCGATTCTTTGTTGCATTTCATTGTAAGATTTATCGTACGAAATTTTGTCATATTTACATTCATCACATTTTTTAACCAATTTATAGATTCCATTTCTCCTTCGTACATTCAAGCTCAGTTTGGAGGGTTTCATTATCAGACACAAATATATTTAACGCAACGGGACTACTATCAACACCGTCACTTGCTTTAGAGAGTCGTTCAAGTTCAATTTCAAAAACATTAATTTTATCAAGAGATTCATCAGCCTCCTTTGCCAAAGATTTAAAGTCTTGAACAAAATTGGCTGCTTCTTTCAAAAACTCAATTTCAAAATTGGAGAGCCTAGCATCAAATTGATTAATAATCGGATTAATGTCATTTTGAAGAACTTTTTGTAACTCAACTTGAACGGGTGATGTAGAATTTCCTCCATTTATTTTGGAACTAAAAACATGTTTAAGAATGACAAAGTATACTCGTTGAGAAATCGTCGTGCAACACTTGGTTTAGGAGGATCATCCGAAAATTCCTCACTTGGTATCAAAAGCATTTCAGTACTCGTTTTAGACCGACCAAATTTTCCTAAAGGAAGACTAATTTTTGGATAATAAACGGGTGTGACTTCTTTATTAATCGTTTGTATTCTTAAACGAATCTCTGTAGCAAGTTCAACATTTTCCCCGAATCATACACAATAGGAGGATCATGCTTATCTAGCAACACATTACCATTATATAAACTTTGCTGGGTGGCCTGGGCGTGCTTAAGATACTCAGGATTAGGGGGCAGAGGACAACCTAAAGCCAATTTATAAAGGGTGTGGTACATTTCATTCACTTTTGGGGCAAGCATGTTGTAACACCCCCATTTTTACCTTGACGCAACAGAATAATAATATTTTTGGGGTATTGATAGGTGTGTAAACACCCATCCTTTTTACCACTTAACTACAATAATAACCAAGCCAAAACGTGTATTTTATGTCTTAAATTTCGGAATTATGCGTGGTTTGTGTTTTTGTTGTGATTTAGGACGAAAATGTGATAAGGGGAGAAAACACGGGCTTTCACGGGCTTTTATCAAAGAAAAAGACAAAAGACGAAGTCAAGAAATCAAGAGTGCAAAAAGAACGGAAGTCCAAGACCAATTCTGAAGATTTATCGAAGAAAAAGTCAAAAGACGGAAGTTTACTAAAAGCCGAAGAACTCAAGTCTAATTTATTGAAGAATTTACAAGACGAGTTTATTAATCCCGAGACAAAAGTCGAAGAATTTGGAAGATTAAGGACTAAACAAGTAATTAAAGAAAGAAGAAAGAAGGGAGGAAGCTTCCTTCCACTAATCACCTCCTCCCCTATAAATAGATCATTAGTGATTTCATTTGTTTTTGTTGGCTAATAGTAACAATTAGTTATTCCACCATTTTAATTAATTTCTCTTTAAATTCATGTCATTTACTTAATTGTCTTGCACCTTAAATTCCTTTAATTCAAGTTTCTTTTTCATGTTATTGAATCTTTATCTTTATTGTTAATCTCTCATCTTCCTTTCTTGTGATTGATTTAATCTTATGTTTATGTTTATGTTCTTGAAGTTTTTATTGATTTAATCAAGTGGGTTTTGATTTTGTTGGTGTTTGATTGTTAGTTTTATTGATTTGGATTTTTTGTTTATGATTAGTAGATGTTTATTGATTAGTCTTGCTTAATCTTTTGGTTGATTTTGATTAGTTTGGTTTAGATTCGTTTATTTTTGTTTCCGTGTTCTTCGTTACTGTTTGTTTGCCCAGGTATTCTGAATCAAGGCCATTTATTCCGAACGAAGGCTGTCTGTTGATTATTCCGGATCAAACCATTTATTCCGGATAAAGGAGTTGGTCTAAAATATTCCGGATCAAGCTGTTATTCCGAACCAAGCTTATATTCCGAGTGAAGGATTTTTTCTGGATAAGTGACATATTCCGAATGAACCATTATTCCGAGTGAAGAATATATTCCGAATAAAGGCTTTAGTCTGCAATATTCCAGATCAGCAACATATTCCGAATCAACTGGATATTCCGGATCAACAAATTATTCTGGATCAAGACATTCCGGATGAAGGCTTGCTGTTAATTATTCCGGATCAAGGAAAATATTCCGAATAAAGAATTTATTCCGGATAAGTGACATATTCCGAATAAAGGATTTATTTCGGATGAGCTACTTATTCCGGATGAAGGAGTGATTATTCCGAATGAACTTATATTCCGAGTGAAGCATTCTTTCCGAACGAAGGTATATTCCGGATAAACTTGTTATTCCGGATGAGTGTTTTGTTTGATTATTCCGAATGAGCTTTATTATTCCGGATGAACCAAACATTCCGGATGAAGGTGATATTCCGAATGAACTATTTTTTAGTCTGTTTTAAGTTTAAGTTTTTAAATGCTTAAGCTTTACTTTACCCGCCTTTTTAATCAGTCGCACTTTAAGTTTACTTGCCTTAGATTTATTTTAAGCTTGCCTAAGTTTAAGTTTAAGTTTGCCTTTAGGATAGTTTTAAGTTCGCATTATTTACTTTAATTGCCCATTTACTTTTCGTCACGCTTTAATTTCTTGCCATTTATTTTAAATTAGATTTAGATTTTAATTAACGCCATTTACTTTAAAGTTTTTGCACTTTTTATTTACTACAACGACAAATATTTTTGTTTCCACCAAAAGACAATTGAGTCGCACATTAATCCAGTAATCAATTCGAGGAGACCACTCCAACGAACATTAATTTTCATACTGGCCAAAAGCCTCGTATTAAATGGCGCCGCTGCCGGCTCTTTTCGTAAAGATTAACGGTTTTCTGTGAGAGACGCGTTGCTTTTTTGGGACCCGTTCATTCGTGAGCGTTATTTTTCTTTTTTAAAAATTTCAAAAATCCATAAAAATTAAAAATTGTTAAAAATCCATAAAAATTAAAAAATTTCACAAATCCAAAAAGATTTTATTTTTTTATAGTGTATATATCCTCTTTGTGTTTGGTATCTTTTTATTTTGCTTTTGCAGGTGTATGTGTAACACCCCACTTGGATAAGTGGACCGTTACGTGTATTTATGGCGTGTCATCAAAGCATAAGGTGAATGTCCTAAAACATTAACTGACCATAAAGGAGTACCGGAATCAAACATCGGTAATCCAAACATAAGCTCAAAACATGAAAAATAAAATACTGAAGGAAAGGACTAAACAATGTCCAAAAGCAGAATAATGTAAGAAATGCATAAAGTAAGAAGTCTGGATAGCTTCCGTCCAAATGCACATGCTCTCAGAATCCTAAGAGCGTCCTGGGGTACCTGCCGTTAGAACATGAAAGGAACTACGGCTGAGCATAACGCTCAGTAAACGGATATAAGCATGATAAGAATACACTGAATGAGACAGGCGATAGAATACTGAAGCTGTAAGACTGATATGTAACATGTGGTAGAACTCTGCATAAAATCTGAGCAATCTGGTTCATATATACTGATACTGAAATATAACTATTAATTCTGAAAACATGCATTTACTGTATTTTATTTGCCAGAGCTTATATAGGTCACGTGCTGTAACAACCGTGCATGAATAACTGGAGGGGTGACCTCATCATGCTGTAGAGGGGTGACCTCTAAATAACTGTGCTGGGTGGAGGGATCAGCTCCAATGTGAAGGATGTAGAGCACACACCACATTCACCCTGATAAACATGAAACACTTATAAGCCTAGGATGCATCCATACGCCCCACTAAAACATACATATAAAAATGGCCAAACTGAACATGAGTGGGACGATGCAGGATATCACTCTCCTGCATGTGAGTCACGACACCGGTGCCTCTAGTGCCGTGGTTACGGTACCTCCGTAACTAGTACATAAACTGGTCGTGCTTGTATATAACGCTCAGGCAATTCTATTTAGTTATTAACATGATTACTGATAAATATAAACATATACTGGGGAAATCATTTGGCTGAAGATGGAACATCCTAATCATGCATAGAAAGGAAGTCCTTACTGAAAGGACGGGAAATCCGTACCTCGTGTCTAGTAACTGACTGAAAGAAAACTGAAGAAACTCTACTCTGACATCACGCGAGCTACATGAATAAAGGACGCTGAATAAGTTTATTGATATCTGTTTATTTACTGATCTTACTGTACTTAGTTTAGTTTATTTGTTCTTGTATTACCGATCGTATAAAACTGATAAATCTGATGGTTCTATAATATTACTGATAAATGTGCTTTTCCTGAATTTCCTGATTACTGTAGTGTATAATTCTGATATAATTATTATTACTATAAATAGTAATCTGACATAAATAAGGGTTCCTAAAATCAGAAAGCTTTCCAAATTAGTTTTTCTTTGAAAAGTAAATCATTAACGAAAACCCATATTTAAAGTAATTAAAAGGATTAATTCTATGCTACTAATTAAGTAATAACACAAAACAATTTATTAAATTTATTTAATATTACTTATTTATAAAAAGATTTAATTAACTAAAGTAATTCCTCGCATAAAAATGTATTTCCACTGCTTTTGCTATGTTCCCACTGCCTTTATTGTAAAAAGTTCCCACTGCTTGGTTTAAAAAGTTTTCACTGCTTGGTTTAAAAAAAATTTCCACTGCTTGGTTTAAAAAAAAGTTCCCCCTGCTAGTTATACTAAGTTCCCACTGCCTTTATTATCTGACAGACCCAAACACCCCTTGCTGCGAATTAGACCCAAACGCCCCCTGTTTTCTGAATTTTATTCCCAAACATCCCTGATGGGGTTTCTTTTGCTGCGGCTGTATAAACAAAACCACCGAGACCTTAGGGTCTCGGTTTTCCTTACGCAAGCAACCCGACACCCCTGGTTCATATACCCTTGCGTGGGTTTTGGCCGCGTCTGGTCAACAAGGCACCACCGAGACCCTTTGTGGTCTCGGCTACCACCAACATCCCACCGAGCCAACACCCATGATGGTTGCTGCTGGCTGCCGACGCACCAAGACCATCACCGAGACTGTGGGTCTCGGTTTTCTTGGATTCAACCAAGAACCCGACTGCCACCTGATCTCTTGTTATACTCATTTGGGTTTCGAAATTAAAAGAAAGAAGAAGATGATTACCTTAATCCTTGTTCTTGATCTTTTAACAGGCGGCATTTTTTTTTTTTTAATAACTGGCGGCACAAAAGGGTAATAAAACCCTAATCTTCTTTTGTTCTATTTTTTTTTCTTCGGTTTGGAAACCAAAGGGGAACTCCCGTCCCTTTATTTTTGTAGTAAATGGTAGTGGGCTTAAGCCCAATTTCTTTTCCTTTTTGTATATACACAACCGGCCTCTTTTCTTTCCTTTTTTTTTGTCTTATTATATTTTTTTTATTTTTTTTTAAAACTTGTATAATGAGAACACTTGTAATAAATAATACTTGTAATAAATTTCTCGCGTTTGTTCCGTTGATAGTTTCTACATGAACGGTTCAAGTAAAATAACCCGCGTATTTACTATTAATGTTTAATTATTTCTGTAAGATAAAAAAAATCGTCTGTAATATTTCTGAGACTAAATAATTATTTCTAAATAATTATTTTACTGTCGTATTTAATTTCTGCGTTTTATCTCTGTCTAATAATTAATACTACATAGTTTATTAAAATTAAACTGCGTACTTAAATATTCTGATTTTTAAAATACGGGTTTTACAATTCTTCCCCTCTAAAATAATAATTCGTCCCCGAATTAAAAATACGACTATACTGGGTTTTACAATTCTTCCCCTCTAAAAAGGAGAAATTCGTCCTCGAATTAACGATGATAAGCTGATGAAGTTATAAGAACTGAAAGAACACGTAGATTGAAAAGACAATTAAGCTGGAGGATAAATTGTCTTCTAATTAAGACATAATGCTGCTAATAGGTATAAACCTGACATGACTGAAATGATCACGTAACGTGACATGGCTAACAAGAATATGGAACGTGACATGACTGAAAGAACTTAACTGGATTTATTGAAAGAAAGGGAATGAGAGGTCCGGATGGACTCCTCTGTTTCGAGTGGCCTCCCGCTCGAAACGATTCCTTCAACGGTCTAAACATAAAAAAAAATCTTGGTCCTGATGACCCTGTCCTGATGATGCTGAATAGTTTCCGGTTCTATACTTAAGATAGATTTTCTGAATCTGGGGGAATAAGCTATAGCATGTAGAATACATGAAGCGGTACGTACGATTTTACTGAAAAGATATCATTTATACCTCTGAGCAAGCTGCTGAGAATATATATAGGGACGAACTACGTGAAAAATTGTGAACATTCTAAGTGAGCAATTGTGAACGTGGTTCATAATTATATGAGGAGCTTGGAATGAAATATATCATGAATGTAATGCGTGAATCATACTGTAGATGTGATACTAGAACATATTATGAATGTAGGCTGACTGAGGAAGGAATGCCAACCGATACGGCCTGAGATGTGATCGGCTGCCTGGTTATGGAACAAATGTGCTAAATTTTGAGTCTGGTTCTCAAGCTTTCTGTAACCGTAATCGATAATAAACGGTGAAACGTGTATCGGAAAATGGTACACGAACTTGAACGTGAACAATGTTATGAACGCTAACGTGAGCTTAAATCATGATATAGCACAAAACATGAACTGGAAACAGCATCGTACTGCAAATGAGACGTAAACGTAAAACTGAAAATAACGTAAACGTAAAGTGAACGTAAACATATACGTGATTGTGAACATGAATTCTGTCTGATATAATGGTCGATGGAATACCTCGAAATCATACGATTTATTGCTAAATTTCAAAATTTTATGCAGATCTGCTACTACGTGATCCTTTCGGATGAAAGAAACGTGCAGGCTGATTACATGGTTGACGATAACTTAGATAGTATCATACCTTCTCTGAGCCTGTAGTAGCTGATAACAATTTCATGGAATTTCGTCTCATTTCTGTTCATAAATTTCTAAGGGTTACAGTAACTCATTAATATGACGGCGTTCTATCTTGAACCTGCAGTAGGTCAGGCATCTAGATATGAACATAGTTGCATCAATGTGTGATACTATTTCTATCAAATTTATGACTGGGATTATGGAACATCCTGGTAGAAATCTGGTTGAATAGTCATGGAAGAATTTTTAGTGAGAGCTGTCAGCAACTTCTGCGGTAGTAGTCAATTGGGTTCTAGGAAATTGTACCTCGTTCACCGTCGTCGGTCGGGACCATCAGGTGATGGCCTTCACCTTCGCAGCATTGTTTGTAACTTCTTGCTGCTAAGGTAGAATGCTCAGAAATTCCACCTTGTTCAATTTGAATTCTTATCTGGAAAGCTGTATATAAAATTTTCTCCTATCGAAGATTCTATACAACTGTGAGAAGATGATTCTCGTGTTCTTCTTTAAAATTTAGCAGACCAAAATGTGATCAATGAATACGCTGACGATTTTGTCTGAGAATCATAGAAAATTTTATCCATAAATTCCACACTATTGCTGGAGCATTGGGGAGTTCAGAAGTATAAAATCGAAATCTTTAGAGAGACTATAATATGTGCAACAGCAGTCTGGAAAACATCATATTTTTCCTCTCACCATCGATGGTAGCATGATCGGAAATTTGTTCTAGAAAATGTTTAATGCATCGAAGCAGGCCAGGTAACCTCCTATTCGTGGAATGATTATCGTTTATAAAGCCTCGTTCCGGTAATTCTTGCAGCAATTGATGCAACTCCTTTAACTTAGCTACAGCCTTAGAATAAAGAGTTTGAAAACAGGTTATGTTCTTGGGATAAGCTTGATGTTAATTCCGGTCTCGTGGTTAGAGAGGAATTTCTGAAAAACTTTCTGAAATTATATCTGGAATTCTGGAATGATCTGCTGATCATGAATTTAAGGAATTTCAAAAGTGAATTTATAACTGGTAGCTGCAAGGTCTTCATAGTTTCAGAATAATAACTCACCTGCTGTAAAGTATAACTTGTACTGATTTTCTGGCAGAAACTAAAATGACAATATTTGAGATCTAGTAAGACGGATGTCATCGTTAACTGAAAGGAAAACTTAATAAATCTGGGTGGTATGGTGGAGTCTTTCTGGCTGGGAGGTAGGTACTACATGATTTACATAAAGCTGACATAGGAATACGTGGAGTAACGTAGCAACTTCCACCGAGTGGGTTTGTTTGTAACCTTACAGAATGAATATCGTGTGTTTAATCTGAATAATAGTCTAATGGTGGTAACTGAATTTTAAATGATCTTATTCATGCGTGGCATAATAGAACGGGTATACTCCTTTCTGAAGGGTACTCTGAATTTCTGAGGGCCTAATTTAGAAACATACTGGAGTTATGGGTTCTGACTCGTATTTTGAGAAAAGATTCGTATGACGTGTACCATGACTGGTGTCCTGATATGTGTTTTTCCGAAATGATACTTGAGACCCGTGTCTTGACTAATGTCTTGGCACGTGTTTTAATAGATGAATATGAACAAGGCTGAAAAATTTTGGTAACTGCTAGGATTGGCGGACCGGTTAGACTGCTGACCTCTGTATTTCTGGTCACGTCCGTGCCGGAGTTCCGATGGTTACTGACTGATTAATTATAAGTATGATGATTGTCACTACTGCTTTGTCTGTCAATTTATGACGGTCATTATCATGACCGTGATTCATGTGACTATTTTGCTGAGTGGCCGGCTGGGTTCCGGTTCCCACTCTTCTGGCGGAAAGATTAGCTGAGTGATGTGTGACATCTAACTGAGGAAGTAAAAACATAAAATAGAATGGTAGTGTCTGATGGTTGAATTTATTCTTGTTAGAAATTTCAAATTTATAGTTTTCGTCCTCGTTCCGCGGCATCAGCATCTTGAGAAATCTCCAAAGTTCAGCAGCATCAGCATCTGTGTGGTCTTCAGAGTGTTAGCAGCATCAGCATCTGGTAAAATCTTCAACTCACGAGCCGCATCAGCACCTATTAGAATATCGACAAGGGGAAACACCTGAGATGATTAAGGATCGATTAGCAATATCCATGGAGTATGGTACCTGGAGTACACCTGAACTACTGTACATGAAGTACAAAATGAATACTGCACATGGAGCATATCCGAGACGTTGTACCTGGAGTACACGTGAAATAGTATACATGGAGTATAACTGAGACACTGTACATGGGGTACATATGGAATACTGTACATGGAGCTGGTGGAAATTTTATGGGATGATCGATACTGGTGTCGCTTGTCTGACATTATCAAGGAATAAATTGATTTAAACGGTAGTAAACTGAACTGAAACGGTTAACATGATAGGCTGGTAATTCCTGCGTAGACTTAATGATGGTTGTATAGAGGCTGAAAGTATGATTAAACAGAGTTTCATCAATGTTCAGTATGAAGATAGAAGACATGATTGATAAAGGCCAGAACATGATTTATCATGAAATAGGATTTTACTGCAATCCTTCTATATTTTAGCCTGAAGGCATCATCACCTTGCTGGAAATATAATCCTCGGAAGGAGACATGAAACTGAATCATCATGTAGATGACTTCAACGTGAGGGTATGAAAATTTGACTGTTATAAGGAACACAAAAAGTTAAATCAACTGAGGTGTAATATTAACCGATGTGGACGGCTATGGTTCGGTCCACGTACTTCAAGGAAGGAAACATGAGACTAAGTATGGGCTATTCTGGTTCGATCCATACTGGTCAAAATTTTCTGAGAACTGTCATGTATGGAAATTATAATCTCGGACTAAATATGGATGGCTGTAGTCCAATTCATACTTGTCATAACTTTATAAAATGTCTTGATATGAGCAAAGGTGAACATCTATGGTTCAGTTCACAAAACAATATTCGACTTAAAGCATGAAAATTTGACCTGAATGGTGGTGAACGTTTATGGCTGGTTCATTAAGTAATATTTGACTGAAAACATGAATCTGACATGAGTAAGGATGAACGCCATTGGTTCGGTTCACCAATACAAAAATCTGAACGGGCAAGGGTTAACGCCTATGGGTCGGTTCACCAAAACAAAATTCGTAGAAAAGCACATGCGACTAAATATGGCCAGTCCTGTACCAACCTTTTACTTAGTCAAAACTTTAAGAAAACTGACTGATAATTGAAGAAAAATGACTAATAAATGCAGGAGAACATGAAAGATAACAACGCCAAAATCTGGAAAGTTCCTGGTGACTACCCACTAGTCACAGGTCAAGTTTTAGAGCCTACAGGTCGAACCTTGGTCTCTGATACCATAATTGTAACACCCCACTTGGATAAGTGGACCGTTACGTGTATTTATGGCGTGTCATCAAAGCATAAGGTGAATGTCCTAAAACATTAACTGACCATAAAGGAGTACCGGAATCAAACATCGGTAATACAAACATAAGCTCAAAACATGAAAAATAAAATACTGAAGGAAAGGACTAAACAATGTCCAAAAGCAGAATAATGTAAGAAATGCATAAAGTAAGAAGTCTGGATAGCTTCCGTCCAAATGCACATGCTCTCAGAATCCTAAGAGCGTCCTGGGGTACCTGCCGTTAGAACATGAAAGGAACTACGGCTGAGCATAACGCTCAGTAAACGGATATAAGCATGATAAGAATACACTGAATGAGACAGGCGATAGAATACTGAAGCTGTAAGACTGATATGTAACATGTGGTAGAACTCTGCATAAAATCTGAGCAATCTGGTTCATATATACTGATACTGAAATATAACTATTAATTCTGAAAACATGCATTTACTGTATTTTATTTGCCAGAGCTTATATAGGTCACGTGCTGTAACAACCGTGCATGAATAACTGGAGGGGTGACCTCATCATGCTGTAGAGGGGTGACCTCTAAATAACTGTGCTGGGTGGAGGGATCAGCTCCAATGTGAAGGATGTAGAGCACACACCACATTCACCCTGATAAACATGAAACACTTATAAGCCTAGGATGCATCCATACGCCCCACTAAAACATACATATAAAAATGGCCAAACTGAACATGAGTGGGACGATGCAGGATATCACTCTCCTGCATGTGAGTCACGACACCGGTGCCTCTAGTGCCGTGGTTACGGTACCTCCGTAACTAGTACATAAACTGGTCGTGCTTGTATATAACGCTCAGGCAATTCTATTTAGTTATTAACATGATTACTGATAAATATAAACATATACTGGGGAAATCATTTGGCTGAAGATGGGACATCCTAATCATGCATAGAAAGGAAGTCCTTACTGAAAGGACGGGAAATCCGTACCTCGTGTCTAGTAACTGACTGAAAGAAAACTGAAGAAACTCTACTTTGACATCACGCGAGCTACATGAATAAAGGACGCTGAATAAGTTTATTGATATCTGTTTATTTACTGATCTTACTGTACTTAGTTTAGTTTATTTGTTCTTGTATTACCGATCGTATAAAACTGATAAATCTGATGGTTCTATAATATTACTGATAAATGTGCTTTTCCTGAATTTCCTGATTACTGTAGTGTATAATTCTGATATAATTATTATTACTATAAATAGTAATCTGACATAAATAAGGGTTCCTAAAATCAGAAAGCTTTCCAAATTAGTTTTTCTTTGAAAAGTAAATCATTAACGAAAACCCATATTTAAAGTAATTAAAAGGATTAATTCTATGCTACTAATTAAGTAATAACACAAAAAAATTTATTAAATTTATTTAATATTACTTATTTATAAAAAGATTTAATTAACTAAAGTAATTCCTCGCATAAAAATGTATTTCCACTGCTTTTGCTATGTTCCCACTGCCTTTATTGTAAAAAGTTCCCACTGCTTGGTTTAAAAAGTTTTCACTGCTTGGTTTAAAAAAAATTTCCACTGCTTGGTTTAAAAAAAAGTTCCCCCTGCTAGTTATACTAAGTTCCCACTGCCTTTATTATCTGACAGACCCAAACACCCCTTGCTGCGAATTAGACCCAAACGCCCCCTGTTTTCTGAATTTTATTCCCAAACATCCCTGATGGGGTTTCTTTTGCTGCGGCTGTATAAACAAAACCACCGAGACCTTAGGGTCTCGGTTTTCCTTACGCAAGCAACCCGACACCCCTGGTTCATATACCCTTGCGTGGGTTTTGGCCGCGTCTGGTCAACAAGGCACCACCGAGACCCTTTGTGGTCTCGGCTACCACCAACATCCCACCGAGCCAACACCCATGATGGTTGCTGCTGGCTGCCGACGCACCAAGACCATCACCGAGACTGTGGGTCTCGGTTTTCTTGGATTCAACCAAGAACCCGACTGCCACCTGATCTCTTGTTATACTCATTTGGGTTTCGAAATTAAAAGAAAGAAGAAGATGATTACCTTAATCCTTGTTCTTGATCTTTTAACAGGCGGCATTTTTGTTTTTTTTTTTTTTAATAACTGGCGGCACAAAAGGGTAATAAAACCCTAATCTTCTTTTGTTCTATTTTTTTTTCTTCGGTTTGGAAACAAAAGGGGAACTCCCGTCCCTTTATTTTTGTAGTAAATGGTAGTGGGCTTAAGCCCAATTTCTTTTCCTTTTTGTATATACACAACCGGCCTCTTTTCTTTCCTTTTTTTTTTGTCTTATTATATTTTTTTTATTTTTTTTTTAAAACTTGTATAATGATAACACTTGTAATAAATAATACTTGTAATAAATTTCTCGCGTTTGTTCCGTTGATAGTTTCTACGTGAACGGTTCAAGTAAAATAACCCGCGTATTTACTATTAATGTTTAATTATTTCTGTAAGATAAAAAAATTCGTCTGTAATATTTCTGAGACTAAATAATTATTTCTAAATAATTATTTTACTATCGTATTTAATTTCTGCGTTTTATCTCTGTCTAATAATTAATACTACATAGTTTATTAAAATTAAACTGCGTACTTAAATATTCTGATTTTTAAAATATGGGTTTTACAATTCTTCCCCTCTAAAATAATAATTCGTCCCCGAATTAAAAATACGACTATACTGGGTTTTACAATTCTTCCCCTCTAAAAAGGAGAAATTCGTCCTCGAATTAACGATGATAAGCTGATGAAGTTATAAGAACTGAAAGAACACGTAGATTGAAAAGACAATTAAGCTGGAGGATAAATTGTCTTCTAATTAAGACATAATGCTGCTAATAGGTATAAACCTGACATGACTGAAATGATCACGTAACGTGACATGGCTAACGAGAATATGGAACGTGACATGACTAAAAGAACTTAACTGGATTTATTGAAAGAAAGGGAATGAGAGGTCCGGATGGACTCCTCTGTTTCGAGTGGCCTCCCGCTCGAAACGATTCCTTCAACGGTCTTAACATAAAAAAAAATCTTGGTCCTGATGACCCTGTCCTGATGATGCTGAATAGTTTTCGGTTCTATACTTAAGATAGATTTTCTGAATCTGGGGGAATAAGCTATAGCATGTAGAATACATGAAGCGGTACGTACGATTTTACTGAAAAGATATTATTTATACCTCTGAGCATGCTGCTGAGAATATATATAGGGACGAACTACGTGAAAAATTGTGAACATTCTAAGTGAGCAATTGTGAACGTGGTTCATAATTATATGAGGAGCTTGGAATGAAATATATCATGAATGTAATACGTAAATCATACTGTAGATGTGATACTAGAACATATTATGAATGTAGGCTGACTGAGGAAGGAATGCCAACCGATACGGCCTGAGATGTGATCGGCTGCCTGGTTATGGAACAGACGTGCTAAATTTTGAGTCTGGTTCTCAAGCTTTCTGTAACCGTAATCGATAATAAACGGTGAAACGTGTATCGGAAAATGGTACACGAACTTGAACGTGAACAATGTTATGAACGCTAACGTGAGCTTAAATCATGATATAGCACAAAACATGAACTGGAACAGCATCGTACTGCAAATGAGACGTAAACGTGAAACTGAAAATAACGTAAACGTAAAGTGAACGTAAACATATACGTGATTGTGAACATGAATTCTGTCTGATATAATGGTCGATGGAATACCTCGAAATCATACGATTTATTGCTAAATTTCAAAATTTTATGCAGATCTGCTACTACGTGATCCTTTCGGATGAAAGAAACGTGCAGGCTGATTACATGGTTGACGATAACTTAGATAGTATCATACCTTCTCTGAGCCTGTAGTAGCTGATAACAATTTCATGGAATTTCGTCTCATTTCTGTTCATAAATTTCTAAGGGTTACAGTAACTCATTAATATGACGGCGTTCTATCTTGAACCTGCAGTAGGTCAGGCATCTAGATATGAACATAGTTGCATCAATGTGTGATACTATTTCTATCAAACTTATGACTGGGATTATGGAACATCCTGGTAGAAATCTGGTTGAATAGTCATGGAAGAATTTTTAGTGAGAGCTGTCAGCAACTTCTGCGGTAGTAGTCAATTGGGTTCTAGGAAATTGTACCTCGTTCACCGTCGTCGGTCGGGACCATCAGGTGATGGCCTTCACCTTCGCAGCATTGTTTGTAACTTCTTGCTGCTAAGGTAGAATGCTCAGAAATTCCACCTTGTTCAATTTGAATTCTTATCTGGAAAGTTGTATATAAAATTTTCTCCTATCGAAGATTCTATACAACTGTGAGAAGATGATTCTCGTGTTCTTCTTTAAAATTTAGCAGACCAAAATGTGATCAATGAATACGCTGACGATTTTGTCTGAGAATCATAGAAAATTTTATCCATAAATTCCACACTATTGCTGGAGCATTGGGGAGTTCAGAAGTATAAAATCGAAATCTTTAGAGAGACTATAATATGTGCAACAGCAGTCTGGAAAACATCATATTTTTCCTCTCACCATCGATGGTAGCATGATCGGAAATTTGTTCTAGAAAATGTTTAATGCATCGAAGCAGGCCAGGTAACCTCCTATTCGTGGAATGATTATCGTTTATAAAGCCTCGTTCCGGTAATTCTTGCAGCAATTGATGCAACTCCTTTAACTTAGCTACAACCTTAGAATAAAGAGTTTGAAAACAGGTTATGTTCTTGGGATAAGCTTGATGTTAATTCCGGTCTCGTGGTTAGAGAGGAATTTCTGAAAAACTTTCTGAAATTATATCTGGAATTCTGGAATGATCTGCTGATCATGAATTTAAGGAATTTCAAAAGTGAATTTATAACTGGTAGCTGCAAGGTCTTTGTAGTTTCAGAATAATAACTCACTTGCTGTAAAGTATAACTTGTACTGATTTTCTGGCAGAAACTAAAATGACAATATTTGAGATCTAGTAAGACGGATGTCATCGTTAACTGAAAGGAAAACTTAATAAATCTGGGTGGTATGGTGGAGTCTTTCTGGCTGGGAGGTAGGTACTACATGATTTACATAAAGCTGACATAGGAATACGTGGAGTAACGTGGCAACTTCCACCGAGTGGGTTTGTCTCTAACCTTACAGAATGAATATCGTGTGTTTAATCTGAATAATAGTCTAATGGTGGTAACTGAATTTTAAATGATCTTATTCATGCGTGGCATAATAGAACGGGTATACTCCTTTCTGAAGGGTACTCTGAATTTCTGAGGGCCTAATTTAGAAACATACTGGAGTTATGGGTTCTAACTCGTATTTTGAGAAAAGATTCGTATGACGTGTACCATGACTGGTGTCTTGATATGTGTTTTTCCGAAATGATACTTGAGACCCGTGTCTTGACTAATGTCTTGGCACGTGTTTTAATAGATGAATATGAACAAGGCTGAAAAATTTTGGTAACTGCTAGGATTGGCGGACCGGTTAGACTGCTGACCTCTGTATTTCTGGTCACGTCCGTGCCGGAGTTCCGATGGTTACTGACTGATTAATTATAAGTATGATGATTGTCACTACTGCTTTGTCTGTCAATTTATGACGGTCATTATCATGACCGTGATTCATGTGACTATTTTGCTGAGTGGCCGGCTGGGTTCCGGTTCCCACTCTTCTGGCGGAAAGATTAGCTGAGTGATGTGTGACATCTAACTGAGGAAGTAAAAACATAAAATAGAATGGTAGTGTCTGATGGTTGAATTTATTCTTGTTAGAAATTTCAAATTTATAGTTTTCGTCCTCGTTCCGCGGCATCAGCATCTCGAGAAATCTCCAAAGTTCAGCAGCATCAGCATCTGTGTGGTCTTCAGAGTGTTAGCAGCATCAGCATCTGGTAAAATCTTCAACTCACGAGCCGCATCAGCACCTGGTAGAATATCGACAAGGGGAAACGCCTGAGATGATTAAGGATCGATTAGCAATATCCATGGAGTATGGTACCTGGAGTACACCTGAACTACTGTACATGAAGTACAAAATGAATACTGCACATGGAGCATATCCGAGACGTTGTACTTGGAGTACACGTGAAATAGTATACATGGAGTATAACTGAGACACTGTACATGGGGTACATATGGAATACTGTACATGGAGCTGGTGGAAATTTTATGGGATGATCGATACTGGTGTCGCTTGTCTGACATTATCAAGGAATAAATTGATTTAAACGGTAGTAAACTGAACTGAAACGGTTAACATGATAGGCTGGTAATTCCTGCGTAGACTTAATGATGGTTGTATAGAGGCTGAAAGTATGATTAAACAGAGTTTCATCAATGTTCAGTATGAAGATAGAAGACATGATTGATAAAGGCCAGAACATGATTTATCATGAAATAGGATTTTACTGCAATCCTTCTATATTTTAGCCTGAAGGCATCATCACCTTGCTGGAAATATAATCCTCGGAAGGAGACATGAAACTGAATCATCATGTAGATGACTTCAACGTGAGGGTATGAAAATTTGACTGTTATAAGGAACACAAAAAGTTAAATCAACTGAGGTGTAATATTAACCGATGTGGACGGCTATGGTTCGGTCCACGTACTTCAAGGAAGGAAACATGAGACTAAGTATGGGCTATTCTGGTTCGATCCATACTGGTCAAAATTTTCTGAGAACTGTCATGTATGGAAATTATAATCTCGGACTAAATATGGATGGCTGTAGTCCAATTCATACTTGTCATAACTTTATAAAATGTCTTGATATGAGCAAAGGTGAACATCTATGGTTCAGTTCACAAAACAATATTCGACTGAAAGCATGAAAATTTGACCTGAATGGTGGTGAACGTTTATGGTTGGTTCATTAAGTAATATTTGACTGAAAACATGAATCTGACATGAGTAAGGATGAACGCCATTGGTTCGGTTCACCAATACAAAAATCTGAACGGGCAAGGGTGAATGCCTATGGGTCGGTTCACCAAAACAAAATTCGTAGAAAAGCACATGCGACTAAATATGGCCAGTCCTGTACCAACCTTTTACTTAGTCAAAACTTTAAGAAAACTGACTGATAATTGAAGAAAAATGACTAATAAATGCAGGAGAACATGAAAGATAACAACGCCAAAATCTGGAAAGTTCCTGGTGACTACCCACTAGTCACAGGTCAAGTTTTAGAGCCTACAGGTCGAACCTTGGTCTCTGATACCATAATTGTAACACCCCACTTGGATAAGTGGACCGTTACGTGTATTTATGGCGTGTCATCAAAGCATAAGGTGAATGTCCTAAAACATTAACTGACCATAAAGGAGTACCGGAATCAAACATCGGTAATCCAAACATAAGCTCAAAACATGAAAAATAAAATACTGAAGGAAAGGACTAAACAATGTCCAAAAGCAGAATAATGTAAGAAATTCATAAAGTAAGAAGTCTGGATAGCTTCCGTCCAAATGCACATGCTCTCAGAATCCTAAGAGCGTCCTGGGGTACCTGCCGTTAGAACATGAAAGGAACTACGGCTGAGCATAACGCTCAGTAAACGGATATAAGCATGATAAGAATACACTGAATGAGACAGGCGATAGAATACTGAAGCTGTAAGACTGATATGTAACATGTGGTAGAACTCTGCATAAAATCTGAGCAATCTGGTTCATATATACTGATACTGAAATATAACTATTAATTCTGAAAACATGCATTTACTGTATTTTATTTGCCAGAGCTTATATAGGTCACGTGCTGTAACAACCGTGCATGAATAACTAGAGGGGTGACCTCATCATGCTGTAGAGGGGTGACCTCTAAATAACTGTGCTGGGTGGAGGGATCAGCTCCAATGTGAAGGATGTAGAGCACACACCACATTCACCCTGATAAACATGAAACACTTATAAGCCTAGGATGCATCCATACGCCCCACTAAAACATACATATAAAAATGGCCAAACTGAACATGAGTGGGACGATGCAGGATATCACTCTCCTGCATGTGAGTCACGACACCGGTGCCTCTAGTGCCGTGGTTACGGTACCTCCGTAACTAGTACATAAACTGGTCGTGCTTGTATATAACGCTCAGGCAATTCTATTTAGTTATTAACATGATTACTGATAAATATAAACATATACTGGGGAAATCATTTGGCTGAAGATGGGACATCCTAATCATGCATAGAAAGGAAGTCCTTACTGAAAGGACGGGAAATCCGTACCTCGTGTCTAGTAACTGACTGAAAGAAAACTGAAGAAACTCTACTCTGACATCACGCGAGCTACATGAATAAAGGACGCTGAATAAGTTTATTGATATCTGTTTATTTACTGATCTTACTGTACTTAGTTTAGTTTATTTGTTCTTGTATTACCGATCGTATAAAACTGATAAATCTGATGGTTCTATAATATTACTGATAAATGTGCTTTTCCTGAATTTCCTGATTACTGTAGTGTATAATTCTGATATAATTATTATTACTATAAATAGTAATCTGACATAAATAAGGGTTCCTAAAATCAGAAAGCTTTCCAAATTAGTTTTTCTTTGAAAAGTAAATCATTAACGAAAACCCATATTTAAAGTAATTAAAAGGATTAATTCTATACTACTAATTAAGTAATAACACAAAACAATTTATTAAATTTATTTAATATTACTTATTTATAAAAAGATTTAATTAACTAAAGTAATTCCTCGCATAAAAATGTATTTCCACTGCTTTTGCTATGTTCCCACTGCCTTTATTGTAAAAAGTTCCCACTGCTTGGTTTAAAAAGTTTTCACTGCTTGGTTTAAAAAAAATTTCCACTGCTTGGTTTAAAAAAAAGTTCCCCCTGCTAGTTATACTAAGTTCCCACTGCCTTTATTATCTGACAGACCCAAACACCCCTTGCTGCGAATTAGACCCAAACGCCCCCTGTTTTCTGAATTTTATTCCCAAACATCCCTGATGGGGTTTCTTTTGCTGCGGCTGTATAAACAAAACCACCGAGACCTTAGGGTCTCGGTTTTCCTTACGCAAGCAACCCGACACCCCTGGTTCATATACCCTTGCGTGGGTTTTGGCCGCGTCTGGTCAACAAGGCACCACCGAGACCCTTTGTGGTCTCGGCTACCACCAACATCCCACCGAGCCAACACCCCTGATGGTTGCTGCTGGCTGCCGACGCACCAAGACCATCACCGAGACTGTGGGTCTCGGTTTTCTTGGATTCAACCAAGAACCCGACTGCCACCTGATCTCTTGTTATACTCATTTGGGTTTCGAAATTAAAAGAAAGAAGAAGATGATTACCTTAATCCTTGTTCTTGATCTTTTAACAGGCGGCATTTTTTTTATTTTTTTTTTAATAACTGGCGGCACAAAAGGGTAATAAAACCCTAATCTTCTTTTGTTCTATTTTTTTTTCTTCGGTTTGGAAACAAAAGGGGAACTCCCGTCCCTTTATTTTTGTAGTAAATGGTAGTGGGCTTAAGCCCAATTTCTTTTCCTTTTTGTATATACACAACCGGCCTCTTTTCTTTCCTTTTTTTTTGTCTTATTATATTTTTTTTTTAAACTTGTATAATGATAACACTTGTAATAAATAATACTTGTAATAAATTTCTCGCGTTTGTTCCGTTGATAGTTTCTACGTGAACGGTTCAAGTAAAATAACCCGCGTATTTACTATTAATGTTTAATTATTTCTGTAAGATAAAAAAATTCGTCTGTAATATTTCTGAGACTAAATAATTATTTCTAAATAATTATTTTACTGTCGTATTTAATTTCTGTGTTTTATCTCTGTCTAATAATTAATACTACATAGTTTATTAAAATTAAACTGCGTACTTAAATATTCTGATTTTTAAAATACGGGTTTTACAATTCTTCCCCTCTAAAATAATAATTCGTCCCCGAATTAAAAATACGACTATACTGGGTTTTACAGTATGCGTACTAGATCTTCTACTTATTCAGAGCCTGAGACTCGTGAAGATTTAGCTATGACAGGTGTGAAAAACAACAATAATCCACCGCACCTCAACAATAACAACAAAAATGGTCTTCCACAGCCCGATCTTCGGACAATGGAGGAGCTTTGTCAACCCACCATGTTTGGACGAGGAGGACCGATTGCGCCGATGCAAATCACGGCTCCGGAGTTTTCGTTGAAGCATCACATGATCCAGCAAGTGCAAACTAATCCATTCCGCGGAAGGCCTGATGATGATGCCAACAAACACCTCGACAAATTCATTACTATTACTCAAAGCATGAAGTTGCCCGGTGCTACTATGGATGTTCTTCGCCTTCAAATCTTCCCACATACTTTATCACACCACGCCGACAAATGGTTTGATCGTCTCCCGAAGAATTCCATTCATACTTGGGATGACATGACTCAACGCTTTTTGTCGCGCTACTTTCCACCATCCATGGTCACGAGCCTTCGAAATCAAATCAACGGTTTTATGCAAGAACCCGATGAATCTCTCTTTGATGCTTAGGAAATATATAATGTTTTGATCGATCGATGTCTAAACCACAACATGCTCCCCGTGACCTTAATTGATACTTTCTACAATGGTTTGACTTTTCGTGATCGTGATACGATTAATGCAGCCGCCGGTGGCACATTTATGAAAAGAAGACCCGAGGAGTGTAGAGAGCTTATTGAGAACATGACTACTCATCACAAAAATTGGGATTCCTCCGCTTCTTCAAGGAACAACCCGAGAGTCAATGTTTCTTCTACTTCAGCAAACCCCGACATGACCGAATTCACCCGCATGATGGCCGAAATGAACAAAAATACTTGCTCATCGCTTCAAACCAACAACAACAAGTTAAAGCGATAGCCAATACTTGTGAGACATGCGGCGGTCCTCACTCATACACTGATTGTCCTTCTAATCAAGGCAATCCGGAAAACGTGTATGCGGCTTATGGTAACTATTCACCGGAGAATTACCAAGCCCGCCCTCAAGGGGATCAAAATTTGCTAAGTTAGCGGTCTAACAACTATCTTTCACCCGGTTTTTCTCCTCAAAACCACAACCCCAACAACAATTACAATAGAAGCAACCAAATCCCACCTAGAGCTTCTAATCCTTATCACCCACCCGCTCAACAAGCCCCACCCATCAATCAAGATGTTGAAGCTTTAATGAGAACCCAAGGAGAGCAAATTAAGAATCTACAAAGCCAAATTATCAATTTGAAAGGGGATATCACTAAGCAAGGTAATGACATTAGATCCGAGCTTCGAAATGATATACAATCCTCCTTCAGCAATCAAACGAATGATTTGAAGAATATGTTGGCTAGTTTCTTACCAACCACTCAACCCTCTACTTCGGGCTCTCTTCCTTCAAACACCGTCACCAACCCGAGAGCGAATGTGAGTGCTATTACTACCCGTAGTGGAGCAACTTTAGTAGGACCATCTATCCCACCCCCAGTTACACCATCTACACTTCCTCCACCACCATTTATCCCTACTACTCCTACACCTAGTATTAGTTCACCATTATCGTCTCCGCCTCGTCATGAAGAAGTACCCAACAAGAATCCTCCACCAACCCCACCTTCCACCTTTAACCCTTCAACATCTCAACCTTTACCTTCTACACCTCCACCACCCAACCCCAACATTCCTTACCCTTCTCGATTCAACAAGGCTATAATTTTGACTAAGAACGACATTCAAGTCTCTAACTTTTTGGAAAAGATTGCCGGAATGAAAGTCAACTTTACCCTTGTTGAAGCTCTTGCCCAAATGCCACAATTTGTCAAGATGTTTAAGGAATTGCTTAGTAAGAAGGAGAAGATGGTCGAGTTTGTTAATACTCGCTTGAATGAAAATTGCTCTGCAATCCTTCTTAAACAACTTTCAGAAAAACTTGGAGATCCCGGTCGTTTTGTGCTACCTTGTACTTTTAACCAAACCGACAAATTTACTGCCTTAGCCGATCTCGGGGCAAGTATAAATTTGATGCCTTTAAATGTTTGGAAAAAGTTATCATTGCCCGACCTTACACCCACCAAGATGACTCTTGAGCTTGCAAATCGCACTCTCGCTTACCCCGTTGGTATTGCCGAAGATGTGTTCATTAAAGTTGGCACATTTACGTTTCCGGTCAACTTCGTCGTTGTTGACTATGAAATGGACCCTCGTATTCCGTTAATACTTGGATGCCCATTTTTGAGAACCGGTAGAGCTTTAATAGATGTGGATAAATGTGAACTCATCTTAAGAGTCGGGGATGATGCCCAAGTTTTTGAAATGGGGAAGCTTACAAGCAAAACCTATGGAAGAGAATCGGCGAATATGATTAATGTGCTCGATGATTTTGTCGTCTACAACAATCCTCTATTCGATTCTTGCACCGATAATCCACTGTTTCAAGATGATGTGGATGATTTTCTCTCCAATTTGGAACCTTCACCCATATATGATTCTCCACCGATCTATGATGCTTATGATGATGATTCTAGTTCAGATGGAGATGATTATGATGATTTTACTTCCGAGTATCCCGACATGCCCACTTATGATGATTTTCATGAGGCTGATACTCTTTCGAGTGATTCTTCTCATACTGAAGATCCTCCGCCTACAACACTTGATCCTACTTTGGATGACTACTCATTTGAGGAAGACTTTTCTAATTTTCTCAATACTTTCTTCCCTCATGAGAGAGATGCCCCTCCTTTGGACTTTGATGATTATGGTCTTCATCCTTCTACGGATTTGACGAAAATTTTTTCAAAGGAGAAGAAGCCGGCCGACACCTACATTCGCAGCATGTATGTTTTGACACCTCTTTGTCCACCTTCTGAGGACGAGGTTGTGCATTTTCTTAGTGGATCTTCTTCAAATTCTGCTGAGCCCGAGTGCTATTTTCCCCTAAAGGAAAAGGTGTTCGACCCCGGTATCGATATTCTTCAGCCATCTCAGTATCCATCTGATGAAATAAAAGGAAAGATTTTTGGACCTATTGGAGATATGCTTGCACCTCTTCACCCTTGCTTCCACCATGCTCCATCTTTGCTTAACGGAACCTTGCCTATTCTTCTTTGGCTAGCCTTGTTCGCCTTAAGCTTGTGCTATTTGATGGACGAAAACTATGTATTTGATCCCGGTGGATGTGTTTCGAGCTTCTTCCTATGATAATAAAGGTCGAGTCAGGCTCACGACTCGGTTAACAAAAATCAAGCACTTCTTGGGAGGCAACCCAAGTATCTATCTTTTAGCTATCTTTATCCTAAGTGTAGGGGGACCCGTTGGTGTTTGCTATTTCCTCTCTTCTCATATTCAGGGATTCGAGCGTTCAATGATCCACTCTTGATGATTTTTGACGACCCGTGATTCCGTGTTTCTGTCTTCCCGGTTCTATCCTAAACTCTTTTCGATTCACTATTTTATATTTCTCAAATATTATAATAGGAATCTCGTTAGTTGTCTTTTCCTTAGCAAGATTTAAACAACGTGCACAATGTCCTAAGTGTAGGGGAGTTTACTCCCACATGCTTAAACATTGAGGACAATGTTTATATCAAGTGTAGGGGGACTTCTATCGAAGTTAAGTGGTCTTTTCCTTGTATTTGTCCTCATTTTAACCGGAAAATCAATTTTTCGACATTTTTCAAAATTTTTGATCTATTCTGGCCTAGTAGTTTTACCTTTGTATAGTTATTTTCTTTCTTTCTTTACTAGAATAAATTTTAATAAAGTGGTTTTAATTTTCTACGTTGTGAATCTTTTGACTCAACCCGAGTTTACTTATCTAAGTTTACTCTAGCTAGTATCCTTAACGTGTTTAAGTCAAGTTTTGCTAAGCTTTTATATAGGGAGCTATAAAACACGAAAGTCTTAACTCTCACGGGTTAAGAACAAGAACTTTTCGCAAGTTCCTATAATTGATCCTAGAGAGTCGTTTATCAAGGGAACTTTAAAATGAGATTTCTAAACTTGAAAAAGTCTAAGAGTTTGCAAGATCCTATAGACGACTCGAAAACCCAAAACTTTGATTTAATAGGCTAAGCATCCACGATTCTCATTACTTGAGATTTTAAATTGTGGAGTTCGAGAGATGATAGAGTCAATTATAAGTTTGGTATTCTTTCTTGAATTTATGTGAGTTAATTATAAGCCTATTCTCCCATCGCTTGCTAATAATTTTATCTGCAATAAATAAGGTTGTAGGATTTGAAAAGTTACTTAGCTTCTAGCCCAAGATCGTTTAGAAGTTGCTCGGTATGAATTAGAGTTCATAGCCAAGGCATAACTTATTGAAGCGGTATGAGAAGATTGGCGAGTCCGAAAAGGCCCTAACAAGGCATGAGGGATACATTTTGTTGCTAAAGATCCAAAAGTGATGTGAAGAATCATTTATCAAAAATCAATATGAAGGATCGAGACACACGACGAAAAGCAAATACTCCCCTAAAGATCATGGAGAAGTCTATCCAAAAAGGCCCTAACAAGGTATGAGGATAAATAGATCCAAGTCCTAAAAGGAGGCGGATCGTTGTATATCAAAGTCCAAAATAATGATTGGAGAAAAATGAAGAAGTCATGGTCCAAGTATGAAGAATCTCTCAAAACTTCAAGTGAAGAAATTCCTAGTATGAAGAGAAGACCATTATTTCATGAACGTCTCTCAAGATTTGAAGTATGAAGTCGCTACCAAATATCGGTCCGAGAAAGGTCTCAAATCGCGAAGCGAGTTATGCCAAGATATGAACTTTTTGAGGTCCCGAGAAGCAGTTTTAAAAGATTTTGTCCTTTAGCTAACTATTGATTAAATCGTGCCACTTTATTTTCAGCCTAAATAACTATCAAAATAAGTCAACAATGCATCCTCGTGATCATTCAAGACAATAATAAAATATAAGAGATACACCTAGGAATAAGGGAGTCTAAGTAAATAATTGGCCCACATGAGTTCGTGTTAGTTTGCTAACTTATAATAACAATGATCTCGTTTTTAAGCTTGGTTTGGAGAATGTGAAAACTTGAGGATGATGATCATTCATGACATTTCCAAAACCCTAAGGTATGTTTCTGATTTCTTTACTTAATTTCTTTCTTTGAATGTTTAATAAAATTTCTATCTCTTTAATAAAGACCAAAATGGATTGATTATGATTGAAAATGTAAAACGTGCTTTGTAACTAATGCATTGCATGAGGGCATTGCAATGATCAAGTGTAGGAGATTTGATAGGTGTGTAAACACCCATCCTTTTTACCACTTAACTACAATAATAACCAAGCCAAAACGTGTATTTTATATCATAAATGTCGTAATTATGCGTGGTTTGTGTTTTTGTTGTGATTTAGGACGAAAATGTGAAAAGGGGAGAAAACACGGGCTTTCACGGGCTTTTATCAAAGAAAAAGACAAAAGACGAAGTCACGAAATCAAGAGTGCAAAAAGAACGGAAGTCCAAGACCAATTCTAAAGATTTATCGAAGAAAAAGTCAAAAGACGGAAGTTTACTAAAAGCCGAAGAACTCAAGTCTAATTTATTGAAGAATTTACAAGACGAGTTTATTAATCCCGAGACATAAGTCAAAGAATTTGGAAGATTAAGGACTAAACAAGTAATTAAAGAAAGAAGAAAGAGGGGAGGAAGCTTCATTCCACTAATCACCTCCTCCCCTATAAACAGATCATTAGTGATTTCATTTTTTTTTGTTGGCTAATAGTGACAATTAGTTCTTCCACCATTTTAATTACTTGCTCTTTAAATTCATGTCATTTACTTAATTGTCTTGCACCTTAAATTCCTTTAATTCAAGTAAGTTTCTTTTTCATGTTATTGAATCTTTATCTTTATTGTTAATCTCTCATCTTCCTTTCTTGTAATTGATTTAATCTTATGTTTATGTTTATGTTCTTGAGTTTTTATTGATTTAATCAAGTGGGTTTTGATTTTGTTGGTGTTTGATTGTTAGTTTTATTGATTTGGATTGTTTGTTTATGATTAGTAGATGTTTATTGATTAGTCTTGCTTAATCTTTTGGTTGATTTTGATTAGTTTGGTTTAGATTCGTTTCTTTTTGTTTCCGTGTTCTTCATTACTGTTTGTTTGCCCAGGTATTCCGAATCAAGGCCATTTATTCCGAACGAAGGCTGTCTGTTGATTATTCCGGATCAAACCATTTATTCCGGATAAAGGAGTTGGTCTAAAATATTCTGGATCAAGGTGTTATCTTGAACCAAGCTTATATTCCGAGTGAAGGATTTATTCTGGATAAGTGATATATTCCGGATGAACCATTATTCTGAGTGAAGAATATATTCCGAATAAAAGCTTTAGTCTGCAATATTCCGGATCAGCAACATATTCCGAATCAACTGGATATTACGGATCAACAACTTATTCCGGATCAAGACATTCTGGATGAAGGCTTTCTGTTGATTATTCCGGATCAAGGAAAATATTCCGAATAAAGAATTTACTCCGGATAAGTGACATATTCCGAATAAAGGATTTATTCCGGATGAGCTACTTATTCCGGATGAAGGAGTGATTATTCCGGATGAACTTATATTCTGAGTGAAGCATTCTTTCCGAACGAAGGTATATTCCGGATAAACTTGTTATTCCGGATGAGTGTTTTGTTTGATTATTCCGAATGACCTTTGTTATTCCGGATGAATCAAACATTCCGGATGAAGGTGATATTCCGAATGAAATGTTTTTTTAGTCTGTTTTAAGTTGAAGTTTTAAATGATTAAGCTTTACTTTACCCACCTTTTTAATTAGTCGCACTTTAAGTTTACTTGCCTTAGATTTATTTTAAGCTTGCCTTAGTTTATGTTTAAGTTTGCCTTTAGGATAGTTTTAAGTTCGCATTATTTACTTTAATTGCCCATTTACTTTTCGTCACGCTTTAATTTCTTGCCATTTATTTCAAATTAAATTTAGATTTTAATTACCGCCATTTACTTTAAAGTTTTTGCACTTTTTATTTACTACAACGACAAATATTTTTGTTTCCACCAAAAGACAATTGAGTCACACATTAATCCAGTAATCAATTCGAGGAGACCACTCCAACGAACTTTAATTTTCATACTGGCCAAAAGCCTCGTATTAGGTATTACTTCATGATATGAAAGCATACTACTAGAAAACAACTCAAAAGAGTGTTTAAATAAACTTTATGTATTCTTTATAAATTATCATTCAAAATCAGATATTTTCAATAAAACAACTTGTACATACTCTGTACATCACAGGTTCACGAGATCTAGAAAATAGGTTTGAATGATAAAAGTTCCCAAGTCTATATCTCTTCACGTCATCATTCTGCTTCTCCATGCTATTAGTTATCAAAACCTGGAATATATGCTTAAAGTCAACATAAAGGTTGAATGAATTCATAGGTTTAAAAATAATTTGAATACAAGATCCAGTTTCTGAGTTACATTATTATTCGCTCGTGAGTTAAATAATAAATGAATCAATGTACTAAGCTTATGATACCGCTGCTAGAGATATCAGAAACCAACAATTGCCCTTATGAGGAAGTGTGTCAAACTAGCATGATTAGCAAAATAAAGTTTGCTTGTTTGACCACTGAGGTACTACCAAGTGCGACTTGCCTAGACAGGGGATATCAATCCCCAAATAGTACCATTAACAATATTGGCGCTCATTTTCAAGAAATGATTAGCGGTTCACAATTAAAAAGGGCAATTGTCGAAACCTTGCTTTGATGATACGCCATAATTTAAGGCCGCAGTAAACATAGTATCAATAATCATATCTGAGAAGCATACCAAAAACACTTGTATTCCATTTTTAGCATATATTCTTGATGTAGTGTTTTTACTACTCTTTAGGAAAAGAGAGCAAAAGTGGCAAGTATTAAGTGTCGGTTTAGGAAAACCAAGCACTAATGACCAATGAAGTAAAAGTTCGTTTCCCAAGGAGGCAAGTGCGTTGTGTTAAGAGATGATTAATGGTTTGTGATTATATTGATGAGAAATGAAAAGAAGAAAAGAGATTAGAAGAGAATGACGGTTACGATTATGAATAAAACTAAGACGAATAGTCGTGCTCGTAAAACCGTAAAAAATGACCAAATTAAAAATTTACCCTAAAAATTCCTAGAAAATTACAATAAATTCTAAAAAATGTAATTAGAGTTTACAAAAAATCAAAAATCACTCAAACCTTTTATTTAATTAAATAATAATTTTTTAATGCTAATTAATGCCCAAAAAATCAGGTTAAATAATAAAAAGCCCACAATGAGATTTTTTAACTTGTAAACCTCAAAAATGACTTACCTAAATTTAAAACTATTTTTAAAAAATTTAAAATTAATTAAAACTATTTAAAAACAATTAAAAACTATTAATACTTAAAATAATTCTAAAATTAATCTAATGACAATAAAAATATTCAAAAAATTGTAAAATTCCTAACTTAATTTATATGATCTAAGAAAAATGAAAAAACTTGAAAAATCTAAATTTCAATTTTTAATAATAAAATAATAATAAAAATCCAAAATTTATAAAAAAATTCTAAAAAGTTGCGAACCTACTTATTTTAACCTAAATAATACAGAAATGAAATTGAAATTACAAAAATACCCCTATTGGGCCTAGAAATGGGCTAAAAGTCCAAACAGTCCCTTAATGGGCTCAAATTGGCCCAATAAGAAATATGTTGTCCAAATAAGCCCAAAAGCTCCTATTTGACTTAAAATTTGATTTTAAGAACAAAACTATGAAGGCCCAAAAGCTGAAAATGTGTTTAAGCTAGCTTATTTCACAGCAGCTTATTCTTAATGGGCTTTTTGGCCCATTAATCTATAAGCTGATGCCATAAGCTCAAATTTGACACACAAGCTTCTCTTGAGTTAGTTAAGAGATATGTAAATATAAAATTGGAAAAAGCACAAGAAATAAGCCTGAAATAAGCCAAGACTCTCTTCACAAAATGACAAAATAGTCGTTTTTGAGTTCTAGACCACCTCAAGTGCTGATTCAACTTTCAAAAGCTTTTAAATGACTTAATTAAGCTAAATAATCAAAAAAATTTCAAATAAGCACAAGCAATAAGCCAGAATAAGCAGATAAGCACTTGTTTAAAAGTCAACTTAATGAGTTTTCTAGTAAAAAGTCAAATTCAAAGTCTAATAAGCTCCAGATCAACTAAATGGGTCAAATGAGGAAGATCTATCACAAAAAATAAGTTTTTGCAAGTGTGGATAAGCCAAATTGGCTTATGAATAAACTGAATGATGATTTACACTAGCAGGGGCTAGTTTTTGAGGTTGAGCAGTGGGAACTTTTCCCCCTGCTTGACCTTTTTGACTTTTTGTCTTATATGACTTTTGTTGATTCAAGTTACAAACAAGGCACCCTTTTAATCAGTGGATCACAAGGAGTCAAGAACAACAAAAATATCACACTTCCAATCAGCCATTCAGTGCAGTTAATTCAATTTATCACCAGAAATGCACTAGACATACATAAGCAATTATGAACTCAATAAGCTATTTTAGCACAATTCAGCCAACCAAATTGCACCAAAAGCATACACAAGCTATAATTATTTCAAATGAACAAATTTAAACAGGTTTCATGCAATGGTTCAAGGTCTAGATCAAGATTCAAACACAAAATAGTTACTGATGAACAAGAGCAAGCAGACTTTTTACTTTGCTAATATACTTGACCACCAAGCCAATTTTAAACACTCAAATCTTCAAATCAGGTTACACAAACTTTGATTTAACACCTTTTAGCCCTAAACATGCATACACTCTAAGTGTTTCCAAATTCTTAGGTCAAAAACAGTCAAATCAAGTGAGATATAGCACAATCTTTAAATTGATGTTTCAAAGCTAAAAACTTGTAGGTTTTAGCATACAACCAAGTGTTAAACAGATTCCAACTCAAATAATCAACAAACACACACTCAAATCCAACTTGTGCACTTAAACAGGTAATCCCAAACACCCCTTATCTTTTTCAAATCAAAATTTAAACAAGTATAAGTGTATTCCAATGTTACCCAAACCCAATCAAACACAATAACAGATGTATTATGCAGTATCAAGCAAGATCAAGCAACAAATTCAACCAGAACACAAGCAATGCACCAAATGTAACACCCCCAAATTTATACTATTCAATACAGCGGAAGACTCGTTGGTGTTACGGGATAGCACATTACTCACATCATAGACAACACTTAAAAATCGCGTCATTTAATAATAAATCATTTCCATTCATAAATATCAAATTTACATAGGTCCCAAGTCATTGTATTTCATACAAGTTTTACAAAGAATTTGAATGGAATTTATTATTTAAGTGCGGGCCATGAATTCTTGTTGTCTTCCCGAGAATTACCTTCAACTACTTGAGATAAAACATGTTAAAAGAAAAGGTCAGCGAAAACGCCGATGTTAATTCATAGAGTTTAATAAACCATCAATATATCATTGGTATATAATTATTACCGAAAATCATTTTGTACAAATGTTTGTAATAGGCCATAAAATAGGCTAAAAACATTTTATACAAATCCTTGTCAAAATCATAATATAGGCTTTCGCCTTCAAAACCATTATACGAACCAATGTCGTAAAAATATCCTACAATACGTTTTATAACGTTGTATAGAGTTAAATAAAAACCGTTATATGAATATGGTTATGTAAAACCAAAACCAAAACACGAACATAATATCAATAATAAGACCCCGTATTGCTATTCAGGCAATATATCGTAATTCAGTGCGTATAGCAGTATTTCGTTATTTGTGGATTATTATAAGCCGCATGACATTGTTACCTTACTACAGCAAACAACGGGTAGCTAACCCGAAACTCATTTGACCATCTAAATTAGCGTGTCGTCACAATAATCACGCTTGTGTAAATCTTCTCATACATACATTCGCTTACCAATCAATGTGGCACGACGGGGATCAACTGTCAAGGCGCGAACTGGGGTGATCGTCCCCAAATAGTACTATTATATGCATAAGCGTCTACCAACTCCCGGTAGTTCACAATTCATGCTAATGGGACTTTTAGTGACATAACCTAACTTTAATAATCCATTTCATTTCATCTATCGGGTCATATAATCATACATCGGGTCATACAATCATTCGGGTCCAAATCAATAAACAAACAATTTGGGACAAATGGTGTCCTATTTTATCAAAACTAACATGTTATCTCCCTCGCGGGTTTATAAAACATTTCAAAAAAACATTTAAAAGAGTGCGAGGCTATGAACTCACGTTGATGTGGGAAGGCGGTTATCGGCGATTTGGATGTACAGTACGTGCTTCAATCACGGAAACCTAGACAAATAATACTCGTCTTAGACTTTTGTCCAATGACTTTATCAAAATAAAAATTATTTATATATATGATGACTTTATACATATGATGATGATCAAGTGGGTTTATATATTCTCATTCACTCATTTTTGTGTTATGTGTTGACAACTTTTATATTAGTTTACTAGTTTTACCTATTTACATGTTTTAGGTCCAATAAGCCTTTTATAAGTCCATTAACTTGTATTAATACATTTTATACTTTTTTTATCAGTATTATACTTTACATGTTTGGCCCAAGTGGGTTAAGCCCAATAAGTAAATTTATAAGTGTTATACTAACTAGTCGGGTTTATAGTCCAATAAGGCTACTTTGGCCCGTTAATGTCTATATGTTGTATAGTTTAGGTTTTATCGGTTTTTACTTGTTATATAAGTTCATTTATCAGTATGTGAGTTTATAAAAGTTTATATTAGACGGGTTCGACCGTCTAAGTTTTATTTGACAAAAACGTTAATCTTTCGGTTTTAGCCGAAAAGACGTAAAACTTAGTATATAGTTTATATAACTTATAAAACTTACCAAAATACCATTTTTATATAGTGTCCATTTATTTATCCTTATGCATATTTATATAAATGAAATATATAAGTTAGTGGGTTTTAATTCACATTTTATACTATATTTATTTTAGTGCTTATATATTAATATTAAACTTTAATTTCACAAAATCAGTCCTAAATTTAAAGTTCACTAAAATGCCCATATCTAGAGTTTTATAATGAGATAGGACCTCAAATTTTTATCACAGAAAATACATGATATGTGCTTCATTTTATTCCTTATAGCTATTGATGAATCAACTTCTAAATATTTTAATAAATTCGTCCAAAATAGTGTAGGCATATTTGCACTCTAAACTTGTTTTGATCATATCTCACTCATTTTTATGATTCCATTTCATGGCCAACTCTCACATGTGTATAACACCTAATACTTACTGTATATTGATTCCACTTTACCATTTTATCAGTTTATCATTTGGTTACTTACTGTTTTTATACAGCCATCTTATTAAGCAAGATTTAACCATTTTTACATGTGGTTTTTCCATCTTTTTACCTATGTTTATCAAATCTATCAACACCAAATCCCCACATAATATTTTTAATCATCATTCTGTTGATCCCAAACTTAGATCAATTGAGCTTGTGTATACGAGATTAGATCAAGTTATACACGTAGAGAAACCTTTGTATATGTATAAAGTAATCTAAGTGTTATGCGGAATTAACACTTAAACAAGAACACACAAAGATGTAAACAAACTTTCACTTGATTGATAATAACAAACTTGCTTACAATGAAAGTGTTTAACGTATGAAAACTTATATATATGAAACATAACCTAAAGGTCTTCTTTTATAGACATAAGAAGCCTTGTACAAGAGTCTACGTATCAACTATTCTAAATAAAGATAATTATAGAAAATACAATGTTGAACTTATCTTTACTATAAACAAACTAGAAACAATATACGCATAGACTAAATCTTTCCATCAGTGCTTGTCTTCATCCTATCAACGCTTGACTTCTTCTTGTCAACGCTTGATCTGTCAGCATTTGTTTTCTTCCTATCAACGCTTGTTTTCCTCTTGTCAGCGCTCAAGTGGACTGGCTACATTTTATTACCAACAATCCTCCCCTAAACTTGATATCTACTCTAGTAATCAAGTTTCGGAATAAACAATAAGAACTAGGAGGAATCTTACAACTTTTATCATATTGGTAATAAATATGTCTGATCAAATCTTTGGCCACGTCACTTGAATAATCAATCTCCTGCTGGGTTGTCTTCATCTTCTCCAAAACTTCTTTAGACATGGAATACTGACCATCTACAAGATACTCAGCAAACTTTGTAGAACTCAAATAATATACACCAGCAGCTGAATACAAACGCCATTAAAGACCACTGAGGTCATCTTCAAGATCCTTCCAAACAGCAGGATCTTCATCTCTTGGTCCACACATTCTCTTGAATGTTGACCAAAGTTTTATTGCATTGACTGAAGTAGGAGCTTTAGTCTCATACTTGGCTTCCAACAACCTCCAAAGGTCTACCAAGTCTTCTCTATCAACACTTGCAAAAAGAGATATGAGTGTAGTAAAAGTGTGTACCTCTTTCCCATACCTACCAATCTTCCAAAACCCACATTCATCTTCTTCATAGCTTATAATAGGGTTTCTGGAATCAAGAGGTAACACTTGTACCATATCTGAAGCTTCCAATGGTGAGAGCTTAATGCTCTTTCTTATAACAGCTTCACTTGGATTCAATCTATCCATATCTTTAGGAAACTCAAGAGGAACTCCCTTCTTCAAAGGTCTGGGAACAATCATTGCCTTCTTAAGCTCCATCTCTTTTGCAAGTTCTTCTTTCCTTTCATCAGAAAGAAATCTTAGAGTGTTTTATTCCTGCACTATTGCCCAAATGGGATAAGCCTTGTACTCCAACTCTTCAAAGGATAATGCCAACAATTTCTTATAGGTCCATCCTGTTCCATGACACCTGAGTAGCATGTAGTACAGCTCCCTTCTATCCCTTTTCAACATTGAGAGAATATTGCTAGCTATGTGTTTCAGAATTACCTTGCAGTCTTTTTGTACTCTTAGAAGAATCTTCAAACCCCATATTTGGTCTAAAATAGTCAAATCTGGATTCTCCATACACCTATCTTCCCAAGCATGGTACATCTGAACAACTTCTGGCATATCAAAATCTACTTGTAATTTCAACTCATTCAGCTTCTCTCTTGCCAAATCAGCACCATACTCAAGTCTTTCTGGTTGTTCTATTATCATCACACTTGAGTCTGAACTAGCTTCATCACTTCCTTCTTGTTCCTCTAAAGTGGCAACAAAAGGTGATTCACCAACCTTCTTTCTTTCTTGTTCCACAAGTTGTGCAGCCAACCTTCTATCAAACTCAACCTGTGCTGCATTCTTTGGAACATCTACTTCTACCATAATTCCTTTACCCTTATCTAATGAATCAATGATGGGTAAGGATGATGGTAATACCTGTGAAGATACTTCTTTGATGATAGATGATGACTGGAATACATCAACCTCATCTGCAGGTCTGTCAACGCTCAAATTTCTTTTGTCAGCGCCCAATTTGCTCATGTCAGCGCTTGGTGTGTCAACTATCAAATTTTGCTTGTCAACGCCCAAATTACCTGTCTTAGCGCCTCTTGTAATTTGCTCCAACATAGCTGTAAAAGGCAAGTCTAAATTTGTAGGAGTTCCCAGAG
Organism: Glebionis coronaria; assembly: GCA_025667525.1. NCBI lineage: Eukaryota > Viridiplantae > Streptophyta > Magnoliopsida > Asterales > Asteraceae > Glebionis > Glebionis coronaria. The sequence goes on along the minus strand of CM046881.1, from coordinate 288,808,875 downwards.
ATCTAACAAAACCTGGTTGCTTCTTCAAACTAGTTAGGGCTTCAGCAACACCCAAAGATTCACCATCATGTGAGCCCTTATCACTCACATTTATCTTCTCATCCTCCCCTTTGAAAGATTCCTCCATCCCACGCCTTGTGTTATCATGCTCCAAAATAACAATCCTCTCCCTCAATTGCTTGAGTTCAAGGCCTTGTGTACTGACAATTTGTACCAAGTCTGCATTTTGCTTTTGCAAGCTAATGAAGACAGCCATCAATTCCATTAATGTCATTGGTTCCAATCTGCCCTCCTCCAAAATGGGTATTTGACCTCCCAAGTTAGATTCATGGGGCATGGATAAGGTCTTAAAGATGTTAGGACTGTCTTGGCCTGTATCTAAGCCAGAACTAATAGTCCCAGCCTCATCTATAGCACCAACCACACTTGTGGTGGTGGTTCTCTCTGCTACATGGCTAGGACCACTAGAGGAGAACACTCCAGTAGTCCTTTGGCGTTTTTGAAACCTATATTATGGTGGGTAGAAGATGATGTGGATTGGGTGGATGTGGGTTGGTTAAGGGGTGTTTGGGTATGTGAAGGAATTGTGTCAACGTCTGGATTAGGTGTATCAACGCCAACATTTAATGTGTCAGCGTCAAAGGGTTCTTGGTCAATTTGCATGTGTTGAGGTGAAGGTAAAGGTTCTGGTATTGGGTCAAGTTGTGGTTGTATGGTCTGGTTGGGGTTGTGTTGCTTTAAGAACAGCAAGTATAGATGGGGTGAGGGGTAAGTCGCGGTGAGGGGGTGAGTTCATCTTTGCAAAAATAGCTTTCTTTTGCACCGGGATCTCATAAAAATCATCGTGATCCCTTGTGCAGTAATTTTGGACATCAAAAACCATTTGTAAAAATCTGGGATAAGCTAATGTCATCTTACTCCCTTTGTTTTTACATACGCCATCAAAAATCATTTTAGAATAATTAAACTTTTTTCCACGTGCAATGCACACAATAGCACTAGCAATGGATCTATTAATCTCATTGAATGCGGTACACTTAGGACTCAAACATTGTAAGATGACATGTATGAGGTACTTCCAGGCTGAGGGAAACTCCTGTTTATGATATTTGTTTAAAGTTATCTCATCAGGGAAAGGATAACCCAAAGCCCTTAGTCCTTGTTCTATTTCACGAATGGGGAGGGTGGTTATACCATCAGCATCATCAAGATGCAAAGCCTGGCGAACCAAGGCTTCAGTAATTACCCATGTGTGCCCATGAACAATAGATGATAATGTAGTCACGTTATTAACTGTTGAGGAACTAACAGTGTTCTAAAAATGCTTAATATGTGTGATAGAGATGAGAGGAGCATGAGAAAGAGCATACCTAATTGGGGATGCATTCAAATACGCCACCATCTGGGTGTATTGGGGAAATAGAGTATCATCAGCATCCAAATATGCTATCATGTTGTGTTGACTCCTGAATCCCAATACCAAATCACTTGGTTTAAATTTTGGTGCCATTGTAGAAGAAAGCTGTTTGAATGATTGATAAAGATGAAGTATAGGAGAAAATTGTTAGACAAGAATGATAGATACCCTGTTTAAAAATAGGAGCCAAATATATAGGAGAGAAATATGCATGTGATTGGTCAAAAATGAGGTAACTATTTTCAAAATATAATCATGAAAATATTGAAAAGGAAATAAGTTATCTCATGCATTAATTGAAAGTTATCTGCTCCCAAAATTACGACCCCAAAATTCGTCAAAAAGTAACAACTGGGTAGGTCCCAATGTGTGTCAACGGTCAAAAATAACCCATCAACGCCCAACGGCTATATTCTTGTCAACGTTTGCCAAAGCCATGTCAGCGTCTAAATTGGTCACAACAACGCTTGGAAAAATACTTGTCAGCGTCCAAAAATAAAAATATTAAAAATGAAAAAGGACCTTAACAAAGTAATTTATCCTAGTGAAGATAACCAATAAGTTGATAATTATTATAGGGCGGCAAGCACTGTCCAGTTATGCACACTTGCTTATGCAAGATAGACATATCAGTCCTCTAGTGTCCCTTGCTAACCAAAACTCTTAACAACTAAGTTATCTCATAAAATTCCTTGTTACTCCCAGGTAAAACCCATGATAAAATCATTCCCAAGTCTCCCAACAGACCACAACCAAATCTAGGCCAAAAATGTCTTGGCAGCATGCATAGTATATCAACTTTGCATGCTACAGTGCCTCATGATTTAGTAAAACTAACTCATACTCACCTGTGGACACAATCTAGAATTGTGATAAGAGTATCATAAGAATACCCAAAAGTTCTAAAGGTTCCTAAAACCTCCCCTTAAACTGTGATACATATGTTGCCTAAAATATGCATGAACATAAAAAATTTATGTCAAGATAGGAATATAAATATTCCAACCATCATCCATAAATAAAAACATGCTCAAATGATTCTTCAAGGATCCATAAGCAACTCTGTATCCAATGGTATAATGCTAACACCACCTGCACATTTAGATTAAAAACCACAAAACTAACATTGTTGCTGACAACGTCCCGATAACACTTGTCAGCGTTAAGGAAACATTTGTCAGTGTTAGACAAATATATTGCTGACAATGTCACAATAACACTTATCAACGTTAAAGTAACCTTTTTCAGTGTTAGAAAAATATAGTGGAAAATCTAAATCCTAAAAAAGACCAATAACAATGCATTATCCTGTACATACTTTTACAAAAAGACCCAAAAACACATATTATGTGAGATTGATCATTACAATACTTGTTACCAAGTACTGGAACCTTCCAGCATCAAAAGGTTTAGTCAATATATCAGACACATTTTCTTCTGTGTCAACCCTATCTGGTTGTATTAAACCCTTTTCAAAACAATCCCTTATAAAATGGTGTCTAATTTCTATGTGTTTTGTTTTAGAATGATGTACAGGATTCTTAATAATGCATAAAGTGTTGTTATTGTCAACAAATATCTTGGTATGCATGAAATTATACCCATAATCCAACAGCTGGTTCTGAATCCATAAGACTTGTCCACAACAAGCAGCTGCTGCAACATACTTTGCTTCAGTTGTAGAATTGGCCACCACTGTTTGTTTCTTGCATTGCCAGGATATCAACCTACTCCCAAGAAACTGACATCCACCAGTTGTGGATTTTTTATCAAACTTATCACCTCCATAGTCACTGTCTGAATATGCAATAAGCTCCAAAGGTGAATCTTTTGGGTACCATAAGCCAAGATCTGGATAACATCTTAGGTACCTAAAGATTCTCTTGACAGCATAAAGGTGACATTCTTTGGGAGTCACTTGATGGCGTGCACATGCACACACAGTAAACATGATGTCAGGTCTTGAGGCTGTGAGATACATCAATGAACCAATCATTGATCTATCGTGCCTGACATCCACATCTTTCCATCTCCAACCTTTCCCCAAGGGTGTTCCCTATCCATAGGAGTAGTAGCCCTCTTTTCATGTGGAGAAAAGCCAAACTTCTTCAAGATCTCTGCTACATACTTATCCTGAGAGATGAAGACACCATCTTCTTTCTACTGAACTTGTAACCCTAGAAAGAAGTTCATCTCCCCCATTGCACTCATCTTGAATTTGTCTGTCATAAGCTTGGAAAAGACTTCACTCATCTTTGGATTGGTGGAGCCAAAGATGATATCATCAACATAAACCTGAACAAGTATGACATCCTTACCAGCCTTCTTTGTAAATAATGTTTGGTCTATGGTGCCCCTTTTGAATCCATTGTCCACCAAATAAGTGGATAATGAGCTATACCATGCTCTTGGGGCTTGATGAAGTCCATACATAGCTTTCTTGACTCTATACACCTTGTCTGGATTCTCTGGATCCTCAAAACCAGGAGGCTGCATAACATATGCCTCCTCAACAAGTGTTCCATAGCGGAAAGCACTCTTCACATCCATTTGATAGACAGTGAAGCCCATGCAGGAGCATAGGCTAGAAATATCCTTATAGCCTCAATCCTTGCAACTGGTGCAAAGACCTCCTCATAGTCTATCCCTTCCTCTTGTGTATATCCCTGAGCCACTAAACGTGCCTTGTTTCTGACCATAATGCCTCTTTCATCTTTCTTGTTTCTTAGAACCCATCTTATCCCAATAGGTCTGACATACCTGGGACAATCAACCAGTTCCCAAACATCTTGAATAACAAATTGGTGAAGCTCATCCTGCATTGCTTCCACCCAACTTGGTTCTCTGATACCAACATATATGCTACACTTGAGGGGAAGCAATTTGAAGATCATGTACAACTTACAAGAGATACACATAGAGTTTTGCCAACATCAACTAGGGGAAGATTGTTGGGTCAAAAAGTTGATGTGGCAGAAACTTAAAAACGAAGAAAACATGCAGATTTTGTCTAAGCGTTGTCAAGAGCAAATCAAGCGTTGACAAGAGCAAATCGGAGGTTGATGGCTCAAGCATTGTCATGTACAATCCAAGCATTGTCATGTACAAACTAAGCATTGATAGAAACGTAGACAAGAAGCCTTTGGAAGCTTTTATTTAGACAAACATGCATGATATATTATGTATAAGTTTATTTAAATAGAAGATTTACATGTTTATTTATTCTTATCTCTTGTAAAACCCTAATCCTTTCACTATAAAAGGAACCAAGGTTTATTAGGTTATTCATAACTCATATTCACAATGTAAACCTAAAAGCGTGTGTCGACTAGGTGTGGGATTCAATGTACACACACCTAGTGGTTTTTTATTATTAATATAATGAGCAACCCAATTGTTTTACTTCATGTTCTTTGTGCCTAAACACCTTGTTAAACGTGTTTCATTCTATTCCGCCTTGATTCAATCAAGTGAATGAGATTCGTTCCTAGTAGCTAAAAGATCCGTGAATCTTAGGATTCCTCAATTTATTAACACATTCTCCTAGGGTTTGTGAGGCCTTATCAAATCTCTGAATTTTAAGGTCAACATTATCCTTATTCTTAATAGCCTCATCTAACTTAGCCTATAGTTCACCATTAACCCTTTCCATGATATTTCTAACATCATTACTAGCATTTAACTCATGTTTTAAGATATTTATTTTGTCTTTTAAGTCAAATTCCATTTTCTTGTACTCAGAAACTGTCTTCTCAGTTTGAGTGAGAGCAATTTGATAATTAGACAATTTGTAGCTGTGACAATCCGTCAATTTACGATTGATATTTTATTCTCAAATATTATTTGAAAATATTATTTTAATGTTACAATATGAACTCACTTATTTTTGGGAATAAATTTGGATTTACGTCTTGAAGTAGCATCGACTACGTCTAAACCGGAGGATTCAACGTTACGTGCCGACGTTTACATACACCGTCTTTGGTGACAGTCCGACATTTCAGAAAATAAATTTATCCGTGAATATTATTTTGGAGTTTTAAATTTGGGTTGGTTCATAAACTCACAAATTTACGAGAAGAAATTAGGACTTACGATTTTATTTTAACGTCCTTTACGACTAAACCGGAAACCCTAGGATTACGTATTTACGTTTTCGAACTCCGTTTTTGATGAGACAAATTTTATTGGATTCGTTTTGTGACGTCGATTCATAATTTATAAAAACGTTTTTCGTAAAACGACCCGAGGGCACGCAAATCGAGGAAACTAGAATCGAGGAGTACCCGTAAATAAATGGGGATGAGACAAGTGGGACACTTGTCCCACCCCCACTCAAAACCAGCCCTAACTAGCCACACAACACCACCAAACCATATTTTGTGTCAAGTTGTAAGCTAAGTTAACACTTGTCACTTAGGCTTACAACTTAAGCTACCAAATGAACTAAAACTACTAGCCATTACCACTTATTCATTTACCACTCATGCAAACAACTAAATCCTCTCTTCCTCTCTCTAGGATTTCGTCCCAAACTCATCCAAAACAACCTCCATTTGATCTTGATTCAACCATAAATCATATGTATAATTTACATATGATGAAAACACATTGAAGTTATGAAGATTGGAGGTGATTTTAACATGTAAAAAGGAGTTTTCAAGGGAGTTTGGGGGCTGATTTCTCAAGGAGTTTTCATGAAGAACAAGGGCTGATTTTTGGAGGAATCTACAAATACTTGGTGATCCTAGAAGTGGTGTTGATATCTCATAAGATTGGTTACCCAAAACCATGTCTTGTTCACCCAAAAGCTCATCAATTCATCACTTTGGTGGTATAAAGATTGTCCTCCTCATCTTCTTGTTATTTTGATTATGTAAACATGTATTTTATTTCCTATTGTATATGTATATGATGATTATATGATGATAAAAATGTTATGTGGGGATTTGGTGTTGATAAACATGATTAAAAAGGTGAAAAACCATAAGAAACAAGGTTAAAATCTTGGTTAAATTTGTTGGCTGTATAAAACAGTAAAGATACAGGTCATGGATTGATAAAATGATGAAGTAGAATGGATTTACAGTAAGCTATGGGTCTTGTACACATGTGAGAGTTGGCCATGCAATGGAATCAAAATAATGAGTGAGATATGATCAAAACAAGTTTAGGGTATAAATCTGAGGTTACTGTTTTGGACGATTTTTAGAAAATATTTAGAAGATGATTCAACAGTAGCTATAGAAGAGTTAAATGTAGCACATATCATGTAGTTTATGTGATAAAAATTTGAGCTTCTATCTCCATATAGAACTCAAGATATGGCAGTTTTGGTAAAAGTAAAGATAAAAATCAGATTTTGGAAATTAAAAGTATAATAATATTATATAAGCACTCAAAACTTTAATGTATAAAATATAAATTAAAACCCACTAACTCATGGATTCTATTTATATAAATATATAAAAGGGGGAATAAGTGTATAAATATTAAAAATGGAAACTTGTTAAATTTTATAAGTTATAAAACTATAAACATGATTTTTACGACTTTTTCGGCTATTGCCGTAAAATTAACGTTTTTGTTAAATAAAACTTAGATGGTTGGACCCGTCTAATGAAAACTTTATAAAACTTATATACTGATATATAGACATGTATAACAAGTAAAAACCGATAAAACCCGAACTATAGGGCATACGGACATTAACGAGCTAAGTAAACATATTGGACTAATACTTGGGCTAATAATTGGACTAAATAAGATAAACACTCATAAAAAGTACTTATTGGGCTTAACCCATTTGGGCCCAACATGGAAAGTATACATACTGATAAAATAAGTATACCAAGGACTAAAACAAGCTAAAGAACTTATAATAAGCTTATTGGACCTAAAACACGTAAATAGGTAAAACGAGAAAACTAGTATAAAAGTTATCGACACATAACACAAAAATGAGTAAACGAGAATATGTAAACCCACTTGATCATCATATATATATAATCATCATATGTATACATAATTGTTATTTTTATAAAGTCATTGGACATGAGTCTAAGACAAGTATTATTTGTCTAGGTTTCCGTGATTGAAGCACGTACCGTACGCCTGAATTGCCGATAACCCGCCTTCCCACATCAACGTGAGTTCATAGCCTCGCACTCTTTTAAATGTTTTATAAATGCTTTATAAACCCGCGAGGGAGATAACATGTTAGTTTTTATAAAATAGGACACCATTTGTCCCGATTGTTTGTTTATTGATTTTGGACCCGAATGATTGAATGACCCGATTGTATGACCCGATAAATGATTAATGGACCCGATAGATAAAATTAAATGGATTATTAAAGTTAGGTTATGTCACTAAAAGTCCCATTATCATGAATTGTGAACTACCGGGAGTTGGTAGACGCTTATGCATTTAATAGTACTATTTGGGGACGATCACCCCAGTTCGCGCCTTGACGGTTGATCCCCGTCGTGCCACATTGATTGGTAAGCGAATTTATGTATGAGAAGATTTCCATAGCGTGACCTTTGTGACGACACGCTACTTTAGATGGGAAAAATTGGTATCGGGTTAGCTACCCGTTTTGGTTTAGTAAGGTAACAATGTCATGCGGCTTGTAATAATCCAAAAACTAATGAAATACTACTAGACGCTTCGAATTACGATGTATTGCCTGACTAGCAATACAGGGTCATACTAATGATATTACGATTGTGTTTTGGTTTTCATAACCATATTCATATAACGGTTTTTATTTGATTTGATACGACTTCAGAAGACGTATCGTATGATGTTTTTACGACATTGGCTCGTATACTGATTTTTAAGGCAAATGCCTATATTATGATTTTCGATAAGGATTTATATAAAATGATTTTGGCTATTTTACGGCCTATTACAATGATTTGTACGAATTGATTTTTGGTACTAATTTTATACCAAAGTTATATTGATGGAATTTATTAAACTCTATGAATTCACTCGGCGTTATCGCTGACCTTTTCTTTTAACATGTTTTATCTCAGGTACTTGAAGGTAATTCTCGGGAAGACGACAAGAATTCATGGCCCGCACCTAAATACTTATTTTCCATTCAAATACTTTGTAAAACTTTGTATGAAATATAATGACTTGGGACCGATGTAACTTTGATGTTTATGAATGGAAATGTTTTATTGATAAACGACGCGATTTTTAAGCGTTGTCTATGATGTGAGTAATGTGCTATCCCGTAACACCAACGAGTCTTCCGCTGTATTGAGTTGTATAAATTTGGGGGTGTTACAGTTTGGTACCAGAGCTCTCGTTATAGAGAACGAAAGATTTTTAAAACTAAGGTTTTGAATAAAACATTTCAAAATCTTTTAACTATAAACATTTTCTAAAAATGTCTAAAAATCTTTTGACTATAACGGTGCCGAAGAATTCTCGAGTTACCGACAAGGCCAGACAGAGAAGTGTTATTTTAATATATATATATAACTTGGATTATATATATATATATGATGATGTAATTTTATTACATGATTGTTTGATGATTATTTTAATTTTTATACGAGGTATTTGTACGACGTAGATTGTCACAAGAAACCCTAACTCCCCTAGTAAATTAATCGAAGCTATTCTCGTAGGAATTCTAGCTATCCTAGATCTAAACCAAGTTGTGGATGTTTATGATCCCAACAAATGGTTGATATTCGTAGAAATGTAGATATTAGTTGATTGTGATATTGAAAAAGAATTGGCAAGATTAAAACTGATATCGATATCATGACGATCTTTCCTGATAGAGTGGAGTTTGACAAAACGTTACCACCTAGAAAGATGTCATCTGATTCGTTGTCATCCAATTCTTAAATTGAAATCGAAAGGGTGAATGTTGCACTTGAGGCTGTTATTGGAACCATTACCCAAAAGCCTCATGCACTAGTACCTTTCCGAGAAGTCTAGTTAAATGATCAAGTCATTTCATATTAATGACTCATTTGATAATTGTTGTTGTAAGAGCTAATAGGATTGGAAATTAAGTGTTGATTCATATTGAGATTGTATTGCCTTTACAAGGCCGAAGAATAAGGTTGTAAGTATTGGATAATGAGGTAGGATATCGAATTGAGTATAAAATTGATTGAAACTTGAATAAAGTAAAATTTAACTTGTATGAGATATAAGATTGTTAAGAGAAAGTCGTTAAGTTTTGTGATTGAATTATAAGGATTTAATAGATTGTTGATTCGTGTTAAGGGTTGTTCCTAGACCATTGTCCACTAACGAGGATGCCCAGTGTCCAAGAAATGAATTGAAGAAATCTTCTTCTGAATTGAGACCGATGGATCTTCTGGGACATATGGAACCCCTAATGACTCTTGTAGATTAGTATTCATTGTGGTATCTTTTAAAAATAATCCCTAACTTAACTGAGATATCAGTTGGTAGGATGAGTTTTGAGAATTGTATGACATAGTGACACGTAATGTGTTACGGTACAATTTGACTTGTTTGTGATTAATGAAAAGACTACCTTTGATTGCTAAATTCTACATTTATTGATGTTATCTATCCTTTATTGCTTCATCCTAATGTTCGCATTAGTGATACAACCATTGAACAAGTACTCATCTCGAATTGAGTTACGTTGTGGATTATTCTCTTTGTATTCCTGAGTGCCATCAAAATCATGAACCTCATGATTAATTGGCTAAGCTCATTTCCTATCATATCATAGTTAATTCTTGGTGAACAAGCTTTCATCACTCTTTTGCAGATCACTCATTGTTTTTATAAGATAAAACAGTATCATTTGAGGAAATTGAATTTTCATCACTATAAGGATTATTCAAAGTGAGATTTTTAAGTGATTGTTATCGAAATGAAGTTGTTTATAAAACACCTTGGAAAACCTAATTGTTTTCATAACAAAGAAAACCTTTGTAGATATATTTATGATTCTTATTTAAGAATTAAGCATGAAAATGTTTTTATTATAAACATGATGATAAAATTTTGACGAACTGAGTATTGCATCGTTAATCTTGAAATTGTATATAGTTGCGCGCCTACATACAATTTGGAATGGACCATGCAAGGCTGATTAGTAGTCACCATAAAACCGATTAATAAACACAACATTTTCTTTGAAGATGTGAAAGATAAAATTTTAAGAGATCTGCAAGAAGTGAAAAATAAGGACATAGTGTTAGGGACACCTACATATGTGCCTGTAGCATCTATTCTTCTGAGTCGAATTTACTCATCTGTGGAAATTGTTTTATTTGACAATTGACAATTCTTTCTTGTCCAATTCCCTCGTAGTGAGATTCTTAGGAAAAGTATCTGATTACCGAGTGTTGATACCCGACTGGATGTATTGACGTTCCTATCATTTCTTATGATTTGATTTCATTTGAATGACCTGGGTAACGATCCGAGGAGCTTTCGAATGCATACTCAAATTATGAAAACATGGGATATATTCATATTCGTTAAATGTTTTCGTCTGTATCTGATTTGAAATTCTCTCGCGTAGATTATGTGTTGACCTTACTCTTTAGATGGTAGTTGTGTCTCCATATATCCTTGAATTTGTGAAGGATTGTGAGTTATTATTAGTCTTTTGAGAAGTTCACATCTTATCGACGGCAATAAAACTGAAAGGTTGGTAATGCCATTAGAATGGATTGATTAATTATGACATGACGACATTGTCTTAATTAATGGGAACTCGAGTAGAATTCCCCTAAATGATAAGATGTTGATTATCAAAGGTGATCTAAATAATTCTTGATGGATGATTTTATCCTGCATTTAGACTTGAAATTATACCGTGAACGGTTGTAAATTAATAATAGATATTATAATCTAGAAGGAACTTAAAATGAATGTATTAAAAGATGTTTCCGTTATCTGAAACTTTAGGAGATATTTGTTGGTAAATTACCTAGACTTTTGCCATTAAGGCAAGTTGAAATTGGTATTGATTCTATTTCCGGTGCTGCACCTGTGGCTTGTGCACTGTATGTCAGCACCATCTGAATTAAAGGAATTACCGTACAACTAAGAGAGTTGTCGGAGAAAGATTTTATTATACCAAGCCTGTCATCCTGAAGAGCTATGGTGTTATCTTTCCTTATATTTATAGATTACTGTGAATTGAGTAAATTGACAATCGAAAACGATATCCATAACTCGAAATGGAAGAATTGTTCGATCATTTACAAGGTTCTAGCAAATTTGATCCACGGCATTGTTATCATCAACTTCGCATCTGCGAAAAAGATTATCTATTCCAATCACTACATCCGGTACTTGTAATGAACATTATGAGTTTCATGTGATGTCGTTTGGATTGATCAATGCACATGTAGCATTCATAAATTGGTGAATCACGTGTGTAGGCTGTAATTTGATAAATTCATGCTCGTGATCATTAAGGACCATTTGTTTGTTTATAAGAATAAGATTGAGTTAATAAGTTAATTATAGATTGCCCTGAACTGGCTAAACAATAAAAACCGGTACCCTAAATATTTAACACGTGATTAAAGACTTGAATCTTTACATGATTTAACCATGTGATTAATAGATAATGGAAGCTATATTGACTTTCCAAAGATTAGAACCATTAACGCTTAGGGATTAAAAACTTAATCCTTTACATAAAATGACCGTTAGATTAATAATGGTAAGATGTATGCATATAGACTCTTCAAAAATTAAGAGCCCTTTTAAGACTTTGGATTTTACCAAAAAGAAATGGAAATATGTTTTGACAAATGTTTTAACAAAGGATTTTTAAAGGGATTATTCCCTTATACACAAACCATTTAACTAAACTTCTGTTTAGGGGTAAATGTTTGTGTATACCTCAAGATAACTTAAGAAGGATTGAGTAAAACTCATTTAAACCATAACTTGAAATTTAAAACGACACTTTTTGCTTTTCAACTAAGAAAATTTTGACCAAAGTATAAACCAAAGATTTTTCGAACATTTACGAAATCTTATTAAATATTTTCGATAATTCAACAAAAATCTTGTTAATTAAATTCAAATTATTTTTGAACATTTTATATAATTGGTCGAACTAAGAAATTTAAAACTTTTACGTTTACGCTTCATAAAAAATTTAACTAATAATTATTTAATTAATTATAATAATTATCGACGCATTAGACGCCGGATTGAGAAAAACTGATAAAAATGATAGTTGAGACGAAACTGAAACATAAAGAATATGAAGAAAGAATTTTGAATAAATAAAGTTATGATATTTATTTCATCAGGAGAAAGTGAACATAATTACTGACGCTTAATATAGAAAGAATATCTGAGTAAATTGTGGACATGATACTTATATCATCATGTGAAGTGAATATAGATACCGACGCATTATGTATAAAAGATAAAGAACCAGTTAGGACGTGTTACTTAATAATGAAGGTGCAGAATAAAATTGCCGAGCAATATAAAAATAAACGATGTTTGTAAAAAGGATAATATAGATAATAAAAGGGGTTCGCGGCTAATGTAAACCATTAAAATTGAGAAGCCGATAGCGTTAAATGTATAAAAGGCCACTTGTGGTTGTATAAATATGGAGGATTGTGAGATATAGTTATGTTGGAATTTGTAAGTATAAGCATTCTATTTATGTCATTATGACTAAAAGTATCTTTGTCTAAAGAAGTTGTACTAATGACAATTATGAAGGCAGAGATCGCCTCATACATTAGTAAAACGTCTAGCTATTGCAAAGGTCATCATCTGAATTTGATTCGATTTGGATCATCGTCGACAGACTGACCAAATCTGCTAATATCATTCCCGTTAATGATAAAATTCTTGATGAAGAAATTGACTCTTTTATATTTAAAGGAGTTATGTAGACATAGTGTGCCTGTATCGAACATCTAAATCAAGATCTTCGCTTCGCATCGAATTTCTAGAGATTTGCTCAGAAATCATTGAGAACGAACCTTGATGAGAGTACTATGTACCATCCCAAATCGAAGGGACGAGGTAAAGTAATGATACATAGTAATATAAGTGTTGTTTTATGTTTGAATGAATGACCTTTGGTAATAGACCGTATAATCGTTTTCCTTTCGAGAGATTATTATTGATAATTATCGTATTGGGCTCGAGATCTAATCTTGTTAGGATCTAAATCTTAGAGCATCTGTAAGCAAGAGTTGAGATGAAGACACCCGACATACACCCATTGTGAGTTGGACATGTCTCTTAGGTTTAAGGTTTCCTATGATGGCGAACCTATCCTTGCAAAATAACCGACCCGCGAGATCTGAAATGATTGTTGAAATTAGGATTTGATTATTAACTACCGATAGTGGGCAAGAGGTTATGTGAATGTGAAATGTAGATCTTGAAGTGCCAAATGGGTAGCGAAGTTATGCCACAATTTTTAACCTTGGAAAAATGAATTCATGATCTGACAAATCATGGGATATAAGTCCCCGTTGTATGGGACCATTGAAATGATGTAAAAGTTGGGATTGAAAGGCATATAAGCTGGATCTACCCAAGGACTTCAAGAGATGCGTGAATTATGTTTCGTATATCGAACTTGATGGAATATCTATCAAGTGAAAATCTGATTGTTCTTAGTAGAGCTTAGATCGGCGAAAAGTTGCATTCATCAAAAACCCGTGAACATCATGGATAGAGAAGTAAGTCAACATTAAGCATGATCTTATTCCCGTAGTTATGTTTGATGAAACTCACGTATTGTAATTGCACTTGTGAGAAAAGACCGAGTGTGGAGGAAATACCCACATGGCTTTAACTCTATAAGAAGCGAGTAGTAAGATGATCTTTGAGGACAAAGATCCTGTTTAGGGGTAAATGCTGTGACAATCCGTCAATTTACGATTGATATTTTATTCTCAAATATTATTTGAAAATATTATTTTAATGTTACAATATGAACTCACTTATTTTTGGGAATAAATTTGGATTTACGTCTTGAAGTAGCATCGACTACGTCTAAACCGGAGGATTCAACGTTACGTGCCGACGTTTACATACACCGTCTTTGGTGACAGTCCGACATTTCAGAAAATAAATTTATCCGTGAATATTATTTTGGAGTTTTAAATTTGTGTTGGTTCATAAACTCACAAATTTACGAGAAGAAATTAGGACTTACGATTTTATTTTAACGTCCTTTACGACTAAACCGGAAACCCTAGGATTACGTATTTACGTTTTCGAACTCCGTTTTTGATGAGACAAATTTTATTGGATTCGTTTTGTGACGTCGATTCATAATTTATAAAAACGTTTTTCGTAAAACGACCCGAGGGCACGCAAATCGAGGAAACTAGAATCGAGGAGTACCCGTAAATAAATGGGGATGAGACAAGTGGGACACTTGTCCCACCCCCACTCAAAACCAGCCCTAACTAGCCACACAACACCACCAAACCATATTTTGTGTCAAGTTGTAAGCTAAGTTAACACTTGTCACTTAGGCTTACAACTTAAGCTACCAAATGAACTAAAACTACTAGCCATTACCACTTATTCATTTACCACTCATGCAAACAACTAAATCCTCTCTTCCTCTCTCTAGGATTTCGTCCCAAACTCATCCAAAACAACCTCCATTTGATCTTGATTCAACCATAAATCATATGTATAATTTACATATGATGAAAACACATTGAAGTTATGAAGATTGGAGGTGATTTTAACATGTAAAAAGGAGTTTTCAAGGGAGTTTGGGGGCTGATTTCTCAAGGAGTTTTCATGAAGAACAAGGGCTGATTTTTGGAGGAATCTACAAATACTTGGTGATCCTAGAAGTGGTGTTGATATCTCATAATATTGGTTACCCAAAACCATGTCTTGTTCACCCAAAAGCTCATCAATTCATCACTTTGGTGGTATAAAGATTGTCCTCCTCATCTTCTTGTTATTTTGATTATGTAAACATGTATTTTATTTCTTATTGTATATGTATATGATGATTATATGATGATAAAAATATTATGTGGGGATTTGGTGTTGATAAACATGATTAAAAAGGTGAAAAACCATAAGAAAGAAGGTTAAAATCTTGGTTAAATTTGTTGGCTGTATAAAACAGTAAAGAAACAGGTCATGGACTGATAAAATGATGAAGTAGAATGGATTTACAGTAAGCTATGGGTCTTGTACACATGTGAGAGTTGGCCATGCAATGGAATCAAAATAATGAGTGAGATATGATCAAAACAAGTTTAGGGTATAAATCTGAGGTTACTGTTTTGGACGATTTTTAGAAAATATTTAGAAGATGATTCAACAGTAGCTATAGAAGAGTTAAATGTAGCACATATCATGTAGTTTATGTGATAAAAATTTGAGCTTCTATCTCCATATAGAACTCAAGATATGGCAGTTTTGGTAAAAGTAAAGATAAAAATCAGATTTTGGAAATTAAAAGTATAATAATATTATATAAGCACTCAAAACTTTAATGTATAAAATATAAATTAAAACCCACTAACTCATGGATTCTATTTATATAAATATATAAAAGGGGGAATAAGTGTATAAATATTAAAAATGGAAACTTGTTAAATTTTATAAGTTATAAAACTATAAACATGATTTTTACGACTTTTTCGGCTATTGCCGTAAAATTAACGTTTTTGTTAAATAAAACTTAGATGGTTGGACCCGTCTAATGAAAACTTTATAAAACTTATATACTGATATATAGACATGTATAACAAGTAAAAACCGATAAAACCCGAACTATAGGGCATACGGACATTAACGAGCTAAGTAAACATATTGGACTAATACTTGGGCTAATAATTGGACTAAATAAGATAAACACTCATAAAAAGTACTTATTGGGCTTAACCCATTTGGGCCCAACATGGAAAGTATACATACTGATAAAATAAGTATAACAAGGACTAAAACAAGCTAAAGAACTTATAATAAGCTTATTGGACCTAAAACACGTAAATAGGTAAAACGAGAAAACTAGTATAAAAGTTATCGACACATAACACAAAAATGAGTAAACGAGAATATGTAAACCCACTTGATCATCATATATATATAATCATCATATGTATACATAATTGTTATTTTTATAAAGTCATTGGACATGAGTCTAAGACAAGTATTATTTGTCTAGGTTTCCGTGATTGAAGCACGTACCGTACGCCCGAATTGCCGATAACCCGCCTTCCCACATCAACGTGAGTTCATAGCCTCGCACTCTTTTAAATGTTTTATAAATGCTTTATAAACCCGCGAGGGAGATAACATGTTAGTTTTTATAAAATAGGACACCATTTGTCCCGATTGTTTGTTTATTGATTTTGGACCCGAATGATTGAATGACCCGATTGTATGACCCGATAAATGATTAATGGACCCGATAGATAAAATTAAATGGATTATTAAAGTTAGGTTATGTCACTAAAAGTCCCATTAGCATAAATTGTGAACTACCGGAGTTGGTAGACGCTTATGCATTTAATAGTACTATTTGGGGACGATCACCCCAGTTCGCGCCTTGACGGTTGATCCCCGTCGTGCCACATTGATTGGTAAGCGAATTTATGTATGAGAAGATTTCCATAGCGTGACCTTTGTGACGACACGCTACTTTAGATGGGCAAAATTGGTATCGGGTTAGCTACCCGTTTTGGTTTAGTAAGGTAACAATGTCATGCGGCTTGTAATAATCCAAAAACTAACGAAATACTACTAGACGCTTCGAATTACGATGTATTGCCTGACTAGCAATACAGGGTCATACTAATGATATTACGAATGTGTTTTGGTTTTCATAACCATATTCATATAACGGTTTTTATTTGATTTGATACGACGTCAGAAGACGTATCGTATGATGTTTTTACGACATTGGCTCGTATACTGATTTTTAAGGCAAATGCCTATATTATGATTTTCGATAAGGATTTATATAAAATGATTTTGGCTATTTTACGGCCTATTACAATGATTTGTACGAATTGATTTTTGGTACTAATTTTATACCAAAGTTATATTGATGGAATTTATTAAACTCTATGAATTCACTCGGCGTTATCGCTGACCTTTTCTTTTAACATGTTTTATCTCAGGTACTTGAAGGTAATTCTCGGGAAGACGACAAGAATTCATGGCCCGCACCTAAATACTTATTTTCCATTCAAATACTTTGTAAAACTTTGTATGAAATATAATGACTTGGGACCGATGTAACTTTGATGTTTATGAATGGAAATGTTTTATGGGGCATTTACATATATCCCCACTAAAACTTCATAAATTACATATATCCCCAAAACATGCTTTAGTTGCATTGTACATTATGCATTGAAAAGTTGTATTTTGGGGAAATATGTAATTTATGAAGTTTTATTGGGTATATATGAAATTATCCCATGTTTTATTGATAAACGACGCGATTTTTAAGCGTTGTCTATGATGTGAGTAATGTGCTATCCCGTAACACCAACGAGTCTTCCGCTGTATTGAGTTGTATAAATTTGGGGGTGTTACAGTATCTCTCAGTACTCACATCACTTAACAATCTTAAAACCTCTTTGTTAAGTTTTTCAGTATTTAAACGACAACCCTTACTACAAAAAGCATCATCGTATACCTCATTATCTGATGAAGAGGAGGAGTGTGCCATGAGAGCATATTGAACATGCTCTTCTTCTTCTATCTCAGCAACCAAAGCTTTATCCTCTTCCCCATCTTTATCCAAATAGCTCCAGTCCCATCCAATACCATCAATTTCTTGCAATGCCACCATGGCCTTAGGATCCTGAGCCTTAACAATTTGGCTTGAGGGTTTGCCAGCATCAGATCTTCTTGGAGATCTGCATTCCCTCATGAAGTGCCCCATACGATGACAATTGTATCACTGAACTTTGGATTTATCAAATCCAGCAGTGTCCTTTGCATTAAAGGTCATCTTCTTCTTAAACCTTCTATTCCACCTGTTTGCTCTTATACTAGCAAGAGCCATGTTCCACTTTATATCCATCTCTTCTAAGTGCTCATCACTTATTTGCTCAAGGTCCTCATATGTAATCACTGAACCATTGGGCAAAGAAGCAATGTATGCACACACAGTATCCAGATCCAAACCAGCAGGCTTAACTCTTGGAGAGTCAATTTTGTATGTGTCAGCGTCTGAATGTGAGGCGTTGACGGGATATGTTCCAGCGTTGACACATGTTGATCCAGTAACTGGGTGCATGTAAGAGTCCTTCTGATCAAATTGGCCTTCACTATGTGAGAAGAAGGCCATGTTGCTATTAGTAGACGTACTTCCATGCTCCAAAAGAGTTTCATTCTCCAACAGCCTCAGTTTTTTGTAGATATCATCAAAATTAGAACTTTTGTGAGTGTTATTGGCAAGTATAGATCTAGCCTCAATCTTCCACGCATCACCAAGGCTTTTAAGAAAAGTGGCAATAATGTCAACATCACCAACTTGTGTCCCCATGAAGGACAACTTGCTTGTAATGTCAAGCAGTCTGCTTCTCACACTGCTAAGCTTCTCATTAGGTTGAGACTTAAAAACAGCATACTCATGCATGAGTTGCTTCTTCTTCTCTTCCTTAGTATCATCATTGCAACCATATGCAACATCAAGAGCTGCCCAAAGGTCTTTTGCAGATTCATAACCTTTGTATTTATGCTGGTTCTCTTTTCCCAAAGAGAGTTTCAGAATGTTTAGGGTTTTCATATCAACCCTTTTCTTTGCTATGTCTTCAGCAGACACAGCTCTACCATCATCATGCTTTTCTTTCTTATCTGCTTCTGGACATCCAGCAACAGCTGATCTTGTAGCAATGGCATTAGCAATCTTTTCAGCTTTATTGAATGTGTTTCCATATTCAATAATCTCCTAGAGAGTGTAGTAATAGATCCCCAGATATTGCTCAAAGTTGAACTTCCATAGCTCAAAGTTGTTTGCATCACGCATGGGAATCTTGATGCTAGGAATTGAGGAGGAGCGGTTTACTTCTGGATTGGACATGATGTTTTTAGGGTTTTGTGGAAATTAGGGTTTTGGTGATTTTAGGGTTCTTGTGTTCTTTAAGATCAAAAGTTTCTCAACAAGCTCTAATACCACTTGTTGATCCCAAACTTAGATCGATTGAGCTTGTGTATACGAGATTAGATCAAGTTATACACGTAGAGAAACCTTTGTATATGTATAAAGTAATCTAAGTGTTATGCGGAATTAACACTTAAACAAGAACAAACAAAGATGTAAACAAACTTTCACTTGATTGATAATAACAAACTTGCTTACAATGAAAGTGTTTAACGTATGAAAACTTATATATGAAACATAACCTAAAGGTCTTCTTTTATAGACATAAGAAGCCTTGTACAAGAGTCTACGTATCAACTATTCTAGGTAAAGATAATTATAGAAAATACAATGTTGAACTTATCTTTACTAGAAACAAACTAGAAACAATATACGCATAGACTAAATCTTTCCATCAGGGCTTGTCTTCATCCTATCAATGCTTGACTTCTTCTTGTCAACGCTTGATCTGTCGGCGTTTATTTTCTTCCTATCAACGCTTGTTTTCCCTCTTGTCGGCACTCAAGTGGACTGGCTACATTTTATTCCCAACACATTCATCATCATATACATATACATAAATAAAGAAAATACAAGATTACATAATCAAAATAACAAGAGGATAGGAAGAACAATCTCTATACCACCAAGGTTGTGTAGTTTATGATCAAGACTTGGATTTTGATGGAAGAACTTGTGATAGATCAACACCAACTTTAAAGACCACCAATCTTTTTAAACTTCTTGTAGAAATCAGCCCTTGGACATCACCAAATCTTCTCCTTGGATGTTAAAATCACCACCAATCAATAGAGCTTGAAAAGGGCTTCATCATATGTGTGAATAACATATGGTTTCATGGTTAAATTTGATCAAATGAGGGTGTTTAGGGGTGCTATGGGACGAATTTAGAGAGAGAGAGGAAGGGAGTATGAGTGGTTTGCATGAGTGTATGTGAGAAAATGGTTTACACAAAGTGGTTTTGGTGTTTTGAAAGGTTACAAGTTAAGCTAGACAAGTGTACTACTTGTTAGCTTAATATTGACACCTCATGGGGTGTGGTGGAGCTACTTTAGCCATCCATATAGTGGGGTGGGGCAACACTTGTTTTGTCTCATCCCACTAATTTACGGGTATTCATCGATTCTAGTTTCCTCGATTTGCGTGCCCTCGGGTCGTTTTACGAAAAACATTTTTATAAATTATGAATCAACGGCACAAAACAAATCTAATAAAAATTGTCTCATCAAAAACGGAGTTCAAAAACGTAAATACGTAATACTAAGGTTTCCGGTTTAATCGTAAAGGACGTTAAATTATAATCGTAAGTCCTAACCTTTTCTCGTAAATTTGTGAGTTTATCAACCAACACAAATTTAAAATCTCAAAATAATATTCACGGATAAATTTATTTTCTAAAGTGTCGGACTGTCACCAAAACGGTGTATGTAAACGTAAGCACATAACGTAGAATCCTCCGGTTTAGACGTAGTCGATGCTACTTCAAGACGTAAATCCAAATTTCTTCCCAAAAATAAGTGAGTTCATAATATAACATTAAAATAATGTTTTGAAATAATATCTGAGAATAAAATATAAACCATAAATTGACGGATCGTCACAGCATTTACCCCTAAACATGATCTTTGTCCTCAAAGATCATCTTATCTTACTACTCGCTTCTTATAGAGTTAAAGCCATGTGGGTATTTCCTCCACATTCGGTCTTTTCTCATAAGTGTAATTCATTACAATACGCGAGTTTCATCAAACATAACTACGGGAATAAGATCAGGCTTATTGTTGACTTACTTTCTCTATCCATGATGTTCACGGGTTTTTGATGAATGCAACTTTTCGCCGATCTAAACTTCATTAAGGAATAGTCAGATTTTCACTTGATAGGCATTTTATCAAGTTCGATATACGAAACATAATTCACGCAGCTCTTGAATTCCTAGGGTATATCCAGCTTATATGCCTTTCAAACCAATCTTTTACATCATCTCAATGGTCCCATACAACGGGGACTTATATCCCATGATCTTTCAAATCATCAATTCATTTTTCCATGGTAAAAATTTTGGCATAACTTCGCTACCCATCTGGCACTTCAAGATCTACATTTCATATTCACATAACCTCCTGCCCACTATCGGCAGTCAATAATCAGATCCTAATTTCAACAATTATTTCAGGTCTCGCGGGTCGAGTATTTTGTAAGGTTAGGTTCGCCATCATAGGAAACCTTAAACCTAAAAGACATGTCCAACTCACAATGGGTGTATGTCGGGTGTCTTCATCCCAACTCCTGTTTACAGATGCTCTAATATATATTGTAACACCCCCAAATTTATACAACTCAATACGGCGGAAGACTAGTGGTGTTACGGGATAGCACATTATTCACATCATAGACAACGCATAAAAATCACGTCGTTTCAATAATAAAGCATTTCCATTCATAAATATCAAATTTACATAGGTCCCAAGTCATTGTATTTAATACATGTTTTACAAAGCATTTGAATGGAAATAAGTATTTAGGTGCGGGCCATGAATTCTTGTTGTCTTCCCGAGAATTACCTCCAAGTACCTGAGATAAAACATGTTAAAAGAAAAGGTCAGCGATAACGCCGAGTGAATTCATAGAGTTTAATAAAATCCTTCAATATAACATCGGTATAAAATTATTACCGAAAATCATTTTTGTACAAATCATTGTAATAGGCCATAAAATAGCCAAAGTCATTTTATACAAATCCTTATCAAAATCATAATATAGCCATTTGCCTTAAAAATCATTATACGAACCATTGTCGTAAAAACATCATACAATACGTTTTACAACGTTGTATAGATTAAATAAAAACCGTTATATGAATATGGTTATATAAAACCAAAACACGAACATAATATCAATAGTATGACCCCATATTGCTAGTCAGGCAATACATCGTAATTCGGTGCGTATAGTAGTATTTCGTTAACTGGATTATTATAAGCCGCATGGCATTGTTACCTTACTACAACAAACAACGGGTAGCTAACCCGAAACTCATTTGCCCATCTAAGTTAGCGTGTCGTCACAATAATCACGCTTGTGTAAATCTTCTCATACATAAATTTGCTTACCAATCAATGTGGCACAACAGGGATCAACCGTCAAGGCGCGAACTGGGGTGATCGTCCCCAAATAGTACTATTATGTGTATAAGCGTCTACCAAATCCCGGTAGTTCACAATTCATGCTAATGGGACTTTTAGTGACATAACCTAACTTTAATAATCCATTTCATTTCATCTATCGGGTCCTTTAATCATTCATCGGGTCATTTATCATTCATCGGGTCATACAATCATTCGGGTCCAAATCAATAAACAAGCAATCGGGACAAATGGTGTCCTATTTTATAAAAACTAACATGTTATCTCCCTCGCGGGTTTATAAAACATTTATAAAAACATTTAAAAGAGTGTGAGGCTATGAACTCACGTTGATGGCGATTTGGATGTACGATACGTGCTTCAATCACGGAAACATAGACAAATAATACTCGTCTTAGACTCATGTCCAATGACTTTATAAAAATAACAATTATGTATACATATGATGATTATATATATATATATGATGATCAAGTGGGTCTACATATTCTCATTTACTCATTTTAGTGTTATGTGTCGATAACTTTTATACTAGTTTACTAGTTTAACATATTTACATATTTTAAGTCCAATAAACTTATTATAAGTTCTTTAACTTGTATTAATCCATTTTATACTTATATTTTCAGTATTTACACATTATATGTTGGGTCCAAATGGGTTAAGCCCAATAAATAAGTTTATAAGTGTTTTAGCCCATTTTGTTGTATTATTAGTCCAATAACGTTAACTTAGCCCGTTAATGTCCGTATATTTTATAGTTCGGGTTTTATCGGTTTTTACTTGTTATATATGTTTATATATAAGTATATGAGTTTATAAAAGTTTACATTAGACGGGTCCAACCGTCTAAGTTTTATTTAACAAAAACGTTAATTTTACGGTAATAGCCGAAAAAGTCGTAAAAATCATGTTTATAGTTTTATAACTTATAAAACTTACCAACTACCATTTTTATACAATGTCCATTTATTTATCTTTATACATATTTATATAAATGTATTATATGAGTTTGTGGGTTTTAATTCACATTTTATAATATTTTTATTTGAGTGCTTATATAATACTATTATACTTTAATTTCCAAAATCTGATTTTTATTTTCATGTTCACCAAAACTGCCATATCTAGAGTTCTATATGGAGATAGAAGCTCAAATGTTTACGACATAAACTACATGATATGTGCTCCATTTAACTCTTCTATAGCTACTGTTGAATCAGTCTCTAAGTATTTTCTAAAAATCGTCCAAAACAGTGAACTCAGATTTGCATTCTAAACTTGTTTTGATCATATCTCACTCATCCTAATGATTCCATTGCATGGCCAACTCTCACATGTGTACAATACATATTACGTACTGTATATCCATTAATCTATGCCATTTTATCAGTTCATGACATGGTTGTTTACTGTTTTATACATCCATCATTTTTAAGCAAGATTAACCATTTTTACATATAGTTTTTCATCTTTTTACCCATGATTATCAACACCAAATACCGACACAATATTTTTATCATCATATAATCATCATATAAATATACAATAGGAAATAAAATACATGATTACATAATCAAAATAACAAGAGGATGGGGAGGACAATCTTTATACCACCATGGTGATGTAGGTTATGATCAAGACATGGATTTTGAAGGAGAAACTTGTGATAAACCAAGACCATCTTCAAGACCACTATTCTTCATGAACACCTTGTGGAAATTCAGCCCCAAGACTCCATGGAAAATCCTCCTTGGATGTTATAATCACCACCAATCAATATGGTTTCAAAAGGGCATCATCTTGTGCAAGAATAACTAGGATTTCATGGATAAATTTAGATCAAATGGGGTGTTTATGGGGGAGAAGTGGATGGAAAAATGAAGAGAGTGAGAGGATTTGAGAGTGGTTTTGCATGTATGAAATGGTGGAAAGGAGAAAGCTAGTGGTTTTTGAGGTTAAGTGTAAGCTTCAATGTGAAGCTAAGTTACAAGTGTAACTTAGTTTGTGCATGTTTGACACGTAAGGGTGTTGTGTTGCTAGTTATGGCTGGTTTTGAGTGGGGGTGGGACAAGTGTCCCACTTGTCTCATGCCCATTTATTTACGGGTACTCCTCGATTCTAGTTTCCTCGATTTGCGTGCCATCGGGTCGTTTTACGAAAAACGTTTTTATAAATTATTAATCAACGGCACAAAACGAATCTAATAAAAATTGTCTCATCAAAAACGGAGTTCGAAAAAGTAAATACGTAATCCTAAGGTTTCCGGTTTAGTCGTAAAGGACGTTAAATTAAAATCGTAAGTCCTAATCTCTTCTCGTAAATTTGTGAGTTTATGATCCAACACAAATTGAAAACTCCAAAATAATATTCACGGACAAATTTATTTTCTGAAATGTCAGACTATCACCAAAACGGTGTATGTAAACGTAAGCACGTAACGTAGAATCCTCCGGTTTAGACGTAGTCGATGCTACTTCAAGACGTAAATCCAAATTACCTCCCAAAAATAAGTGAGTTCATAATATAACATTAAAATAATATTTTTAAATAAATATTGAGAATAAAATATCAACCACAAATTGACGGATTGTCAAAACATTTACCCCTAAACAGGATCTTTGTCCTCAAAGATTATCTTACCTTACTACTCGCTTCTTATAGAGTTAAAGCCATGTGGGTATTTCCTCCACATTCGGTCTTTTCTCACAAGTGTAATCCATTACAATACGCGAGTTTCATCAAACATAACTACAGGAATAAGATCAGGCTTAATGTTGACTTACTTTCTCTATCCATGATGTTCACGGGTTTTTGATGAATGCAACTTTTCGCCGATCTGAACTTTACTAAGAAACAATCAGATTTTCACTTGATAGACATTTCATCAAGTTCGATATATGAAACATAATTCACGCAGCTCTTCAAGTCCTAGGGTAGATCCAGCTTATATGCCTTTTATACCAACTTTTACATCATCTCTATGGTCCCATAAAACGGGGACTTATATCCCATGATCTTTCAGATCATCTATTCATTTTTCCATGGTTAAAATTTTTGGCATAACTTCGCTACCTATCTGGCACTTCAAGATCTACATTTCATATTCACATAACCTCTTGCCCTCTACCGGCAGTCAATAATCAGATCCTAATTTCAACAATCATTTTAGGTCTCGCGGGTCGAGTATTTTGTAAGGTTAGGTTTGCCATCATAGGAAACCTTAAACCTAAAAAGACATGTCCAACTCACAATGGGTGTATGTCGGGTGTCTTCATCTCAACTCCTGCTTACAGATGCTCTAATATATAAATCTTAACAAGATTCGATCTCGATCCTAACACGATAATTATCAATGATAATCTCTCCAAAGGATAACGGTTATACGGTCTATTACCAAAGGTCAATCATTCAAACATAGAACAACGCTTATAGTATTTTGTATCGTTACTTTACCTCGTCCCTTCGATTGGGGTGGTACATAGTACTCTCATCAAGATTCGTTCTCAATGACTTCTGAGCAAATCTCTAGAAGTTCGATGCGAAGCGAGGATCTTGATAGAGATGATCGATACATGCACACTATGTTCACACAACTCTTTTAAATACAAAAGAGTCAATTTCATCATCAAGAATTTATCATTAACAGGAATGATATTAGCAGGTTTGGTCAGTCTGTCGACGATGACCCAATAGTTAGACGTTTACTAATGTATGAGGCAATGTCTGCCTTCATAATTTGCCATTAGTACAACTTCTTTTGATAATGATACATTTAATCAGAAATGACAGGAATAGAATACTTATACTTACAAGATGACTACATCTCAAAATCTCCATATTTAGGCAACCACAAGTGGCCTTTTATAGATCTAACGCCATCGGCTTCTCAATTCTAATGGTTCATATTTGCCGCGTACCCCTTTTTATTATCTATATCATCTCTTTTTACCAACAACAGCTATTTTTAAATTGTTCGGCAATTTATTTTGTACCATCATTACTAAGGAACACATCCTAATTGATTCTTTATCTCTTTTACATAATGTGTCAGTAATTACGTTCACTTTCCTAGACGGAATAAATATCATGTCCGTATTTATTCAAAAATTATTTCTTCACATTTTCTCTGTTTTAGTTTCATCTCAACTATTATTTTTATCTGTTTTACTCAATCCGACGTCTAAAGCTTCGATAATTATTACAATTAATTAAATATTAATTATTCAATTTTTATGAAACGTAAACGTAAAGATTTTAAATTTGTTAGTCCATCCAATTATATAAAAATGTTCAAAATAATTTTAAATTTAGTTAACACGATTTTTACTGATTTATTGAAAATAACTAATAAGATTCGTAAATGTTGAAAAAATCTTTGGTTATACTTTGGTCAAAATTTTCTTAGTTGAAAAGCAAAAATTATCGTTTCAAATTTTAAGTCATGGTTTAAATGGTTTCCTCAATCCTTCTTAGGTTTTCTTGAGGTATACACAAATATTTACCCCTAAACAAGAGTTTAGTTAAATGATTTGTCTATAAGGGAATAATCCCTTAAAAATCCTTTGTTAAAATAATTTTTTTTTTGGGTAAAGGGGACTGACCCCGGTAAAATATATTACACCAAAAAACGTTGAAGTACAAACAAATGTAGGTGAAGTCCTACATCACGGCCCGTTACATGGGCTACAACCAGCACATACACAATGTGCACAAACCACAAAACTTACATAAGAATAACATGCCACTCTTATGACTACCAAATACATTGGAAAAAAGAATATAAATAAACATTACACCGCCGATTTTCCAACATATAAAAACCAAAACAGTAATTTCGTTTCCAGAAAAGCGTTTCCGAGTGTTACGCCATGATTACTGCATAATGCCAACCCGTGTTGATCAATCACGTGACCTCCACATGGTAATAACCAAACCGAAACCCTAAGAAGTGTAGGGTATCGAACCAGCCGACTCTCCCAATCCATAGCAACAAAAAGCACTCATGCATGCCCCTCCAGATCACGAACAACAAACACAGACATCCTGAACATCGTAGCAACCTTGCAAAGATCAAGTTATCATGAAAACAAACCTAAAAGGTTTTGCCAACGATCAAAAAACGAGTACCACTCGTAACTACTCTTAGCGAGTAAAACCCAAAGTATCAACTTTGTTAAAATATTTGTCAAAACATATTTGCATTTTCTTTTTGGTAAAACCCAAAGTATCAAATGGCTCAAATTTTTAAAGAGTCAATATAGATTCCATTATTTATTAATCACACTATCAAATAATGTAAAGGATTTAGTCTTTAATCACATGTTAAATATTTAAGGTACAGGTTTTTATTGTTCGGCCAATTTAGGGCAGTCTATAACTAATTATTAACTCATTCTTATTCTTATAAATAAACAAATAAATGGTCCTTAATGATCACGAGCATGAATTTATCAAATTACAGCCTACACACGTGATTCACCAAATTTATGAATGCTACATGTGAATCGGTCAATCCAAATGACATCACGGGAAACTCATAATGTTCATTACGATTTCTGGGTGTAGTGATTGGAATAGATAATCTTTTTCGCAGATGCGAAGTCGATGATAACCATGCCGAGGATCAAATTTTCAAATATACGCTAGAACCTTGTAAATGATCGAACAAATCTTCCATTTCGAGTCATGGATATCGTTTTCGATTGTCAATTTACTCAGTTCACAGTAATCTATGAATATAAGGAATGATAACACCATAGCTCTTCATGATGACGAGCTCAGTAGAATAAAATCTTTCTCCGACAACTCTCTCAGTTGTACGGTAATTCCTTTAATTCAGATGGTTCTAACGTACAGTGCACACGCCACAGGTGTAGCACCGAGAATATAATCAATACCAATTTCAACTTGCCTTAATGGCAAAAGTCTAGGTAATTCACCAATAAATACCCCCTAAAGTTTCAGATAACAGAAACATCTTTTAATAAATTCATATTAGGTTCTTTCTAGATTATAATATCTATGACTAATTCACAGCCATTCACGGTATAATTTCAAGTCTAAATGCAGGATATGGAAATCCATCAAGAATTATTTAGATCACTTTTGATAATCAACATCTTATAATTTAGGAGAATTCTACTTGAGTTCCCATCAATTAAGACAATGTCGTCATATCATAATCAATCAATCCATTCTACTGGCACTATCAACTTTCTAGTTTCATTGCCGTCGATAAGATGTGAACTTCTCAAAAGACTAACAATAACTCATAATCCTTCACAAATTCAAGGATATCTTGATACATAACTAACCTTAAAAGAGTAAGGTCAACGCATGATCTATGCAAGAGAATTTCAAATCAGACACAGACGAAAACATTTAACGAATATGAATATATCCCATGTTTTCATAATTTGAGTACGCATTCGAAAGCTCCTCGGATCATTACCCAGTTCATTAAAATGAAATCTAATCAAAAGAAATGATAAGAACGTCGATACATCCGGTCGGGTATCAACACTCGGTAATCAAATACTTTTCCTAAGAATCTCACTACGGGAGAATTAGACAAGAAGGGAATATCAATTGTCAAATAAGACAAGTTCCACAGATGAGTAAATTCGACTCAGAAGAATAAATAGTACGGGCACATATGTAGGTGTCCCTATCAATATGTCCCTATTTTTCACTTCTTGCAGATCTCATAAATTTTAATCTTTCACAATCTTCAAAGAAAATGTAGTGTTTATTCATTAGTTTTATGGTGACTACTAATCAGTCTTGCATGTTCCATTCCAAATTTTATGTAGGCGCGCAACTATATACAATTTCAAGATTAACGATGCAATACTCAGTTTGTCAAAATTTTATCATCATGTTTATAATAAAAACATTTTCATGCTTAATTCTTAAATAGGAATCAAGAATAAATTTACAAAGATTTTCTTTGTTACGAAAACAATTAAGTTTTCCAAAGTGTTTCATAAACAACTTCATTTCAATAACGATTACTTATAAGTCTCACTTTAAATAAGCCATATGGTGATGAAAACCCAATTTTTCTCAAGGGATACTGTTGTATCTTATAAAAACAATGAGCGATCTGAAAAAGAGTGATGAAGAGTTGTTCACCAAGAACTAACTTCAACATGCTAGGAAATGAGCTTAGCCACTTAATCATGAGGTTCATGATCTCGATGGCACTCAGGAAGAATAATTCACAACGTAACTCAATTCGAGATGAGTACTTGTTCAATGGTTGTATCACTAATGTGAACATTAGGAAGAAGCAAGAAAAGATAGATAACATCAATACATGTAGAATTTAGCGATCAAAGGTAGTCTTTTTCATTAATCACAAGCAAGTCTAAATTGTACCGTAACACATTACGTGTCACTATGTCATACAATTCCAAGAACTCATCCTACCAACTGATGTCACAGTTAAGTTAGGGATTTTTAAAAGATACCACAATGAATACTAATCTACAAGAGTCATTAGGTGTCCCACCTGTCCCGGAAGATCCATCGGTCCCAATTCAAAAGAAGATTTCTTCAATTTATTTATTGGAAACTAGGCATCCTCATCCTTGGACAATGGTCTAGGAACAACACTTAACACGAACCTACAATCAATTAAAACCTTATAATTCAATCACAGGATTTAACGACTTCCTCTTATCAATCTCATATTCCATACGGGTTAAATTTTACTTTATTCAAGTTTCAATCAACTTATACTCAATTCGATATCCTACCTCATTCTCCAATACTTTCAACCTTATTCTTAGCCCTTAATAGGGCAATAAAAGCTCGATATGAACACTTAATTTCAATCCTATAGCTCTTACAACAACAATTATCAAATGAGTCACTAGCATGAGAGGACTCACACATTCAATCAGACTTCTCGGAAAGGTACTAGTGGCATGAGGCTTTTGGGTAATGGTTCCAATGACAGCCTCAAGTGCCACATTCACCCTTTCGATTTAAATTTAAGAATTGGATGACAACGAATCAGATGACATCTTTCTAGGTGGTAATGGTTTTGTCCAACTCCACTCTATAAGTAAAGATCGTCATGACATCGATATCAGATTTAATCTCGCCAATTCTTCTTCAATATCACAATCAACTAATATCTATATTTTTACGAATATCAACCATTTGTTGGGATCATAAATATCCATAACTTGGTTTAAATCTAGGGTAGCTAGAATTCTTACGGGAATAGCTTCGATTGATTTGCTAGGGGAGTTAGGGTACCTTGTGACAATCTACGTCGTATAAATACCTCGTATAAGTATTAAATAATCATCAAACAATCATGTAATCAAATTACATCATAAATAAATATATATAATCCAAGTTATATATATATTAAAATAACACTTCTCAATCTGTCCTTGTCGGTAACTTGGGAATTCTTTGGCACCGTTATAGTCAAAAGGTTTTTAGACATTTTTAGAAAAATGTTTATAGTTAAAAGATTTTGAAATGTTTTATTCAAAACCTTAGTTTTAAAAATCTTTCGTTCTCTATAACGAGAGCTCTGGTACCAAACTGCAACACCCCCAAATTTATACAACTCAATACAGCGGAAGACTAGTTGGTGTTACGGGATAGCACATTACTCTCCTCATAGACAACGCATAAAAATCGCGTCGTTTCAATAATAAAGCATTTCCATTCATAAATATCAAATTTACATAGGTCCCAAGTCATTGTATTTAATACAGGTTTTACAAAGCATTTGAATGGAAATAAGTATTTAGGTGCGGGCCATGAATTCTTGTTGTCTTCCCGAGAATTACCTCCAAGTACCTGAGATAAAACATGTTAAAAGAAAAGGTCAGCGATAACGTCGAGTGAATTCATAGAGTTTAATAAAATCCTTCAATATAACATCGGTATAAAATTATTACCGAAAATAATTTTTGTACAAATCATTGTAATAGGCCATAAAATAGCCAAAGTCATTTTATACAAATCCTTATCAAAATCATAATATAGGCATTTGCCTTAAAAATCATTATACGAACCATTATCGTAAAAACATCATACAATACGTTTTACAACGTTGTATAGATTAAATAAAACCGTTATATGAATATGGTTATATAAAACCAAAACACGAACATAATATCAATAGTATGACCCCGTATTGCTAGTCAGGCAATACATCGTAATTTGGTGCGTATAGTAGTATTTCGTTAACTGGATTATTATAAGCCGCATGACATTGTTACCTTACTACAACAAACAACGGGTAGCTAACCCGAAACTCATTTGCCCAACTAAGTTAGCGTGTCGTCACAATAATCACCCTTGTGTAAATCTTCTCATACATAAATTCGCTTACCAATCAATGTGGCACGACGGGGATCAACCGTCAAGGCGCGAACTGGGGTGATCGTCCACAAATAGTACTATTATATGCATAAGCGTCTACTAAATCCCGGTAGTTCACAATTCATGCTAATGGGACTTTTAGTGACATAACCTAACTTTAATAATCCATTTCATTTCATCTATCGGGTCCTTTAATCATTCATCGGGTCATTTAATCATTCATCGGGTCATACAATCATTCGGGTCCAAATCAATAAACAAGCAATCGGGACAAATGGTGTCCTATTTTATAAAAACTAACTTGTTATCTCCCTCGCGGGTTTATAAAACATTTATAAAAACATTTAAAAGAGTGCGAGGCTATGAACTCACGTTGATGGCGATTTGGATGTACAGTACGTGCTTCAATCACGGAAACCTAGACAAATAATACTCGTCTTAGACTCATGTCCAATGACTTTATAAAAATAACAATTAGGTATACATATGATGATTATATATATATGATGATCAAGTGGGTCTACATATTCTCATTTACTCATTTTAGTGTTATGTGTCGATAACTTTTATTCTAGTTTACTAGTTTTACCTATTTACATATTTTAAGTCCAATAAACTTATTATAAGTTCTTTAACTTGTATTAATCCATTTTATACTTATATTATCAGTATTTACACTTTATATGTTGGGCCCAAATGGGTTAAGCCCAATAAATAAGTTTATAAGTGTTTTAGCCCATTTTGTTGTATTATTAGTCCAATAACGTTAACTTAGCCCGTTAATGTCCGTATGTTTTATAGTTCGGGTTTTATCGGTTTTTACTTGTTATATATGTTTATATATCAGTATATGAGTTTATAAAATATTACATTAGACGGGTCCATCCGTCTAAGTTTTATTTAACAAAAATGTTAATTTTACGGTAATAGCCGAAAAAGTCGTAAATATCATGTTTATAGTTTTATAACTTATAAAACTTATCAACTACCATTTTTATACAATGTCCATTTATTTATCTTTACACATATTTATATAAATGTATTATATGAGTTAGTGGGTTTTAATTCACATTTTATACTATTTTTATTTGAGTGCTTATATAATACTATTATACTTTAATTTCCAAAATCTGATTTTTATTTTCATGTTCACCAAAACTGCCATATCTAGAGTTCTATATGGAGATAGAAGCTCAAATGTGTATGACATAAACTACATGATATGTGCTCCATTTAACTCTTCTATAGCTACTGTTGAATCAGCCTCTAAGTATTTTCTAAAAATCGTCCAAAACAGTGAACTCAGATTTGCATTCTAAACTTGTTTTGATCATATCTCACTCATCCTAATGATTCCATTGTATGGCCAACTCTCACATGTGTACAAGACATATTACTTATTGTATATCCATTAATCTATGCCATTTTATCAGTTCATGACGTGGTTCTTTACTGTTTTATACAGCCATCATTTTTAAGCAAGATTAACCATTTTTACATATAGTTTTTCTTCTTTTTACCCATGATTCTCAACACCAAATCCCCACATAATATTTTTATCATCATATAATCATCATATACATATACAATAGGAAATAAAATATATGATTACATAATCAAAATAACAAGAGGATGGGGAGGACAATCTTTATACCACCATGATGATGTAGGTTATGATCAAGAAATGGATTTTGATGGAGAAATTTGTGATAAACCAAGACCATCTTCAAGACCACCATTCTTCATGAACACCTTGTGAAAAATCAGCCCCAAGACTACATGGAAACTCCTCCTTGGATGTTATAATCACCACCAGTCAATAGGGTTTCAAAAGGGCATCATCTTGTGCAAGAATAACATAGGATTTCACAGATAAATTTAGATCAAATGGGGTGTTTATGGGGGAGAAGTGGACGGCAAAATGGAGAGAGTGAGAGGATTTGAGAGTGGTTTTGCAAGTATGAAATGGTGGAAAGGAGAAAGCTAGTGGTTTTTGAGGTTAAGTGTAAGCTTCAATGTGAAGCTAAGTTACAAGTGTAACTTAGTTTGTGTATGTTTGACACCTAAGGGTGTTGTGTTGCTAGTTATGGCCGGTTTTAAGTGGGGGTGGGACAAGTGTCCCACTTGTCTCATCCCCATTTATTTACGGGTACTCCTCGATTCTAGTTTTCTCGATTTTCGTGCCCTCGGGTCGTTTTACGAAAAACGTTTTTATAAATTATGAATCAACGGCACAAAACGAATCTAATAAAAATTGTCTCATCAAAAACGGTGTTCGAAAACGTAAATACGTAATCCTAAGGTTTCCGGTTTAGTCATAAAGAACGTTAAATTAAAATCGTAAGTCCTAATCTCTTCTCGTAAATTTGTGAGTTTATGATCCAACACAAATTTAAAACTCCAAAATAATATTCACGGACAAATTTATTTTCTGAAATGTCATACTGTCACCAAAACGGTGTATGTAAACGTAAGCACATAACGTAGAATCCTCCGGTTTAGACGTAGTCGATGCTACTTCAAGACGTAAATCCAAATTACCTTCCAAAAATAAGTGAGTTCATAATATAACATTAAAATAATATTTTTAAATAAATATTGAGAATAAAATATCAACCATAAATTGACGGATTGTCACATATAACCTCACAAGATTCGATCTCGATGCTAATACGATAATTATCAATGATAATCTCTCCAAAGGAAACGATTATACGGTTCATTACCAAAGGTCAATCATACAAACATAAAACAAGACTTCTAGTATTTTGTATCGTTACTTTACCTCGTCCCTTCGATTGAGATGGTAAACAGTATTCTCATCAAGGTTCGTTCCCAATGACTTCTGAGCAAATCTCTAGAAATTCGATGCGAAGCGAGGATCTTGATAGAGTTGATTGATACGGCACACTATGTTTACACAACTCCTTTAAATACAAAAGAGTCAATTTCTTCATCAAGAATCTATCATTAACAGGAATGATATTAGCAGATTTGGTCAGTCTGTCGACGATGACCCAAATCGAATCAAATTCAGATGATGACCTTTGCAATAGCTAGACGTTTACTAATGTATGAGGCAATGTTTGCCTTCATAATTTACCATTAGTACAACTTCTTCAGATAAAGATACGTTTAGTCAGAAATGACATGAATGGAATACTTATACTTACGAGCTTTCAATATGACTAAATCTCAAAATCCTCTATATTCAGGCAACCACAAGTGGCCTTTAAAACATTTAACGCCATCGGCTTCTCAATTCTAATGGTTCACATTAGTCGCGAACCCCTTTTTATTATCTATATTATCCATTTTACAAACATTGTTTATTTTTATATTGTTCGGCAATTTATTTTGCACCTTCATTATTAAGGAACATGTCCTAATTGGTTCTTTAACTTTTCTACATAATGTGTCAGTAATTATATTCACCTTCCTCGATGAAATAAGTATCATGACCGTATTTATTCAGAAATTATTCCTTCATATTTTCTAAGTCTAAGTTCTATCTCAACTATTATTTTTATCAGTTTTGTTTGATCCGATATTTTAAAGCGTCGATAATTATTACACGTAAATCAACAATAAATATTAAGTTTTTATGAAACGTAAACGTTAACAGTTTAAATTTCTTAGTTCGACCAATTATAATAAAATGTTCAAAACAAATTTGAATTTAATTAACACGATTTTTGCTGATTTATCGAAAATAATTAATAAGATTCGTAAATGTTTGAAAAATCTTTGGTTATACTTTGGTCAAAATTTTCTTAGTTGAAAATCAAAAAGTGTCGTTTCAAATTTCAAGTCATGGTTTAAATGGTTTCCTCAATCCCTCTTGTTGGAAATACGTATTTACGTATTTATGAAGGATCGGTCGCTCCAACGATATATTAATGTAACGGGCTCGTGATCTAGCTAGTAAACGTATAGGCCATATAGCCCACATGTAGGGTGGCTATATATACCTCTCCTAGCATGTTAGGAGGGGTTGGTGATTCATTATTTCATTAATCTAATATTCTACTTTCTCTCTCTACTCCTCTCCTTCTCTCCTTTCTCTCTCTACACCTTCATCTCCTTCATCTATTTTATATCTATCAATCACTCCAATCCATCTAATCAATCCAATCCATCATGTAGAATAAGCCAAGATTACGTAGACCTTCAATTGGTATCAAGAGCTAAGGCTAGATTGGTTTATTCTTGTTTTTATTTTGATTGATTTTGGTGGGTTTTGATTTTTTCAAGATTAAATCTTAAAAAGTTTGTGTTTTTATGCTTTAAATCATAATCAAATCTTTAATTTACTTATTTTATATAAAAATCACAATTTTTTATACAAAAATCTCATATTTTTATAATCAAATCTTGAAAAAGTTTATATTTTTACAAATCTTGCGGGTTGATTTTTCATTTTATTCAATTGAAATTTTAAATTTTTATCT
Organism: Glebionis coronaria; assembly: GCA_025667525.1. NCBI lineage: Eukaryota > Viridiplantae > Streptophyta > Magnoliopsida > Asterales > Asteraceae > Glebionis > Glebionis coronaria. The sequence continues at coordinate 288,772,377 of CM046881.1, read as the reverse complement.
TTTAATTTTAATTTTAATTGCTATTTTAATTTTATCTTTTTACTTTTCTTTTTAATAGATAGTCTATTTTATCTCTTTATTTTTTTTATTTCTTTATTAATTTTTTTTTTATTTTTTTTATTTATATTTTTTAGTCCGTTTATTTTTAATTTTCTTCTACTGTTTGGGTTGTCAGTTTCCATTTTTCAACAAAGTTTTTGTCAGCCAACACCAGACTCAAACCCAATACAGAAACACAGTTTCGACACCCTCGACTCAACACAATTATGATAAAACTCGACTCGTCTACAAACCCGTCAAGTTTTTCCGATCGAAACAGTTTTCCGAACGAACCCGTTATTCAGAACCAAGGACTTTCCGAGTCAACCCATTATTCCGAGTGAACTGATTATTCCGAATAAAAGTTTTTCTGAACGAAATGTTTTTCCGAATCAACCCATTCTTTCCGCATGAATGGATTATTCCGCTTGAACGATTTTTTTTCCGGATGAAGAGATTGTTCCGCATGAATGATTTTTCCGGATGAAGAGATTATTCCGCATGAATGATTTTTCCGGATGAAGAGATTATTCCGCATGAATGATTTTTCCGGATGAAGAGATTATTCCGCATGAATGATTTTTCCGGATGAAGAGATTATTCCGCATGAATGATTTTTCTGGATGAAGAGATTATTCCGCATGAATGATTTTTTCGGATGAAGAGATTATTCCGCATGAATGATTTTTCCTTATGAACATCTATTCCGGATGAGGAAGATTTAAACATAACGGGAAACAACCACACAACCTCTCGAACAACACACTCAAAGACCACAGCCTCGACACTTGACCTTCGACTCACACAACATATTACACAGACTCGACCTTAACCCTCGACCACACAACCTTTGACACCCTTTCACAACTCACGACTCAAACTAACGACACCCTCACCAACACCTCTCGTCTCACAAAATAACTCACCCACCCACCCTCGACTCACTCAACTCTCGACTCAAACCCACACAACACTCACAATCTCAGTTTCAAAACCATCATCGATCTCAAATACCAAAAATACAACAACACCACCTACCCGAGACCTTTTGATTAAGATCTTGAAGCACGTTTCTCTTGGTTCCTTCGATTGATTCGTTTGTTTCTAGAATCCACAGTGTCTCATTCATTCTTAATCTGGGCTGGGACTGATCTGGTATTGATAAAGAATAAAAGGGCTTGTTATTGGTCATAAATTTAGATCGTATTGAAGAGATTATATTGAAGATTTTAAAAGGGTTTGACTTCGGTAAATGAAAGGGAGTGTATTTGTGTTGAATATGTATGTAAATGAAAGGGTTTGATATAGGGGAAGAAATCAGAAACGGAGGATACAAAGTCGTGAGATTTGTCAGCAGGTTTTGAGGTAACTATTTTTGGGAGAAGAAAAATAAAGAGATGGGGGAGGATGAGTTGAGGAGAGAGAGAGATAAATGAGTGAATTGGCTTTTGTGATTTAGTCAAAAGAAGAAGGAGTAAATAGGTGGGCGGAGTAAACCAAGACACGCATATAATTAGGCCACGTTTCTTCGAGTATTTAGGGGCAACTGGGATACACGTGTTAGGCCACTTTATTTACTCTCAATTTGTCTTCAAGATATCAGATTTGTTTTATGTTTTTTTAAGTTAATTTTGATTGGTACATCTTATCAGATTTTTTTACAAAATAATTAAGTTAATTTACTCTGATAAGTTAATTTACTCACGATTTTTTTTAATTTGTTACAAAATCTGATAAGTTAATTTTATTTATTAATTTTTGGTACATCGTATTGAGGAGGGTATTCCGAAAGAAGTTAAGTGGTAAAATATTTGACGGCTCGATCATTATATTTACCGTAGCTTGGATTTATTCGTTGACGGGCTTTATTTTTAGAGTGAGCTTTATTTGAATTGGTCTCCGGTTTATTTTATCATCGTTTGAGCTGACAACAATTTTTGAGCCGAGAAAAGACTTATATCATCCATCGAGGATTTTTAAGTGTTATTTACGGATCTTTCGTTTTTTCGCGAATTGTTAAATTCCGAAAACAACCACATCCACAATCATTTTTTATCGACATTCAATGGATTCGTTGAGTTCGACATTTCAAGAGGGAGAATCGCATTCAATGCAAAACAAAGTTAGAAAAAGTGGCATCACTTCATTTCAAATGCTTCAGTCTCATCTTGTCACTCTTTCGAGGATTCAAGGAGGGAGCGAATTTGTGACAATCTTTTGTCAAGATCGTCATATATTCATCGACTCAATATTCACTACTTTGACGCAACTCGCCGAGAAACTCAACCATGAAAACTTTAATCACTATGCATCCGCACTTGCATATAAGACTCTTGTGACACAACTCACGCCTTTCCTCCAATACAATATCATCAAGTCTGAAAGTTCAGTGATTTGTCGATCATTTCTTCGAGATAAACATACCGAGCTTCGAGATTTCCATGGTACAATATTGAAACTCATGACATCGGTCTCGTCTTCGATTTATGAAAGTTCTCGACTTCAGCAAGCGAATGATAATGGAGTGCAAGAATCTATGATGCAGATGCAACAAAAGAATGGTCATACGGTTGACAACTTGGAGCCTAACGATGGAAAGAGCACGGAATCAGGAGGACAACATGATACCAGTGGCACGTCGGGGAATGTTCACGAGATCTCTCTTGATGAGACCTTACCAGTTTATGACGAAGAGCCTGCAACCATGGTACAATGTAATGTTGTTTATGATGTATATGCTGATGACATGCCGCATATTGAGAATTCTGAACCTAATTATGACAAACATGGGATGGAAAAGAGTGATAGAAATACCACTTCTGATTCATCCGATGTGAGTCATAATGGGGGAGAAAGTGTTCGAAATGCTAAACATCATGATAATTGTCTTATAACTGCTTCATTGACTGCTTCTGATTCCAAGATAAGAGAGCTCGAAACGATTGTAGCTCAACAATCGAAAGATCTTGAGGATGCAAAACTTGAATTTTCTAAGAAAATGGACAAATTTGAAACATACTTTTAAAAACTTGAAAAGTCAAATGTTGTTCTTGAAAGAAAATTGGATCAAAAAGTTTTAGATTCTAAAGCTGAAAAGGATAATATTTTGAAACAAATTCAGTTACTAGATTCTAAATTGGCATCCCAAGATAGATTGCTCAAAGAAAATGAAACGTTAAAAGCTCAAGTTCAGGAAAAGGTTTTTGCTATAGCTGCGTTGAAAAACGAGTTAAGGAAAACTAGAGGGCCTAGTGTGGACACTAAGCTTGAAAAACCATCAATCTTGGGGAAACCGCCTACAAATCAGTTCGTCAGACAATCGATTGTCAGACAACCTACTGCATTTAGATCCGAACGACCACAATACTCGAGACCGCGGTTTGCCTCCCAAGTTGATTTGGTTCATCTTTCTAGACCAGTAATTCCAGCAACTAGGCCCAATATGACCAAAACAGCTTTCGCAAGACCTAATCATATGATTGCCTCTAGTTTCTCTAAGAATAGTTCAAAGAACACGTCTAGAACGAGTTCAAATGATGTGCGCCATGATTTTGGTCAAAGGGAAGCTATTCAAAAGACACATATAAGAGATAACAATGTCCAACCTAGTCAAATGCTTTCTAGATTACCCAACACTGCTAACCGTAGCATGACGTCTCCTAGGAGTATCGATCAATCATCTAGGAATTACTCGGACATTAAATATGCTACTTGTAAAACATGTAGAAAATGTGTCTTTACGACAAATCATGACTCTTGTGTCAAGAAATTAATTGATGAGATAAACTCTCATGCTAGAATTAAGTCCCAGTGGATAGCTAAAATCAAAACCTTTGGTAAAATGTGGAGCCCCACTGGTAGAAGTTTCACTATTGTAGGAAACGAGTGCCCTTTAACTAGGATAGTCTTTGATTCTACTAAGACTACTAGGGAGGAAATTGAAAAGGAGCATGCATCACTTAAGCCTGAACTTAAGGTTTTCTATTAAAGGAAACGTTTACCAGCTAAGACAAGTGAATCATCTCCTAAGGTCACCTCTAGCACAAGAAAAGAAAACTGTGAACCCCCACTTGCTTCTAAGATAGATATCGCTAACCCATATCAAAGCATGAAAATTCCAAATGAGAATGCAGGTACCAAAGAGGATGTTCCAAAAGAACGAAGCGGTCTAATCATTGTATACCATTCAATTAAGGACACTCTCAGAGTTTGGTTGCTTAAGAAGCTGATATCTAAGAAACAAGTGTCTCAGAGGATTTGCAGTTAAGCTTACAGGTTACAAAGGACTTATAGTCACATCACAGATTGTAACTCGTTCATCAAAAAAAGGAAAGTTTATCGCCGATGATAAACTTACCCTAAAAACGAGAAATTAAGTTGTCTCAGTCACGAGCTTATCCTAAAACCATTCAAAAGTTTTAAGCTTGTGTATATGGCTCACAGTCAAATTACAGTCTGTGACCCGATCTTCAGAGAAAGGGAAGTTTATCTACACAACGATAACTTACCCTAAAAACGAGAAGTTAATTTTTCTCGGACACGAGCTTACATTAGAACTATTCAACGGTTTTAAGCTCGTCTATATGGCTCCTCGTTAAATGACAGACGATGACCCGGACTTCAGAGACAGGGAAGTATATCTACGCAACGATAACTTACCCTCTTAACGAGAAATTAAGTTTTCTTGGACACGAGCTTATCCTAAAACCATTCAAAGTTTTTAAGCTCGTGTATAAGGCTCATCATTTAATATCAGATGATGACCCGATCTTCAAATGAAGGAAAGTTTATCGCCGATGATAAACTTATCCTCATTAATGAGAAAATAAATTTTCTCGGACGCGAGCTTACATTAAAACTATTCAAAAGTTTTTAAGCTCGTGTAAATGGCGTATAATCACATTTCAGATTATGCCCCGGACCTCAAAGAAAGGAAAGTTTATCGCCGATGATAAACTTATCCTTACAACGAGAAATTAATTTTTCTCGGGCATGAGCTAAAATTAAAAACATTCGAAGTTTTTAAGCTCATGCACAATGAGTTACAGTTAAATATCAGACTATAACTCGGACTTCAATTTTAGGAGAGCTTATCTTTAAAGATAGTTTATCCTCGTAACGAGAAATTCATTTTTCTCGTTGTCTTAAAACATTCCAAGTTTTAAGCTCATAAAGTAAAGTGTATATTTTAAATAAGAGAACTTTTCATCTTAACGAGAAATTCATTTTTATCGGTCATGAGCTTTACGTTAAAACATTCAAAGTTTTTCAAGCTCATGAAAACGACTTCTAAGTAAATTTCAACTTAGGACTCGTTCTTCAATTAAAAGGAAAGTTTATCGACGATGATAAACTTATCCTTAACAACGAGAAGTTTACAACTTCTCGGACTTGAGCTCGTTTTGCAAGATATTCAACATCTTAAGCTCAAGTAATTGGTTTTCAAAACAATGAACACAATTTTTCGAGAATTTCTCAAAAGGCTTTTCTAAATCTTTCAAAATTGTGTGTTCAAAATGTTTTGACAAAAAGAGCATGTCTTCTGGAATTGATAATATTTACGATACTAGAAATGTCATTCAATAATGACACGGGGTTGTAAATAAAGTTCGAGCAGAAGTTCAAATGTTTTAAAACATGCTCAAAATGGTTTGCTATTATTTCAGATAGTAACCCGCTTTTCATACTCAAGTCAAGCATTTCACCAGAAAGCTTTGACTCAACAACGAGAATTAATTTTCTCGGGCATGGTTTACTTTATAACCATGTAAGGGATTGTGTTTACGTAATAACACAATCTAACACGAATATATGTACGTGTCAGTTTATTTATTTGTTAAAACAAGAGAAATCTTGTTTTTATGAAGTTATCATCTCCACCAACCGTAGCAATTTATAATTGATATCTACATACTCGACGATGCGACTACTCAAACGGTGACTACGGCTCTTTCAATAGAACACGGGTCAACAATTGAGGGGGAGCAATTGTCCAGCATTCAGAATCCTTGATGCCGAGAGTGCCAAGTTCACAAATTGGTGTCAAGACAACGATATCAATCATACACATGGAGTCAAGAGATAACTTCAGACGTGACGAGGTGACCAACATTCGTGAACAAGAACCATGTGAATATTTCTATGATGTTCTCCATCATTCAGGTCCAACCTCGTAAATTGCTAATCTTGTGAATACATTATCATATATGATCTTTGCAAGTGATAAATACCTTACACTTGTGTTTAAAAGGTATTTAATTTACGTTTCAAGAACACCCTCATTAATTTGAGGGGGAGCTTGTGTAAATCATGAAGATAATTGGATTTACATTTTTCTTCCCAAATTTTCTTAAACTGCTATTAAATTAATTGATATTAAAAACATCGATTGGGTTAATATTTTTAATATGGGGGAGAAAATGTGATTTAATATGGGAAATGATTAATCACAAATGGTTTGACTTAACGTGCTAGCTCATCCCGACATGTGCGAAATGTTTTCGGATATCGTGGCATATGTTAAGGGGGAGAAAAATGGATTTGCACTTCAAAATGGATTTCATGGTGACATACACTTACCTAAAACATCTCTATTCACGACGGTGAAGACTGTGGTGACATAAGGATGGTAGGATAGGTTAAAGTCCAATGATTCCTCTAGAACCGAAGGAATCTTCCCAAGGACATTCCATAACTAGTAATAGTAGTCCTTAAGGAAGATGGAGAAAGATTGTGAACGTAGCTGAATGCCGACCAAGTACTTAAGTTAGCACTGGAACAATCACAACAAGGTGCTAGTTATGACTTATTGGTAAGCATTGAAGGGGTTGAAGAATGAAAAAGAATTGTAATGATAAAGGGTGTAAAGAAAGAAGCCCTCCTTACAACTTAGGCAGAAACCGGGTCAACTCATTAGCTATTGAGATCATTTTTAATGATGCTTGATATTGAAGATAGACATCATGGACCCAATGATGCAATGCACAACCTATCCCAGCTAACTCAGATATCTCTCAAAAGATATTTGTTTTAATCACACGGAGACAACGCATTATCTATTGATTTATTCACTCCGAATAAATTGGTATTGAAATGGTGGCACTCCTCTCCAGCCTCCGATCACTAAAATCCAAAATGCACGATTGAGTCTAGAGCCATTTGAGATGATCAAATATCTCATTAGGACACACTTTCATATTTCCTTGCTCCTTCACACACTGTGAAAAGTAAGAAAGATTTTAAGAGTCCTACGCAAAATCTTCATGATCTTGCCTAAAAATCCGAGTAATACGAAAGTATTTACAATGAAGATGGAAATCCTTCTTGAGCGAATATCAAAAAGCTCATGGTAGGTGACTTGTGCGATTCTTTATGAATCAAACTTGTGATAACTGGAAAGCAACAGGGATTTAATTCTTAAATGAATTTAAACACGTTCCAGGCCTCTACGCAATATCTTAGTGATCTTGCCAGAACACTCAGAGTGATACCTTAGTGTTCACAGTGATGAGTGAAAATCCTTCTAGTGTTAACCTCAAACAGCACTTGGTAGGTAACTTGCAAGATTCTATACGAATCAAGCTCGTGACAACTAGAAAGCAACGATGGTGCGGTTCTTAATTGAATTTCACTTGTTCCAGGAACATGAATTGACGGCTTTAAATCATGCAGATATTATTATCCAAATGATTCACTCTTTATGTTCGCAGTCAGCTTTGAACGGTCGAATAAAGAGAACGGGTTTACCCGCGAAATCTTGTCAAGGAGGTTCTTAATTGGAACTACCTGCCACAAGTACGATAATTAATATCGTCCAACGGTCTTCACCAACCGAAGGTAAAATGCTACCGAATTAGAATGAAATGTTCAAGGCCATTTCATCCGTGTATATGTTTTGTTGCTAACTGTCTTATGCAGCATAACAAGAAGGTGGCATTGCGGTGTAAAATCCAGAAGAAGTCGTCACCACATGCTAATACTATATGCACTTAATACTTCATCAAATTCAAGAAAGTCTAAAAGTCAAGTCTTCCGATGTATCAAACTCTGAAGCTTTCAAGAATTTATAAAAGTATAAGTATGTGGAACATGCAGTCACGAGGAGGCAAACGTCACAAGTGATGAATGCACAAGGTCAAAGCAAGGACACATGTTCAAGACCAAAGTCAAAGATCTCATCAGCATATTCACAAGAACAAGATCGAAGACTCAAGCATTTATGCTAGGTTTAAGATTTTGTAAAAAGATGTGGCCTCTCTTAGGGGGAGATTGTTGGAAATACATTTTTCCCAATACAGTCTCGGTCACATCTTAGTTAGCATAGATCACGAGATATAGACTATTTAGAACTTTGTCTCTTGGAGCGACCTCCCTTGGGGGAGATTGTTGGAAATACGTTTTTACGTATTTATGAAGGATCGGTCGCTCCAACGATATATTAATGTAACGGGCTCGTGATCTAGTTAGTAAACGTCTAGCCCATATAGCCCACATGTAGGGTGGGCTATATATACCCCTCCTAGCATGTTAGGAGGGGTTGGTGATTCATTATTTCATTAATTTAATATTCTACTTTCTCTCTCTACTCCTCTCCTTCTCTCCTTTCTCTCTCTACACCCTCATCTCCTTCATCTATTTTATATTTATCAATCACTCCAATCCATCTAATCAATTGAATCCATCATGTAGAATAAGCCAAGATTACGTAGACCTTCACCTCTTAGGTTGTCTTTAGGTATACACGAACAATTACCCTTAAACAGGAGTTTAATTAAATGTTCTGGGTATAAGGGAATAATCCCTCAAAATTTCTTTTCGATAAAACATTTATCAAAACACATTTGCACTTTCTTTTTGGTAAAACCCTAAGTCTTAAAAGGGCTCTAAATTTTTAAGAGTCAATATAGATTCCATTATCTTATTAATCACATGGTCAAATAATGTAAATGATTAAGTCTTTAATCACATTTTAAATACTCAAGGTACAAGTTTTCATTGTTCGGCCAATTTAGGGCAGTCTATAACTAATTATTAACTCATTCTTATTCTTATAAACAAACAGATGGTCCTTAATGATCACAAGCATGAATTTATCAATTTACAGCCTACACACGTGATTCACCCAATTTATGAATGCTACATGTGTATTAGTCAATCCAAACGTCATCACGTGAAACTTATAATGTTTATTACAAGTTCTGGATGTAGTGATTGGAATAGATAATCTTTTCACGGTTGCGGAGTTGATGATAACCATGTCGTGGATCAAATCTTCGAATATACGCTAGAACCTTGTAAATGATCGAACAATCTATCATCTTGGGTAGTGGATATAGATTTTAATCGTCAATTTACTTAGTTCACGGTAATCAATAAACATAAGAAATAATAACTCCATAGCTCTTCATGATGACGAGCTTGGTAGAATATAAGCTTTCCCCGACAACTCTTTCAGTTGCACGGTAATTCTTTTGATTTAGATGGTGCTGATGTACAGTGCACACACCACAGGTGCAACACTGGGAAAATAATCAATACCAAATCCAACCTGCCTTAATGGTGAGAGTCTAGGTAATTTACCAGCAAATACCTCTTAAAGTTTCAAATAACATGAACATCTTTTTATACATTTACTTTAAGTTCTTTCTAGATTACAAGATCTATGACTAGTTCATAACCATTCATGGTAAAATTTCAAGTCTAAATGCAGGATATGGTCATCCATCAAGAATTATTTAGATCACTTTTGATAATCAACATCTTATCTTTTAGGGGAATTCTACTCGAGTACCCATCAATTAAGACAATGTCGTCATGTCATAATCAATCAATCCATTCTATTGGCACTATCAACTTTCCAGTTTCATTGTCGTTGATAAGATGCGAACTTCTCAAAAGACTAATAATAACTCATAATCCTTCACAAGTTCAAGGATATCTGGAGACATAACTAACCTTAAAAGAGTAAGGTCAACGCATAATCTACGGGAGAGAATTTCAATTCTGATACAGACGAAAACATTAACGAATATGAATATATCCCATGTTTTCATGAATTGAGTATGCATTCGAAAGCTCCTCGGATCGTTACCCAGGTCATTCAAATTAAATCTAATCAAAAGAAATGATAGGAACATTGATACATCCAGTCGGGTATCAATACTCGGTAATCATAAACTTTTTCAAAGAATCTTACTACGAGAGAATTGGACAAGAAGGGAATATCAACTGTCAAATAAGACAAATTCCACAGATGATTTAATTCGGTTCAGAAGAATAAATAGTACGGGCACATATGTAGGTGTCCCTAACACTATGTCCTTATTTTCGCACTTCTTGCAGATCTTACAAAATATTAGTCCTTCACAATCTTCAAAGAAAATTTAGTGTTTATTAATAATTTCATTGTGACTACTAATCCTTGCATGGTCCATTCCAAATTGTATGTAGGCGCGCAACTATATAAAATTTCAAGATTAACGATGCAATACTCAGTTCGTCATAATTTGATCATCATGTTTATAATAAAAACATTTTCATGCTTAATTCTTAAATAAGAATCAAAAATAAATTTACAAAGATTTTCTTTGTTATGAAAACAATTAATTTATCCAAGGGGTTTTATAAACAACTTCGATAACGATCACTTATAAATCTCACTTTGAATAATCCATATGGTGATGAAAATTCAATTTTTCTCAAGGGATACTGTTTTAGCTTATAAAAAGAATGAGTGATCTGCAAAAGAGTGATGAAGAGTTCTTCACCAAGAACTAACTACAATATGATAGGAAATGAGCTTAGCCATTTAATCATGAGGTTCATGACCTCGATGGCACTAAAAAAGAATAATCCACAACGTAACTCAATTCGAGATGAGTACTTGTTCAATGGTTACATCACTAATGCGAACATTAGGATGAAGCAATAAATGATAGATAACATCGATACATGTAGAATTTAGCAATCAATGGTCGTCTTTTCATTAATCACAAACAAGTCAAAATTGTACCGTAACACATTATGTGTCACTATGTCATACAATTCAAAGAACCCATCCTACCAACTGATGTCTCAGTTAAGTTAGGGATTTTTAAAAGATACCACAATGAATACTAATGTACAAGAGTTATTAGGTGTTCCACCTGTCCTAGAAGATCCATCGGTCCCAATTCAGAAGAAGATTTCTTCAATTTATTTCTTGGACACTGGGCATCCTCGTTATTGGACAATGGCCCAGGAACAACCCTTAACACAAACTGACAATCATTTAAAACCTAATAATTCAATCACAGAACTTAACGACTTCCTCTTAACAATTTCTTATTCTATACAAGTTAAATTTTACTTTATTCAAGTTTCAATCAACTTATACTTAATTTGATATCCTACCTCATTTTCCAATACTTTCAACCTTATTCTAGACCTCAAAATGGCATTAAAAGCTCGATATAATCAACACTTAATTTCCAATCCTATAGCTCTTACAACAACAATTATCAAATGAGTCACTAGTATGAGATGACTCATACATTCAATTAGACTTCTCGGAATGGTACTAGTGGCATGAGGCTTTTGGGTAATGGTTCCAATGACAGCCTCAAGTGCAACATTCACCCTTTCGATTTCAATTTAAGAATTGGATGACAACGAATCAGATGACATCTTTCTAGGTGGTAACGTTTTGTCAAACTCCAATCTATAAGGAAAGATTGTCATGACATCGATATCAGTTTTAATCGCGACAGTTCTTTTTCAATATCACAATCAACTAATATCTACATTTCTACGAATATCAACCATTTTGTTGGGATCATAAATATCCACAACTTGGTTTAGATCTGGAATAGCTAGAATTTCCTACAGGAATAGCTTCGATTAATTTACAAGGGGATTTAGGGTTCTTTGTGACAATCTACGTCGTATAAATACCTCGTATAAATATAGAAATAATCATCAAACAATCATGTAATCAAATTACATCATATGTATATATATAATCCAAGTTATATATATATATATATATATATATATATATATATATATATATATATATATATATATATATATATATATATATATATATATATATATATATATATATATATATATATATATATATATATATATATATATATATATATATATATATATATATATATATATATATATATATATATATATATATATATATATATATATATATATATATATATATATATATATATATATATATATATATATATATATATATATATATATATATATATATATATATATATATACATATATTAAAATAACACTTCTCAGTCTGGCCTTGTCGGTAACTCGGGAATTCTTCGGCACCGTTATAGTCAAAAGATTTTTAGACATTTTGAGATAAAGTTTATAGTTAAAAGATTTTGAAATGTTTTATTCAAAACCTTGGTTTTAAAAATCTTTCGTTCTCTATAACGAGAGCTCTGGTACCAAACCGTAAAACCCCCAAATTTATACAATTCAATACAGCGGAAGACTCGTTGGTGTTACGGGATAGCACATTACTCACATCATAGACAACGCTTAAAAATCGCGTCGTTTAATAATAAAACATTCCCATTCATAAATATCAAATTTACATAGGTCCCAAGTCATTGTATTTCATACAAGTTTTACAAAGAATTTGAATGGATTTATTATTTAAGTGCGGGTCATGAATTGTTGTTGTCTTCCCGAGAACTACCTTCAACTACCTGAGATAAAACATGTTAAAAGAAAAGGTCAGCGAAAACGCCGAGTGAATTCATATAGTTTAATAAACCATCAATATATCATCGGTATATAATTATTACCGAAAATCATTTTGTACAAATCTTTGTAATAGGCCATAAAATAGGCCAAAAACATTTTATACAAATCCTTGTCAAAATCATAATATAGGCTTTCGCCTTCAAAACCATTATACGAACCAATGTCGTAAAAATATCATACAATACGTTTTATAACGTTGTATAGAGTTAAATAAAAACCGTTATATGAATATGGTTATGTAAAACCAAAACACGAACATAATATCAATAATAAGACCCCGTATTGCTAGTCATACAATATATCGTAATTTAGTGCGTATAGCAGTATTTCGTTATTTGTGGATTATTATAAGCCGCATGACATTGTTACCTTACTACAACAAACAACGGGTAGCAAACCCGAAACTCATTTGCCCATCTAAATTAGCGTGTCGTCACAATAATCACGCTTGTGTTAATCTTCTCATACATAAATTCGCTTACCAATCAATGTGGCACGACGGGATCAACCGTCAAGGCGCGAACTCGGGTGATCGTCCCCAAATAGTACTATTATATGCAAAAGCGTCTACCAAATCCCGGTAGTTCACAATTCATGCTAATGGGAATTTTAGTGACATAACCTAACTTTAATAATCCGTTTCATTTCATCTATCGGGTCATATAATCATACATCAGGTCATACAATCATTCGGGTCTAAATCAATAAACAAACAATTCGGGACAAATGGTGTCCTATTTTATCAAAACTAACATGTTATCTCCCTCGCGGATTTATAAAACATTTCAAAAAAAAACATTTAAAAGAGTGCGAGGCTATGAACTCACGTTGATGTGGGAAGGCGGTTATCGGCGATTTGGATGTACGGTACGTGCTTCAATCACGGAAACCTAGACAAATAATACTCGTCTTAGACTTTTGTCCAATGACTTTATCAAAATAACAATTATTTATATATATGATGACTTTATACATATGATGATGATCAAGTGGGTTTATATATTCTCATTCACTTATTTTTGTGTTATGTGTTGACAACTTTTATATTAGTTTACTAGTTTTACCTATTTACATGTTTTAGGTCCAATAAGCCTTTTATAAGTCCATTAACTTGTATTAATCCATTTTATACTTTTTTTATCAGTATTATACTTTATATGTTGGGCCCAAGTGGGTCAAGCCCAATAAGTAAATTTATAAGTGTTTTACTAACTAGTCGGGTTTATAGTACAATAAGGCTACTTTGACCCGTTAATGTCTATATGTTGTAAAGTTCGGGTTTTATCGGTTTTTACTTGTTATATAAGTTCATATATCAGTATGTGAGTTTATAAAAGTTTATATTAGACGGGTCGGACCGTCTAAATTTTGTTTGACAAAAACGTTAATCTTTCGGTTTTAGCCGAAAAGACGTAAAACTTAGTATATACTTTTTATAACTTATAAAACTTACCAAACTACCATTTTTATATAGTGTCCATTTATTTATCCATATGTATATTTATATAAATGAAATATATAAGTTAGTGGGTTTTAATTCACATTTTATACTATATTTATTTGAGTGCTTATATAATAATATTAAACTTTTATTTCACAAAATCAGTCCTAAATTTTAAGTTCACTAAAATGTCCATATCTGGAGTTTTATAATGAGATAGGACCTCAAATTTTTTATCACATAAACTATATGATATGTTCTTCATTTTATTTCTTTATAGCTACTGATGAATCAACCTATAAATATTTTTATAAATTCGTCCAAAACAGTGTAGGCAGATTTGCACTCTAAACTTGTTTCGATCATATCTGACTCATTTTTATGATTCCATTGCATGGCCAACTCTAACATGAGTATAACACCTAATAATTACTGTATATTGATTCCACTTTACCATTTTATCAGTTTATCATTTGGTTACTTACTGTTTTTATACAGCCATCTTATTTAGCAAGATTTAACCATTTTTACATGTGGTTTTTCTATCTTTTTACCCATGTTTATCAAATCTATTAACACTAAATCCCCACATAATATTTAATCATAATTCATCATCATATACATATACATAAATAAAGAAAATACAAGATTACATAATCAAAATAACAAGAGTATAGGAAGAACAATCTGTATACCACCAAGGTTGTGTAGTTTATGATCAAGGCTTGGATTTTGATGGAAGAACTTGTGATAGATCAACACCAACTTTAAAGACCACCAATCTTTGTAAACTTCTTGTAGAAATCAGCCCTTGGACATCACCAAATCTTCTCCTTGGATGTTAAAATCACCACCAATCAATAGAGCTTGAAAAGGGCTTCATCATATGTGTGAATAACATATGATTTCATGGTTAAATTTGATCAAATGAGGGTGTTTAGGGGTGATATGGGACGAATTTAGAGAGAGAGAGGAAGGGAGGATGAGTGGTTTGCATGAGTGTATGTGAGAAAATGGTTTACACAAAGTGGTTTTGGTGTTTTGAAAGCTTACAAGTTAAGTTAGACAAGTGTACTACTTGTTAGCTTAATATTGACACCTCATGGGGTATGGTGGAGCTACTTTCGCCGTCCATGTAGTGGGGTGGGGCAAAACCTGTTTTGTCTCATCCCACTAATTTACGGGTATTCCTCGATTCAAGTTTCCTCGATTTGCGTGCCCTCGGGTCGTTTTACGAAAAATGTTTTTATAAATTATGAATCAACGGCACAAAACGAATCTAATAAAAATTGTCTCATAAAAAATTGAGTTCAAAAACGTAAATACGTAATCCTAAGGTTTCCGGTTTAATCGTAAAGGACGTTAAATTATAATCGTAAGTCCTAATCTTTTCTCGTAAATTTGTGAGTTTATGAACCAACACAAATTTAAAATCTCAAAATAATATTCACGGATAAATTTATTTTCTGAAGTTTCGGACTGTCACCAAAACGGTGTATGTAAACGTAAGCACGTAACGTAGAATCCTCCGGTTTAGACGTAGTCGATGCTACTTCAAGACGTAAATCCAAATTTCTTCCCAAAAATAAGTGAGTTCATAAAATAACATTAAAATAAGGTTTTCAAATAATACTTGAGAATAAAATATAAACCATAAATTGACGGATTGTCACACCAAATCACCAAAAATCAAGTATTAAAGAAGATTTTGGGTAAAAGGGTTCAAACCTCATGGATGTACATCCACACCCACGAAGTTTTGCGCTGATGTGCTAGCAAGAACAAGTACAAGCTTCCAACAACAACCCTGCTAAGATTCAACAAGGTTAGCACAATAAAATCAAAACAGAAAGGGACAACTTGGAAAATAAACTTGATTAATGCAACCTTGTTCCCACACTTGATAATCCACAAGTTATAAGCCTCATAACACCTTGATAACACAATATTAGGATGCTATGATCCACTTATAGCCCAAAAATTCCAAGGTTTAAACCAAGACTTAGCAAAATATCAAATTTTGATCCTTTGTGCAATTTCTTGCACAAGGTTTAAAAACACGTTTTGAGATTCAAGATTAGTTAACATATAACATAAACAAACAGAATAAAAGGTTGGCACTTGGTTTTTCTTCACAAAATTCAAACTCTATTTCATAACTTGAAAGTAGGATTTATAGAAATGTGAACTAGGAAAAATCAATATCAAACTGCTATGATGCAGCTTCTATGCCTTATATAGGCTACAAATGAACTACTAGAATGCATAAAAACATAAACCCTAAGCTGATGAAGTCCCTATTTTGCCCTTGAGTAGTTTGAATATCTTGGCATCATGTGACTGAGTTTGGCTATTTATGTGAGTTGGCATGGTTGAAATGGCATCCAAGGGTCCATATTGATGCTTAGGAACAAAGCTAAACAATGTGTGTTGATTCCCAGGAAAAATTTGGCAGTATCCTCAAAATCGTGTGCAGGGCACCTTTCATGTGACCTTGTGAGTGATGAGGTGGCTTGTTTAAGGATTGGGTTATGATTAGGACACCATTAATCATAAATCTGAAAAAGGTTATGGCTTAATTACAAGTAATTAAGGAATGCCTAATTCTCTCAAGAACATGAAGAACAGGTGGTTTAATCTTGTTTTTGGTTTAAAAAGATGTTAACCGCCCAAATTTAAACTTAATTAAATAAGTTAAAAACAGGTTAGTAGGTTGGGGTGATGTGGCAAGTTGGGAGATTCTGATTGGTTGATGGAGGTTAGTGAGACAGGTGTCACAAGTTGAGTGGTTAAGGTAAGTTTCATTGTCTGCCAGATTTAGCCCCTTGTTTCTTCTTTCTTTGTCATTTCAGTTTAAAATTAACAAAAAACGAATTCCTTTGTATTTGAAGTTTCAATTTTCACACTTTTCCCCAAATACTTTTCCAAAGTATTTTCAGGGGTATTTCTTGCCATTTGTTGATTCTTGAAGGGTTGTTTTGGCATTTTCTTTATAGGTAATGGTCTTGACTTGTATGATTGACTTTTTTGAGGATTAATATTGACAAGTTATGATTGTTGAGGGATCATTCTTGCCAATTCTTCAAAGTAGGGGCCCTTTTTGTAAATTTGACAAACTTTGAGGACCAATCTTGTAATTATGAATAAACAAGGGTTTAAAGTGTCAATTCTTCAATATTGGAGGACCCTTCTTGCATAATCTTCAAATCTTCAAGGGTATTTCTTGGAATATCTTCATTAGGGCTTGGTTCATTGTGCGTCTTCGTTTCCCGTGTTCGGTTATGCATGTTTCTTGTGATCTTTTGTCATTTTCTCAATATCCGTACCTAAAATACACAAGTAACAAACACAAGCATATATTTGGCATTTTTGATGATATTTAATGCATTTAAACCCTGTTTTGGACGATGAGACTATGTATAAAAGCAGTCTCATCACTCCTCCATACTAAACCATTGCCGTGCCCTCATGCAATGCTAGAATAAAGTGTCGTAGCACTACCAAAATTCATTTTATTCACTTTTATTGAACGTTAAACTAGCTACACTACTACTATTGGTACTACTTGCGTTTTAGACATAATGTATGATTTTCATCGCAAAATGGGACGTTTAGGTTCATAGAATAAGAACACGTGAATGCTTCGTTAGAAATAATTTTATCGTCCTCGATTTTCACCTCAATTCCATGCTAAGCGTGCAACGAGATCATTGTCATTATAAGTTAGTGATGCTAACACTACTCATATGCCCTAATCACGTACTTATCCTCCCATTTTCCTAAGTTGTATCTCTTATATTTTATTTTGTCTTGAATGTTTCACGAGGATACATTGTTTGGCTTATGCGATGATAGAGATTTAGGTCTAAAAATAGAGTCCTAACGGTGTAACCAAGACCATCGAATTAATACCCCCTAATAATAGACAACGATGTCAAAAAATTAAGTCAACAAGAAGGATCGATAAACACGGTTTTATAACAGTTTTGAACATGAGACTTATTACCAAGACTTTTATACGCCCCCTAACAGAAGGGCCTTATTATCATAGGTTTACCTCCATCTTTTATTCAACTTCGCCATGAAGCTTTTATTATGACTTCGGTCTTGCCTTGCCTTTTGTTATCCTCCTCATCGGTGGTTTTATTATGGCCAAAGACGTATATCCTCACGCTAAAAGGGAATTTTGGATATTTAAAGATTCAAATATTAAGGCTTGATTCACTTTCAATTTTGCATAGATTTTTCGATCTTGTGAGCTTCAAATTGTTTGCTTGATTTAGGTGAGAACTTGAAATCTTATTATTGGGTGAAGCTTTCGATTATTCGGGTTGCCAATACTTCAAAACTGTGACGCTGGCGATACCTTAGTGTCTTCCCAATTTAATTACATGGAAGCTACTAGAAAAGACTAGAAACCAACAATCAATACTAAACCGCTAAATCAATACTTATTAAGCAAAAAAAATGTACAAGCGAAGGGAGAATAAGCAAACAACGAGCACACATGAGTTTTTGAAAGAATACGAGTACTCTACGTTTGGCATAGTAACTTATACTTAACTTTATCATTTCTCGTCCTCATTTAAGAGACTTGGCCTAATATAAAGTTAAGGAATCAAAGCTAAGTGCTCAACACGCACGGTCGAGTCAAAAATTACTCTTATTCTCGCCATCAGAAAACCTACATTCGTGTTTTAAACACTTATAAAACATGAGAAAATTTTTAAAATTTGGCCATTTTTAGCCTTATTTTGCAACAAAACGATAAAACAAAAAGATAAATTTGGAAAGCGTGAAGGTTTGGCAAGGAAAGTATCTATTCACCCCCCCCCCATACTAAAGTTAAACATTGTCCTCAATGTTTCGAGTCTAAGGGTTGGAAAACCCCCATACTAGAGACGTAGTCGAATGCTTAATCTAGCATGGAAAGAGTGTAACCGTTAAATTTAAAGCCGTTTATAAAGTGTGCTATAACCTAAGGTTAGAACATCAAAGGATATATCATGGATATTGAGAAATTCTTCAAAGCAAACGATCGAGTGCTCCCATAAAATAAACACGAGAGGCTCCAATCGTGAAAATCATGATCATCTAAAATCCACAATTCACAAGCAACCATGAAACAAAGGTTGGAAGGGCACAAATCCCCACACCTTACAACAATAGAAAGCGTTAATATATACACAGGATAAGCATGGAACTCCCCCACGAGGCACCTCATTTTTTATTACCAAGTCATGAGCTCGACTCGATCCCCTCAATACTAATTATCATTGGGGAAGGTGATTTGGTCGAGGTAGGTCAAGGATGGAACTTCCCCACCAAAGTAGTGCTTCAACCTCTGTCCATTCACCTTGAAATTAGGGCCATCATTTTGAGCTAGATCGATGGTCCCATATGGAAAAACTTGAGTCACGGTGAATGGACCAGACCAACGGTATTTCAACTTACTGGAAAAGATTTTCAAACGAAAGTTAAAAGCAACACTTGATCTCCAATGTTAAAAACCCGGTTTTTAATTTTTGAATCCTGAAATTTTTAGTCTTTTCTTTATAAATCAATGAATTTTCATAAGAAATGTCCCTTAATTCATCCAATTCATTTAATTGCATTTTCCGGTGTTTTCCCGCGGTCTCCATATCATCATTACAATGCTTAAGGGCCCAATAAGCTTTGTGTTCAAGTTCAATTGGCAAGTGACAATTCTTCCCATACACAAGCTTATAAGGAGTGCACCCGATGGGCGTCTTATGAGCGGTCCGAAAGGCCCATAAAGCATCGTCCAACTTATCCGACCAAGATTGTCGGTTTTCCCCAATCGATCTCTCCAAGATCCTCTTCAAAGCTCTGTTTGAAACCTCGACTTGCCCACTCGTTTGTGGGTGATAAGCCGTAGAAAGACGATGTGTAACTCCATATTTACTTAGGACCCTTTCGAATTGGTCGTTACAAAAATGGGTTCCACGATCGCTTATGATCGCACGAGGGGTTCCAAACCGAGAAAACAAGCTTTTCAAAAACTTGACTACCACACGAGCATCGTTGGTGGGAAAAGCCTTAGCTTCCACCTACTTAGATAGGTAGTCAACGGCGACAAGGATGTACTTATTACCACGAGATGATGGGAATGGCCCCATAAAGTCAATGTACCAAACGTCAAAGATCTCACACACTTGGATGATATTTTGTGGCATTTCATCGTTTTGTGAGGCTTTTCCTTGTCGTTGGCATGATTCACATGACTTCACAAGTGCATGTGCATCTCGGTAAATAGTAGGCCAAAAGAAACCGGCATCAAAAACCTTCTTAGCCGTGAGATTAACACCGTGGTGACCACCCGTGGGTCCCTCGTGACAAGCTCTAAGGATGTTAGAAGCTTCGGTGCCAAATACACAACGTCGAATGATTTGATCCGCACAAGTTCGAAACAAGTAAGGGTCGTTCCAAAAATAGAACTTGACGTCACGAAAGAATTTTCGTTTTTCTTGAGTCGTCATACCCTTGATGATGAAATTCCCCGCATGGTAATTTGCGATGTCCACAAACCATGGGGTAGAAGAATCAAGCTTAGAATTCACTACACCAAGTGTCTCTAGCGGAAATGTTTCGGTGATTTCCTTGGGCTCGTAAACACTTTGGTGAGGATCTTCCAAACGAGAAAGATGATCGACCGCTAGTTTCTCGGCTCCTTTTTTGTCAACGATTTTGTGATCAAATTCTTGAAGGAGGAGAATCCAACGAAGTAATCTCGGCTTTGCATCTTGTGTAGCCATAAGATACTTGACAGCCAAATGATTCGTATACACTATGCATTTAGTCAATACGAGATAAGGTCGGAATTTCTCAAATGCATACACCACGGCAAGGAACTCCTTTTCCGTTGTAGTGTATTTTAGTTGAGCCTCGGTCATCGTCTTGCTAGCATAGTGAATAGGCAAGAAGTGTTTTTCATGACATTGACCCAATACGGCCCCAATAGCGTAGTCACTAGCATCACACATGAGCTCAAAGGGGAGGTTCCAATTGGGAGCAACAAGAATGGGAGCTTCGGTAAGTTTCCTCTTAAGGATTTCAAAGGCTCGTACACATTATTCGTCAAAGACAAAACGTACATCTTTTTTGAGGAGATGTGTAATAGGTCGAGAAATCTTCGAAAAATCCTTGATGAATTGACGATAAAAGCCCGCGTGGCCTAGGAAACTCCTAACTCCCTTAACGGTTTTGGGATGAGGTAATTTGGCGATAACGTCTACCTTAGCTTGACTTACCTCAATCCCCGCTTTCGAAACCTTTTTCCCTAAGATGATTCCACTTTTAACCATAAAATGACATTTTTCCCAATTTAGCACAAGGTTGGTTTCCTACTATTATTCGTTTGGTCCCCGTTTGTCTCAGTGTGGGTTTCAAGTAGCTCAGTGTACTCTTCCTCCTGATTAGACATACTATATATATCATTATCATCAAAATTTGGGTGTACCTTTGAGGGACCGTATGAATCATAGACGAGAGCTTTGTCATAATGAATTCCTGAGGTCGATGCTTGCTGCATGATTGCCATCAAGATGTAGTTGGCAGTCACCTCTTCTTCCTCATCATATTCTTCTGCAGAGGCCATCAGATCAAATTCCTCAGCTTGAAGTGGAATTCCTTCTTTTTCCTTTTGAGCTATGAGAAGCTGAGTCTGGAGATAAGCGACACCCCTCTTTTTTTTGGCAGTGCATTCACAACGTATAATAACCATATCCCCTGCAACTATAATATTGATTCTGATGATTGTTGTTTCCATTTCCTGTACCAATATTTCAGCCCTTGCAGCCGCAATATTTCCCTCCTTATTTTCAACTGCTGGCACAACAATTAACCCATTCTGATTACCCACATTCTAAACTTCCTGATTCTGACCACGGTTCGTCCATACTGATTACTTGCATTTCTAACAATTTGCCTTTAATTGTGACCAAACTGATTTCCCAGATTCTGAGCACCATATTGTTGTACCTAATTCCCCATGCTTCCTCCAACTACCAATTGATGATCTTGATTCACATTCATCATTGATTGAGAAATCTTAATGTTTCTCGTGTTCGAGGAGATTCTCTGAGTGTTGTTGGTTGGGTTAATGGTGAATTTGAATGCCTTTGCAAGAAGTTCTAGACCAGTATTAATCGCATGTATAGGATTTGTGATGTCATCAAATCAATCCATAGGTTGTTGCAAGTACTTAACAACAGCAGGGAGTTAATAACCTAATAAGTGTGAAAACACTTATCCTTTTACCACTTATTTCCAATAATAACATGACCAAAACGTGTATTTTACGTCGTAAAAGTTGGAATTATGCGTGGTTTTTGTTTTTATTGTGTTTCAGGATAAAAATGTGAAAATGGAAGAAAACATAGGATATCACGAGCTTTTATCGAAGAAAACGAGAAAAGACGAAGTCAAAAGATCAAGAGTGCAAAAAGAACGGAAGTCCAAGGCCTATTCTGAAGATTTATCGAAGAAAAAGTCTAAAGACGGAAGTTTAATGAAGTCGAAGAACCCAGTCTAATTAAAGAAGAAAATTATAAGACGGGTTCAATTTATATCGACAAATCCCGAGACAACGTCGAGAAAGACAAAGAATTTAAATCGAGACGAGACGAGAAGAAAGAAAGAAGGAAGCATAAACACTTAGCCTCCCCACCTCCTATATATACCCTCCTAATGTGTCATTGGGAGGGTGATAGTTATTTTTAGTATTCATTTTTTTTCACTTTTGTAGTTTTAATTTTTAGAGAGAGAAAGTGCTTAACTTTCTCTCACTAGAATTTCATCTTTTCTTTTCTTTCATGTTTAAGATTTGATTTAATCTTGTATTTTGGAATCATTAATCTACAAGTTCAAGTTCAAGTTCAAGCTTTTCATCATTTAATCTCTTTCTACCTTTCTTGATTTTGTTTATCTTTGATTCGTGATAATCTTGATCTTGCTTCATCTTGATGTTTATGCGATTAAGAAGTTTATCTTATTATTCATATCTAAGTTTTCATACGATTGAGCTTTGAACTTATCATGCTTATTGGCTTATTATGTATTTAGCTTATTTACTTTTGAATTTTCTAAAAAGTTTCATCTTTTTATGGTTTGTTTTAAAAGATTTGATTATTTAAAGTTTTGAAAGTTCTTATTTATGCTTATTAGCTCATCTTATTATAAATTTGGTAAAGTTTCTAATTGTGCTTATTAAAAGAGGGCTTATTTGTTGCTTATTAAGTAAACATACAATCAGAAAAAGGTAAACCCTTTTCCGACAGGTCATTCCAATACCTGCCATCGGATTGGGGTTTTATATTCCGACGCTTTATTCCGATCTTTCCATCGGATTCGGGTTTTGGATTCCGATAAGTATTCCGATGCTTCCATCGGATTGGGGTTTTATATTCCAACGTTTTTTTCCGATCTGCATTCCGAC
Organism: Glebionis coronaria; assembly: GCA_025667525.1. NCBI lineage: Eukaryota > Viridiplantae > Streptophyta > Magnoliopsida > Asterales > Asteraceae > Glebionis > Glebionis coronaria. The sequence continues at coordinate 288,748,651 of CM046881.1, read as the reverse complement.
AGTGGAGTTTATTTGATATTCCGATAGGACTTGGTTTCCATTATTCCGATTGTTTACTTTTGAATACATTTCGATAGAGTATATATCGACGGTAGTGATTCCGACAGTGTTGCTCGTGCATTATTCCGATACTTCATTAGTTATTCCGACAGAATCCATTTTGAGACATTCCGATGGGATTCCGAAGATGGTTATTCCGACGGATTTAAGTTTTTATTTTTACAAAGTTTTAAGTTTTTAATTTACCATTTAAATTTTTAATCATTTATTTTTAACTAGTAATTTTTAGTTTAATTTTTAAAGCTTTAATTTTTCACTTAACGACATTTTCATATTTGCTTTTAGTTTAAGATAGATAATCAAACCTTTTTATTTTCCACCAAGAACGTCTGAGTCGCACTTTTAACTAGTAATCAATTCGAAAAGACTGGAATAACGAATATTTTTCATACTAGATGAGAGCTTAGTATTAAATGGCGCCATTGCCGGCTCTTTTCGTTAAGATTAACGGTTTTTAGTGAGAGACGCGTTGGATTTTGGGATCCGTTCATTTTTTAATGTTATTTTTCTTGCTTAATTTTTTTTCAAAAATCCATAAAAATTAAAAAATTTTAAAAATTCAAAAAATAGAAAAACATAAAAAACCAAAAATATTTCTTGTCTATCTTTCTTTTCTTTTTGTAGGTGTGTATGCGTACCCGTGCTCGTAAGACGAAAGCAACTCAAGCCGAAGTCGAAACTCCACCTATTGTCACCATGGACAATCGACCAATGATCGAGCTTTTGTAAACGCAAGTCGAGGGCAACACCGACGCTATTATCATACCCGAGATTGGAGCCAACAACTTTGAGCTCAAATCCGGCTTCATTCAAATGGTCTCTGTTCAACCATTCTTGGGGCGTACACTTGATGATCCTCATGACCATATCAAAAGGTTCCTTCAACTCACTAATACGATCAAGTATAATGGGGTTTCACTAGAAGTGATTCGCTTGCAACTTTTTCCTTTCTCCTTAGAGGGACAAGCCCGACATTGGCTTGATAAGGAACCGCCACAAAGTATTCTTACGTGGTCAGATTTAGAGACCAAATTCATCAACTACTTTTTCCCACCCTCACGTACTACCGCTTTGCGGAATGAAATCATTAACTTTGAACAAAAGTACGGCGAGACATTTAGTGAATCTTGGGACCGTTTTAAGGAACTTTTAATAAAGTGTCCACAACATGGTTTCACAAAAGTACATCAAATTAATACTTTTTACAATGGTTTAAGCATGAATGACCAAGATTCACTAAATAGTGCCTCGTGGGGTAATATTTTGGTTAAGTCTTCTAATGCCGCATGGGATATTGTTGAGAATAAGTCTAGAGTGCAAACTAAGAGTGTTCAGGCTAATGTGGCTAGTGCTAGTACTAGTGATGCAGACAAGAGAAATGATAAGCTTACTTTGATTGTTGAAGCACTTGCTCTACAAACCGCTAACAATGCCAAAAATATCAATGTGCAAGTTAATGCTTTAAGTCAGTCATGTGAAATATGCGGGGGATCTCATTCATACACCGATTGTCCTTCGACTCATGACAATCCGGAAAATGTGTATGCCGCTAACGGTAACTTTTCTACGGGAGGCTATCAAGCACGTCCTCAAGGTGACCGCAATTTTCTCAATTATCGTTCAAAGAACTTCCTTTCACCACCCGGTTTTCCCCCTCAAAACCCAAACAACCTCAATCGCAACAATTAAAACCAACCTCGAGCTCCAAATTAATATCAAACCCAAAGAAACCCATATCCACCTCAAGGAAATAACCAAGTTTATCAACAACCCGCTTATCAACCACCTGCTTACCATGCTCTTCCTACCACCCAACCTACCGCATTTAATCACGAGGTTGAAACTTACATGAGGACTAATGAAGCACTGGTGAAGAATCTTCAGCGACAAATCATCAACTTGAAAGGAGATATGGCGAAACAAGGTAATGATCTTCGAGCCGATATGTGAAACTCTTTGAGCAGTCAAACGAATGACTTAAGGGATATGATGGCTAGTTTCTTCCAAAGTAATCAAGCCTCTGGTTCGGGTTCTCTTCCGAGTAACACCGTTGCTAATCCAAGAGGGGAGATGAAAGCAATCACCACCCGAAGTGGAAAAGGTTTAAAGGAAACCGAGATTCCTACACCTACACCGGTGATTGTGACAAAGGAAAACGAGTCTCCTTCTCCAATTCCTCCACCTTCTACTTCCACCCCTCCACCACCCAAGGATGTGAGTGAGAATTCCTTTCCAAAGCCTTCATCTCAACCCAATATACCTTATCCCTCAAGGTTGAGGAAAGAGAAGTTGAAAAACAAGGACGAGATTCAGGTTTCTAACTTTCTTAAATAGTTTAAACAACTGAATTTCAACATCTCCTTTGTCGAGGCTCTCGCTCACATGCCGAAATATGATAAAATGTTTAAAGATCTTCTCAGTGATAAGGAGAAACTTCTCGATATCGCTCAGACCCAACTTAATGAGAATTGCTCCGCAGTGCTCTTAAGGAAATTACCAACCAAACTTGGTGATCCGGGTCGCTTTCTCATTCCTTGCAACTTCCCCGGGGTAGAGAATTGTATGGCCCTAGCCGATCTAGGTGGTAGTATAAACTTAATGCCATTAAGTGTTTGGAAACAATTATCTCTACCCGAGCTTGTCCCCACACGATTGACCTTGGAATTAGTTAACCGTACGGTTGCTTATCCAGTGGGGATAGCCGAAGATGTCTTCCTCGGTGTCGACAAATTCACCTTTCCGGCGGATTTTGTTGTCGTTGACTACGAGATGGATCCCCGTGTTCCATTAATCGTTGGACGTCCATTCTTGAGGACCGGTCTCACTCTCATTGATGTAGCCGCAGGCGAATTAATCATGAGAGTTGGTGACGATAAAATCGTCTTCAACATGGGTAAACTTTCTAAGCGACCTTCTAAACACGAGAACGTTAATTTCATTGACGTTCTTGATGAGGCTTGTGAAGAACATTTCAAAGACGCTTGTAAAAGTGGTTCTTCTTCTCTACCCATTGTTGAGACCGTTGCCTCTATTGCTCCCTCACTGTCTCCATTTGGAGAAAGTGATTTCGTTTTAAAAGAATTTGAAGCAACTTTAGGGGATGTGGACTACAATATGAGGATTATCCCTCCAATTGGGATGAAGATATTCGTACCATTGATAAAATTTTCAATGAGGACCATATTTCTCCACCATCTCCTAAGGAAACCTCTATCGATGATCCGAATTTGACTACGCCTTCTATCGAAAATCCTCCGGATTTAGAGCTTAAAGATTTACCATCTCATCTCGAATATGTTTTCCTTGAAGACAATAAGAAGTTACCCGTCATCATCGCTAAGGACTTGAAAGAAGACGAAAAATCTCGACTTATCGACGTGCTGAAGAATCATAAAAAGGCAATTGCATGGAAAATTTACGATATCCGTGGAATTGATCCGAACTTTTGTACTCATAAAATTCTTATGGAGGATGACTTTAAACCTGCAATCCAAAGCCAAAGAAGGGTTAATCCTAAAATTCATGAAGTCATTAAGAAAGAAGTTATCAAACTTCTTGATGCCGGAATGATTTACCCTATTTCGGATTCGCCATGGGTTAGTCCCGTCCATTGTGTGCCTAAGAAAGGCAGAATCACCATTGTTCCCAATGAAAACAATGAGTTGATTCCTACTCGACTTGTCACGGGTTGGCGAGTTTGCATAGACTATCGCAAGCTCAATGATGCCACTCGCAAGGATCATTTTCCTCTCTCTTTCATGGATCAAATACTCGAGCGTTTAGCGGGTAATGACTATTATTGCTTCTTAGACGGTTTCTCTGGGTATTTTGAAATTCCCATCGATCCCAAAGACCAAGAGAAAACCACATTCACTTGTCCTTATGGAACATTTGCTTACAAAAGAATGCCTTTCGGCTTATGCAATGCTCTTGGGACTTTCCAAAGGTGTATGATGGCTATCTTCCATGACATGGTTGAAGAAACTATGGAAGTCTTTATGGATGATTTCTCGGTCTATGGTGATTCTTTCTCTCATTGCCTTCCCAATTTAGAACGTATGCTCAAACGATGTGAAGACACTCGTCTCGTTCTTAATTGGGAAAAATGTCGTTTCATGGTAAAAGAAGGCATTGTTCTTGGACATAAAATCTCTAAAGCCGGTCTTGAAGTCGACCGTGCTAAAGTCGATGTGATTGCTAAATTACCTCCACCTTCAACCATGAAGGGTGTGAGAAGTTTCCTTGGTCATGCGGGCTTCTATCGTCGATTCATTCAAGATTTTTCTAAATTCGTTCGCCCGATGACCCACCTCTTGGAAAAATATACTCCTTTCATCTTTTCTAAAGAGTGTCTCGAATCTTTCAATCTTCTTAAGGATAAATTAACTAAGGCGCCAGTCTTGGTTACCCCTAATTGGGAGATACCTTTTGAATTGATGTGTGATGCTAGCGATTTTTCTATTTGAGCAGTTTTGGGTCAAAGAGTGAACAAACATTTCTAAAAAATCCATTATGCTAGCAAGACAATGACGGGGGCTCAATTGCATTATACCACTACCGAAAAAGAGCTTTTAGTTGTAGTGTATGCTTTCGAGAAATTTCGCCCCTATCTTGTCCTTTCCACCACCATTGTCTATACCGACCATTCCGCGTTGAAGTACTTATTAACCAAACAATATTCCAAACCAAGACTTCTTCGTTGGGTTCTACTCCTTCAAGAATTCAAAATTGAAATTCGTGATAAAAAGGCAGCAGAAAACCTAGTCGCGGATCATCTTAGTAGACTCGAGGATCCTTATCAAGGTGAGCTCCCAAAACAAGAGATTAATGAATCTTTTCCCATTGAGGACCTGATGTCTATTAACTCCAATCTTGATGAAACCCCATGGTTTTCGGACATTGCAAACTATTTGGCGGGTAGAATTCCCATGGAAGGGTTAACGTCCCAGCAAAAGAAAGAGTTCTTTACGGACATTAAGCACTATTTTTTGGACGACCCTTACCTTTTCAAACAACGTGTGGATCTTGTCATTCGTCGGTGTGTTGATGGGCCGGCAGCTTTATCAATCCTTGAAGCCTGCCATAAAGGACCCACCGGTGGTCACTTTGGTCCTAATTACACCGCGAAGAAAGTTTTCGAATCTAGATTTTATTGGCCCACCATTTATCGTGATGCACACGAAATGGTTAAACATTGTGATGCTTGCCAAAGACAAGGCAAAATCACACATAAAGATGAGATGCCTCAAAATTTCATACAAGAATGTGAAATCTTTGACGTATGGGGCATCGACTTTATGGGGCCTTTTCCATCATCTAAAGGGAACAAGTACATCCTCGTAGCCGTTGACTACGTATCTAAATGGGTTGAAGCAAAGGCTCTCCCTACAAATGATGCGAGGGTGGTTGTGAACTTTTTGAAACAACTTTTTACTAGATTCGGTGTTCCTCGCGCTATCATTAGTGACCGCGGGACTCATTTTTGCAATGATCAATTTGCTCGAGTCATGGCTAAATACGGTGTCAATAACCGTCTTTCCACCGCTTATCATCCCCAAACAAATGGTCAAACTGTGAGACCCCCAAAATCTGACATGGAACAACTAGGCAACGACGGGGTAACACGTCATAGTACAAGAAACAATGAATTACAGTTCATACAAAGCTGACGAAATAAAAATATGTACATTACATCATAAAAGGTCAGAGTTTTTAAACATAGGTCCAAGAGTTTTAGAAGCGGAAAATTTTATTATTTCGTCTCAATTTATAACATAAAGTTGCCCAAAAGATAGAATAAAATCCTGACAGTTTATACTAAAACCAATCTTTTAATAGCATCACAGAAATCTCCAAGCTACGATAATCTCCTGCGGGCTCCCATCCAAGCAAAGCTTAGTAATAATACCTGAGATTTAACATGTAAAATCGTCAACATAAAGTTGAGTGATATTCATAGGTTTAACAGTAAACGTGTGGAACACAATAGAATTTTTAAAACACGTAATGGGGGGGATAACTATGTACGTCCATAGTCACGATGCATATTATTGCTGTTTAGTCTCATGAACCGAAGCTTAACTCAAATGTAAGTTCCTCTAGGGAGTATTCAACCTAAGTACTCAAGTATAAACGAATATTAGTGCATCAAAGTAATCGGGACGGGGATTGTCAATCCCGATGGATCCACCCACAACATTCGCGCTTAGCGCAAAGCATACGGGACAATTAACGGTTCATGATAGGAGAGGAAACTCAAGGCTAACATCTAAAAGCAATAATACCATTGAAATCATCTGTAAAGCATACACGTTCAGAATAACATATGAGTTCTGGATAGCAATACAGTTTTATATTTAGTTGTATTCCACCATGTAAAATCTCACCCCGTGTTTAGAAACCATTGTACAAGTAAAAAGGGGCTATGAACTCACCTTAGCCACGAGGTAAGTCAATCACGGTACTCAGCAACTGAGTAGAAGCGATAGTGGTAGACGATCACCGACGATATGGATGCCCGGGGAAACACGAAAACAGCAACCTATCAAAATAAGGCGCGCGTTAAGACTCGAACTAGAATATCGATATGTACCAAATATAATATGACTCAAATTTATCAAAGTATACACATTTCAAAACCATTGACACGAATCAAATGAATACATTTATCCAACGTTACACGTTAAAACACCTGAACACTTGAAAATGACCGGTTATACGACGCCAAGTCAACGCAAGTCAAACTATCCTTTAACCTTACTTGGACCAGTAGCTAAGTCATTTATATAATTACTAAGCACTTGAATAAGTCATCATGTCCGATGATGAATACTCAAACTCACGCAACACAAACATTGAACTACGTGTCCAAAATAAAATCAGCAAGTACACCCCGAATGTACACACCGATCTACCATATCTATACTTGTCCGTTTTACAAGAAAATTGGTGTCAAGGTCACTTATAACCTGTATAAGACCTTACTAAAATTTGAGCCAATGTTCACACTTTAAAATCCATCAGCTCGACACTATACTCGACTTCAAATTTGGGACAGATTTGTGCACTTGTTTTGTAAAACCGTTTGGACCACTTTAAAAGTACAAACTCGACAATCCGACTTTTGAAACCACTACTAGCCTCATCAAACTCAGTTTGTAAACTTTGAAAACCAGTAGATACATTTATCTATACAAGCCTAAAGTCCCCGAAAGTCGACCCAAAATCAGCCACAATTTCGGATTGTGCCGACTTGCGTCTCCCGGTACACGAAAACTAAAACTACCATAACTTTTGACTCGTAATGACTTAGAAGCTCTATCTTATACCAAAACGATCGTCTCGGAAAACCCTACAACAATATCAAATAATATCAGCCTTTCTCAGACCTTAAACCCACGAAAAATCAGTTAAATACCTGCTGTCCCAAATTACCTTTTTAGAAAATACGTCAAATCAATTTTCCCACCAAAGCTAATCATACTCATACCTCTAGGATCACTATACCATCATTCCTATCAACCAAACACACATAAAACCACTTGCATACAAAATCTAACAAAATCAAAGATAAAAAATACAACTTTTAAGGATTAAAAAGTGATGATCTTACCTAGATCATCACATGCATGGTGATTTAAACATAATCCAACCATGAAATCATAAAAATTTGGAAACTTGATGCATGTGTTTGAATTTGGTATCAAAAGAACCACCATAAAAATCTATGATGTGGTCTTTAAAGTGTTTTGAATTGATCATGTTAGAAATTGATGAAAATGGGGTGTTTTGGGGGTTGGGTCTCACGGCAAGAAAGGGGGAGAGGGTTTGTGTTTGTGTTTTTTTTAATGATGTGTATGTGTAGTTTAGTGGAAGATTTTTGGTTTAAATATGCTAGTTAGGTATAAGGGTTATAGTTGTCAAGTATAAAACTTTAGGACTAGAAAATAAATACTAGTTTAAAGGGTAGAAAATGGTTATTGGTAAATAATATTTCTCTTTTTAGTTCATTTTTCTCGGTATCGATTCAAATTGATATAACAATTTAAAGCTTGACTTGATTGTTTTTGGTATTAAAAATTGAATGGTACTCTATGTCTAATTTGCACAAAGCATGTAAAAATGTAAAAATAGCTATAATACTATGTATACGTACTATCTAAAACATATTGCAATTACTACAATTAAGGCACGACGTACAATTAAGGAAAACTACAAGAATGTAACTAAATTCAAAATTTATCAAACTATCAAAATTAAAAAAGAAATTAACCAACTAAGAAATTGTAAACTCTACTGTTTGTGACATTACAATTCGTAAAGTAAGAAAAACTATTTTAGCCCAATAAAGCTAGTAGCCCAACAAAAGATTTGTTCAACATGTTTAACAAAAGGATGAAAATGGTCAAAACTTAACAAAAATCCTAACGACCCAACTGAAAAGGACATTCAGTTCGATTTAATTCCTGACGGAGACCAACAGGTTAACAAATTTATTAACTGTGGACTGTGACTGTCACGAGTAACATCAAAGTAAAGGACTGAAGTAGTACTGTAACGAAACTTGTACAAAATGATTTAAAAACACTTGCAAACTTGAATCCCATTTAGTGTTCTACGAACAGACTTTTACAAATTACCAAAAGCTGATTATTAACCACTTTTAACCACACTATTTTAATGAAATTTATAGTGAAAAGTTTCCCTATGAACTCTATTAGAACCAAATACAGGACCAAAAGCAGTTACAAACAACTAGCTAACAGATTGGTTTAAACAAAGTACTAGTACATCCTATGCTAAATTTTCTACAGCTAAATGATCTAAAAATATACAGAAATTTGAACAAGTACTCCCCTCATCCGAAGCCTGTCCATTGATGTCGAAGGTCAACGCTGAGTTGCCTTATCACTAGCACTAAAATCGAAGCTACTTGAACCGCCAGTTACGGAGCCAATCTTACTGCTGAACGGAACTACGATCATTACATCTACGAATCTGCTAACCATTTCAGCAACAAATCCAAATACCCGCAAAGTCAAATCAAAACAAGAAACAAAATATATGCTATCTATATTAACACTTAACAGAATATCTAAAAAAACTAAACCGAAAGCTTTCACAGGTAATCCTCATCAGCTTCACGAAAATTCAAGAACTTTAAGAGCAACGATAACAGCTTCAAATCAATCGAACTACTATTATATCAGCAATTCTGAAACCTGCAAAATTGTAACAAAACAAGAAAAGCAAAGAAAACTGGACGAGATCCTTCGATTTTGAATCCTTCGTGAACACTACTGTTACTGAATCGACTTGCAAAATGAACTACAATTCGAGCACAAGTTATTCTCGAGCTGGTTTCGATACAGACCGAAATCAAATATAACTGAACTCAATTTCTATCAGTTTGATCTTATTAAGCTAAACTGCTTATGAATCTAGCTATTCCAAACATTACTAGCTAAAAATGAAATGATGAATACCGATTACTTTTACTCGTTTAACTGAACTGATCTATGATTACAAAACTAAAGCATCTCATAACCGATCCTAACTACTAACAAACTTTGTGACTGATCTAACTAACAGTTTAGAAGAAAAAGAAAAGAAACTCAAACTGATTTGCTATGTTCATAAGCCAGGAGCTTATGAAAAGCTTAATATGAACAGTAATCGAGAAGAGATTAAAGAAAATAAGAACTTTCATTGATGGTAAAAGTCGTTACAGAATTTACTAACTCAACTAAATTTAAAACAGATTCATGAAAGCAGGAGAAGAAAAACATATATCAAAAGCTTCACTTTCATTAATGGCAGAAAAAAAAACTAAACGGTTACAAGATTAAACTGATTCAGTTACAAAAGCTTAACAAGAAAAGTGAAAGAAAGTTGAACTATTTAACTATCTACACCTACTACTATGTGTTAATCTACTCCTAAGCTAACCATCTGAAAGTGAGGGTCTTCGTCTTTATTTATAACCGTCGAGGGAGGTGGGATGACGTGTGTCCTCCAATCAATAATCGCCACGTGTAAAATACGAGGATAAGCTCGTTCTTCATTCTTCATCCCATTTGGGGGTTTCTTCGTTCTTCAGTCTTGATCTAATTAACTTGTATCTTCATGTAGAGGAGAAGATAAGGAGCATTTTTGTTGTTTAAAGCTTTGTCTGAAACCCATTATATCATCCTTGATTATGATTTGAAGTTCTTGGAGGTGGAAAGAAAAAGTTGGCTGTTTAACTCTTTCTCTCTCTTCGTTTGGAGAAGAAAGACAAGAATGGGGATGTGTTGACCGGCTTGGTCAATTGACCAGTATAAAAATTAATTTAACTTTCTCATGTTTTCTTTTTGATCCCTCATCTTTTCATTTTGTTTCAAAAGGTTATAAAGACTTTGTAGTAAATTCCTTTTATCCTTCATCTTGTTAAAAGTTGCACTTTCAATCCTTGATCTTTGTAAAAAGTTACAAGCTAAGCCCTCCTTCTTTGAAATATTGACAAGTAAGGTCCTTGAAAGCTCTTTCGTCTCTTTCTTCGTCTTTTTATCAAATAAATCCTTGAAAACGTGTATTTGCTCCAAAATTTATCTTTCTTTTCCTGAAAACACAAAAACACAAATACACGCGTAATTCTTATATTTTACAGTTTAATATCAGGTATTTGACTGTGTTTTAAGTGGTTTTTGGATTATTATTGATGAGTGTTTTCACACTTATCAGTAAATATTGAAAATATTTACGGGGCTCGGGTTTTGTAAAAATACTTTTCAAAAGTTACAATGCATCATAAAAATGATTATACGATTTCTCGACACGACTAATACGTAATTAAAACGAAATCGTCGAAAATATTAATTATCGAAACAATCGAGAATAAAGCGTTAAATTTTGGGCATCCGTCGGTATCGCGATCACTAGGAATTTTTGTTGTACATTGATTTTGAATAAAATCGTCTTAAAACGCACGCGGGTGATTTTAAATCAAAAACATTGATTTAAATTAAATATGGAAAAATAAAATAAAAATTTTATAATTCCATACAAAGCACTTATCGATGATCAGAAAAATACTTAAAAGGTATAATTTAAAAAAATCTCAGGATTTACATATAGCAATACAAGAAAACGTAATACGTTGGGAAATTCAAGAAGCACGAATAAAAAGAATAAAATAATGCTTGGAAAGTACGGGTTCTCACAGTCTTCCTCCCTAAAGGAACTCTGGTCCCCAGAGTTCTCCTGAAAACAGTAGAAGATGCAAACAAGAGGAGGTACAAAGTGTAGAACAAAATTCATTGATTCCCAGGTAATTTCTGTACCACGGCGAATCTTAACGATTAGAATTTACTATGCTTCAGTTTCTTAACTCCTTTTTCGTATAACTTTTCAGTCTTGTATTAGAATAACGATCTTTCAATACGAAGATACATCAAGAGATAGAATTGTTGGAAATACGTGCGGTAAACTAACAAGAATGAACACAAGAATAGCTTAAATGGACAAGGTGCGTTAAGATGAATCATGATTGTAAATCAACAAGGAGTCGCAATTCGCACAACTGTAAAACATGGAAATCATAAAACGTGATAATCCAGTTACAAAAGAACTAGAAGGGAAAAATGAATTACATATGATCATTCAAAATATAGGCTGTCAAAATTTTTTCTTGATCGAAATTCAAGGTAAAAGTAACTCAGTTCAAAATAGTTATCCTGATCGGCTTAAGAACTTTTAGGTGACTACATGAAATTATCGTTAAAACTCAGGTTTATCGTTACCATTAGAGAAAATTAGATTTTCCAGGTTATTTTGAATCATTGTTATAAATTATAACTTAATTTAATAATTTCATTATATTGGTAGTAAAGTACGATATAATCAAATACTTTAAAAGATACAGCTTGATATCCTTTTTAAATACTAGTTATAAATTTACCAAAGAGAATATATATATATATATATATATGGTACTTAACTTGAATCAGTTATTTTGGTAATTTAAACATTTGATAAAATGTATAAAACGTTCTTAAAAATTAATAATAATTTTTTAGAAATTAAAGAAAGTGTTTAAGATATCAAACGATAAACACGTAACAGTTTCTGGTTTTTCAGAAAGTGACAAAATAGCAAACGATAATGAAACGAATATCGATCAACAATTAGTATCCAAGCAATAACACGAGGGAATAAAACGGAAGTCGTATCAATTCTTAACAAACGTGATAGAATAGACGCGTCGATGATAAAAATAAGAAACAAATGATTATAGCAAGATTAATTCACAAGTGCGGTTGGCGTCACCAATAATGGCTTATTAAGTTCTAGGTGGTCGACATACGATCGAAAGAGAAAAGCCACACAGCGAATTTTCGAATCAAAGAAAATTATTAAGGAGTTACTTGAGAGTAATTCCAGTAAAATGAACATCATTAGAAATGAGAGGCGAAATCAATACGTGGTTCACAATGAATTTCAAGACGGCAAAGTCTAACACACATCATGACAATTACACGAAATCATCGTTCACGTCCAGTCGTAAACCATTAATCGCGTCCAGAGACGTTTCGTAGTTCTACTAAGATAGATAAAGAAGATCGATCGATGAAGAGGCATAATAACGTTGAAACTTTCAGGTCTGGTATCAATGGTAAGAATTTAGGCAAATGGTACCGAAAATCGTATTATGAGGATGATGAGGTAACAGGTAAAACAAAGGTCGTTGAGTAAAGAAATATGTACTTGAGGCATGTACTCTGTTCAAGAAAAGATAAGGGTTCATATGTGTAAGTCACGAATTGTTGTTACTCGCATAGAATGTAAAAGTTTTCTAAACTTTATTTATCTATCTTTTTAAGGAACATATTAAAAAGTTGATTGTTGGTAAAATATTTAGGCGACTACTATTTGGCCTTGCATGGCTCCTTCTAAATTAAGTATAGGTGATCAGGCCATGCATAATTTAGGACTAGCAATGCGATGCTCAGCTTCGTCAAACCAGTATTGCAGGTCATATTATTTAAAATGTGTATATAACGCCATTTGTAAAAACAGAAATCAAAATAGTTTATGAAACTATTTGCCAATAAGTTACTGGCTAGATATTTAATTCGACAATTGTAATGTTACAAGATTCTTTACAAGACCCAAGGTAGAACAATTTGTGAGTATACATTGTAAAACTAATATAAATTAATTTTATAAGATAGCATTCAATTATTTAAGAAAGCCCAAATGAAACCTTTTGCAAAATGATTCACAAACAAAACCAGTTTGAGTTTATATGGTAACATGACAATGGTTTATAAAGTAGCGAGTGGCTTACAAGAGGGAAATAAGGAGTAGTTCAAGACAGTCAACGAAATGGTTACAAGGTGATAAGGTTTCAAGAGGTTTAGCCGAAATCGTCAAGAGACACGTGTCAAGATGATAACAAACGATATGAAAGCAAGATCTTCAAACCTCGGCCTGAATCAGTGGTACGATAGAAGCAAAGATAGACAACTTAAAATGACAAATAAGTCATATATAAAAGAAAAGATAAAGGAATCCGTAGGTGTGCACATCGTAATTAATTTGACAATAATATACTTTTAAGAAAGGAGGGTATCAGTTAACAAGTAGTACAATCACTCCGAAAAGTTTCTATATTAGGAAGTTACCGAATTTCAAAAGCTCAAGATCTATGTACATGTATGACCGAACTCAAAGTTACTACTTTATACTGATTCAAACGCAATCCTTGTTTTTAGTTTGCAAAATATCATTAATTAAAGTTTTACGAGCTCAACGAACTCAAAAACGCTTGAAATCATATTTATAAAGTCTATCAGTTTTGACTTTTGGGATTTGACTATACAAATTAACTCACTAAACGAAATTCTAAGACTCAAAGTCTAATGCATTTCGATGTAAAACAATGTTTTGAACAACTTTCTAGTTTTACCCGAGACTTGAAACGGAATAAATATGGACGAAAATGCCCTTGCATTAAATATGTCAACAAAATGATATTTTAGCATTATTCAGGAAATAACTTCTTAGATTTTTTTTACAATCTCAAATGAGCGTAACTTGCTCGATTTTAAAGTTTACTGGTCAAATTTTATGTCCTAAACGGACGTCTCAACAAGTAGAAATATATATTTTTATTTCTAAAGTTATAAAAATATTTTCTCGACACTATTAAACTTCTTGTAAAGTTTTTATACCAAGTATATTTTTTTGACACATTGAAATTAAATCCAATTTCATAATAACCCAGAATTAATGTACACACAAGACTTGGGGATTCCATAAAGACGAAAGAAGATAAACTGTATAATTAGTCATGTAAAGAAAACACAGTATGGAAATGGTTCAAGAATGCCGACGATAATCTGAGAGATAAAAACGACGCATATCATCCATGTCTTCGGCTGCAAGATGCAATGCAGAAGGTCTCCTGGCGGCGTGATTTTTCAAAATCACAAGACATACCGAGAAAGAAACAAAATATTAACAAGTCACACTCCTGAGGCGAGTAGGTTTAATGAAAAAGGGAGGATACAAGTAGGATCGTATTCCAAACATTCGTCACATAATAAATGACGATCATGTGTTCAAGGTATAACGGATGTTGTAAGTCAAAGTCGAAACGTAGAATGGTCAATGAAATGAGATGTAATCCATGCATATGTGTCGTGTAAAACGGTGGCGTAAAGGTCAATCAAGATTATGAAAACCCACGATATTATTCAACACTGATTCAAGGAATTCTTCGAGATGTGTGTCTCACACGATGTCTTTTAGTCTTTTCCGGGGACACATTGAGCTACACAATGGTCTATAGAGTATTTTCCCAGACATTCAATCACAAATGGTCGGAAAGAAAATCTGCGTATCTAAATAGATATTTTTAAAGGAAATGAACAATGAAAGCAACATGCACGGTAGTAAGAATGAAAATCAGGAGTTTCATCGAAATCAACACTTATTCAATCCCGAACAACGGTAGCTCGAGAGTATGCACAACATGTATCAGTGAGTCGAGAAAAATAGATGGTTCAAAACGAACGAGCATATGAAGTCAGTCGTATCACGCATAAATGAAATAGAAATTGTACTCAGAAAAATGAGTATGAAAATTCGGCAGCATACGCGCTCTGAATACAAGTATGTAACGTCATAACAATATGAAATCATCGTAACAAGATCAGTTCACAAGAACAAGAATTCAAGATATGCAGTAAGAGCATATGTAATCAAGTAATAACCAATGATAGTTCATGAAGCACCAAGGCTTGCTTTAAAAAGACATAGTAATTATCGTCATTAAAGTGAAGTAATATTTCAAAATGAAATCAAGAGATGAAATATTAAAACGATAATTAAAAGTAAATAATGAGGATTAGAGAGTTACCCGCGCAGATATCAAACAAAAATGGTAGATTCTGTGATTGACACTTAAAAAATATTTGAACTTTCGGTTATAGACTAAGTTGTTTTTGAAATTGACTCAGTTCCCTATAACCATCTCTCTGATACCACTCTGTGAGACCCCCAAAATCTGACATGGAACAACTAGGCAACGAGGGGGTAACACGTCATAGTACAAGAAACAATAAATTACAGTTCATACAAAGCTGACGAAATAAAAACATGTACATTACATCATAAAAGGTCAGAGTTTTTAAACATAGGTCCCAGAGTTTTAGAAGCGGAAAATTTTATTATTTCGTCTCAATTTATAACATAAAGTTGCCCAAAAGATAGAATAAAATCCTGACAGTTTATACTAAAACCAATCTTTTAAAAGCATCACAGAAATCTCCAAGCTGCGATAATCTCCTGCGGGCTCCCATCCAAGCAAAGCTAAGTAATAATACCTGAGATTTAACATGTAAAATCGTCAACATAAAGCTGAGTGATATTCATATGTTTAACAGTAAACGTGGGAACACAATAGAATTTGTAAAACACGTAATGGGGGGATAACTATGTACGTCCATAGTCACGATGCATATTATTGTTGTTTAGTCTCATGAACCGAAGCTTAACTCAAATGTAAGTTCCTCTAGGGAGTATTCAGCCTAAATACTCAAGTATAAACGAATATTAGTGCGTCAAAGTAATCGGGACGGGGATTGTCAATCCCGATGGATCCACCCACAACATTCGCGCTTAGCGCAAAGCATACGGGACAATTAACGGTTCATGATAGGAGAGGAAACTCAAGGATAACGTCTAAAAGCAATAATACCATTGAAATCATCTGTAAAGCGTACACGTTCAGAATAACATACGAGTTCTGGATAGCAATACAGTTTTATATTTAGTTGTGTTCCACCATGTAAAATCTCACCCCGTGTTTTGAAACCATTGTACAAGTAAAAAGGGGCTATGAACTTACCTTAGCCACGAGGTAAGTCAATCACGGTACTGAGCAACTGAGTAGAAACGGTAGTGGTAGACGATCACTGACGATATGGATGCCCGGGGAAACACGAAAACCGCAACCTATCAAAATAAGGCGCGCGTTAAGACTTGAACTCGAATATCGATATGTACCAAATATAAGATAACTCAGATGTTTTCAAAGTACATATGTTTCAAAACCATTGACATGAATCAAATGAATACATTTATTCAACGTTACACGTTAAAACACTTGAACACTTGAAAATGACCCGTTATACGACGCCAAGTCAACGCAAGTCAAACTATCCTTTAACCTTACTTGGACCAGTAGCTAAGTCATTTATATAATGACTAATAACTTGAATAAGTCATCATGTCCGATGATGAATACTCAAACTCACGCAACACAAACATTGAACTACGTGTCCAAAATAAAATCAACAAGTACACCCCGAATGTACACACCGATCTACCCTATCTAGACTTGTCCGTTTTACATGAAAATTGGTGTCAAGGTCAATTATAACCTGTATAAGACCTTACCAAAATTTGATCCAATGTTCACACTTTAAAATCCATCAGCTCGACACTATACTCGACTTCAAATTTGGGACAGATTTGTGCACTTGTTTTGTAAAACCGTTTGGACCACTTTAAAAGTACAAACTCGACAATCCGACTTTTGAAACCACTACTAGCCTCATCAAACTCAGTTTGTAAACATTGAAAACCAGTAGATACATTTATCTATCCAAGCCTAAAGTCCCCGAGAGTCGACCCAAAATCAGCCACAATTTCGGATTGTGCCGACTTGCGTCTCCCGGTACTCGAAAACTAAAACTAGCATAACTTTTGACTCGTAATGACTTAGAAGCTCTATCTTATACCAAAACGACCATCTCGGAAAACCCTACAACAATATCAAATAATATCAGCCTTTCTCAGACCTTAAAACCACGAAAAATCAGTTAAAGACCTGCTGTCCCAAATTACCTTTTTAGAAAACATGTCAAATCAATTTTCCCACCAAAGCTAATCATAATCATACCTCTAGGATCACTATACCATCATTCCTATCAACCAAACACACATAAAAACAATTGCATGCAAAATCTAACAAAATCAAGGATAAAAAATACAACTTTTAAGGATCAAAAAGTGATGATCTTACCTAGATCATCACATGCATGGTGATTTAAACATAATCCAACCATGAAATCATAAAAATTTGGAAACTTGATGCATGTGTTTGAATTTGGTATCAAAAGAACCACCATAAAAATCTATGATGTGGTCTTTAAATTGTTTTGAATTGATCATGTTAGAAATTGATGAAAATGGGGTGTTTTTGGGGTTGGGTCTCACGGCAAGAAAGGGGGAGAGGGTTTGTGTTTGTGTTTTTTTTAATGATGTGTATGTGTAGTTTAGTGGAAGATTTTTGGTTTAAATATGCTAGTTAGGTATAAGGGTTATAGTTGTCAAGTATAAAACTTTAGGACTAGAAAATAAATACTAGTTTAAAGGGTAGAAAATGGTTATTGGTAAATATTGAAAATATTTACGGGGCTCGGGTTTCGTAAAAATACTTTTTCAAAAGTTACAATGCATCATAAAAATAATTATACGATTTCTCGACACGACTTAATACGTAATTAAAACGAATCTTCGAAAATATTAATTATCGAAACAATCGATAATAAAGCGTTAAATTTTGGGCATCCGTCGGTATCGCGATCACTAGGAATTTTCGTTGTACATTGATTTTGAATAAACTCGTTGTAAAACACACGCGGGTGATTTTAAATCAAAAACTTTGATTTAAATTAAATATGGAAAATAAAATAAAAATTTTATAATTCCATACAAAGCATTTATCGATGATCAGAAAAATACTTAAAAAGTATAATTTAAAAAATCTCAGGATTTACATATAGCAATATAAGAAAACGTAATACGTTAGAAAATTCAAGAAGCACGAATAAAAAGAATAAAATAATGCTTGGAAAGTACGAGTTCTCACATAAGCCGAGATATCTAACCGTGGATTGAAGAGAATATTAGAGCGAATTGTGGGAGAGCATCGTGCCTCGTGGGCCGATAAGTTAGATGATGCTTTGTGGGCTTTCCGTACCGCATATAAGACACCCATTGGTTGCACTCCATATCGTCTTGTGTACGGGAAGGCATGCCACCTCCCTATTGAGCTGGAGCATAAGGCGTACTGGGCCTTGAAGTGGGCCAATTTTGATATCAACAAATCCGGTGATCTTCGGAAGATTCAACTCAACGAGCTAAATGAACTGTGGAATGAAGCTTATGAGAATTCATTGATCTACAAGGAGAAGACCAAGATCATTCATGATGCAAGGATTAAGAACCGAGAGTTTCACGTTGGTGATCAAGTCTTACTTTTTAACTCTCAGTTGAAGATCTTCTCGGGCAAGCTAAAGAGCCGTTGGTCTGGTCCATTCAACGTCGCCAAAGTCTTCCCTTACGACACCATTGAACTTTCTCAACCAAATGGGCCTAATTTTAAAGTGAAAGGCCAGCGTGTGAAGTTGTACTTTGGTGAGGACATCTCTCGTGAGATGATTCCATCCTTCACCATGTTTCCCTTGAATTAGTTCTGGGTCGAGTCAGGTTCGTGACTCGGTTAACAAAAACAAGCGCTTCTCGGGAGACAACCCGTTGATCTATCCTTTACCGTTTTCTTAATAAGGATAGTGGGGAGCCCCGTAGGTGTTTGTTGTATTGTTTCTTATGATGTGCATGGATTAAAGCTTCAAAGAGCACTTTTGATGAAATTTGACGACCGTGATCCAGGGTACCCGTCTTCCCGGTTCTATCCTAAACTGTCGTGATTCAATATTTCATATCTTATATGTTCACATTGAAATCACTATAGTTGTGTCTTCCTTAGCAAGATTTAAACAACGTGCACAATGTCCTAAGTGTAGGGGAGTTTACTCCCACATGCTTAAACATTAAGGATAATGTTTACATCAAGTGTAGGGGGACTTCTATCGAAATAAGTGGGCTTTTCCATGAATTTGTCCTCATTTTAACCGGAAAAATTGATTTTTCGACATTTTTCAAAAATTTTAATCTATTTTGGCCTAGTAGTATAGTAGTTTTTCCTTTGTTATCGTTATTTACTTTCTTTGCTAGAATAAATGTTAATAAAGTAGTTTTAATTTTTTAAACGTCATGAATCTTTTTACTCAACCCGAGTTTACTTATCTAAGTTTACTCTAGCTAGTATCCTTAACATGTTTAAGTCAAGTTTTGCTAGGCTTTTATATAGGGAACTTTAAAACGCTAAAGTCTTAACTCTTACGGGTTAAGAGGAAGAACTTTTCACAAGTTCCTATAACTGATCCTAGAAAGTCGTTTATCAAGGGAACTTTCAAATGCGAATTGTAAACTTGAAAAAGTCTAAGAAGTTGCAAGATCCTATAGATGACTTGAAAACCAAAAACTTTGATTTAATTGGATAGGCATCCACGAGTCTCATTCCTTGAGATTTTAAATTGTGGAGAACGAGAGATGATAGAGTCAATTATTAGTTTGGTATTCTTTCGTGAATTTATGTGAGTTGATTATAAGCTTTTTCTCCCATCACTTGATAATAAATTTAATTGCAATAAATAAGGTTGTACGATTTGAAGAGTTACTTAGCTTCTAGCACAAGATCGTTTAAAAGATGCTAGGTATTAATTAGAGTTCATAGCCAAGGCATAACTTATTGAAGCGGGATGCGAAGATTGGCGAGTCCGAAAAGGCCCTAACAAGGCATGAGGGCTACATTTTGTTGCTAAAGATCCTAAGTCATGTGAAGAATCATTTATCAAAAATCAATATGAAGGATCGAGACACACGACGAAAAGCAAATACTCCCCTAATGATCATGGAGAAGTCTATCCGAAAAGACCCTAGCAAGGTATGAGGATAAATAGATCCAAGTCCTAAAAGGAGGCGGATCGTTGTATATCAAATTCCAAAATAAAGATTGGAGAAAAATGAAGAAGTCATGGTCCAAATATGAAGAATCTCTCAAAAACTTCAAGTGAAGAAATTCCTATTATGAAGAGAAGACCATTATTTCAAGAACGTCTCTTAAGATTCGAAGTATGAAGTCGCTGCCAAATATAGGTCCGAGAAAGGTCTCAAATCGTGAAGCGAGTTATGCCAAGATATGAACTTTAAGAGGTCCTGAGAAGCAGTTTTAAAAGATTTTGTCCTTTAGCTAACTATTGATTAAATTGTCCCACTTTATATTCATCCTAAATAACTATCAAAATAAGTCAAACAATTCATCCTCGTGATCATTCAAGACAATCATAAAATATAAGAGATACACCTAGGAATAATGGAGTCTAAGTAAATAATTGGGCCACATGAGTTCGTGTTAGTTTGCTAACTTATAATAAAAATGATCTCATTTTTAAGCTTGGTATGGGGAACGTGAAACTTGAGGATGATAAACATTCATGACAGCCAAAACCCCAATGTAAGTCTTTGATTTCTTTACTTATTTTCTTTTAAGTTTCATTATTGGTTAGTGTTTAATAAAGGCCATGGTAGGTTAATTATGATGAGAAATGTAAATTGTGCTTTGAAAATAATGCATTGCATGAGGACATTGCAATGGTCAAGTGTAGGGGATTTAATAAGTGTGAAAACACTTATCCTTTTACCACTTATTTCTAATAATAACATGACCAAAACGTGTATTTTAGGTCGTAAAAGTCGGAATTATGCGTGGTTTGTGTTTTTATTGTGTTTCAGGATAAAAATGTGAAAAAGGAAGAAAACACGTGCTATCACAAGCTTTTATCGAAGAAAACGAGAAAAGACGAAGTCAAAAGATCAAGAGTGCAAAAAGAACGAAAGTCCAAGGCCTATTCTGAAGATTTATCGAAGAAAAAGTCTAAAGACGGAAGTTTAATGAAGTCGAAGAACCTAGTCTAATTAAAGAAGAAAATTATAAGACGAGTTCAATTTATATCGACAAATCCCGAGACAACGTCGAGAAAGACAAAGAATTTAAATCGAGTCGAGACGAGAAGAAAGAAATAAGGAAGCATAAACACTTAGCCTCCCTACCTCCTATATATACCCTCCTAATGTGTCATTAGGAGGGTGGTAGTTAGTTATTTTTAGTATTCTTTTTTTTCACTTTTGTAGTTTTAATTTTTAGAGAGAGAAAGTGCTTAACTTTCTCTCACTAGAATTCATCTTTTCTTTTCTTTCATGTTTAAGCTTTGATTTAATCTTGTATTATGGAATCATTAATCTACAAGTTCAAGTTCAAGCTTTTCATCATTTAATCTCTTTCTACCTTTCTTGATTTTGTTTAGCTTTGATTCATGATAATATTGATCTTGCTTCATCTTGATGTTTATACGATTAAAAAGTTTATCTTTTTATTCATATATAAGTTTTCATACGATTGAGCTTTGAGCTTATCATGCTTATTGGCTTATTTTGTATTTAGCTTATTTACTTTTGAATTTTCTAAAAGTTTCATCTTTTTATGGTTTGTTTTAAAAGATTTGCTTATTTAAAGTTTTGAAAGTTCTTATTTATGCTTATTAGCTCTTCTTATTATAAATTTGGTAAAGTTTCGAATTGTGCTTATTAAAAGAGGGCTTATTTGTTGCTTATTAAGTTTACATACAATCGAAAAAAGGTAAACCCTTTTCCGACAGGTCATTCCCATACCTGCCAACGGATTAGGGTTTTATATTCCGACGCTTTATTCCGATCTTTCCATCGGTTTGGGGTTTTAGATTCCGACAAGTATTCCGATGCTTCCATCGGATTGGGGTTTTATATTTCGACGTTTTTCCGATCTGCATTCCGACAGTGGAGTTTATTTGATATTCCGATAGGACTTGGTTTCCATTATTCCGATTGTTTACTTTTGAATACATGCCGATAGAGTATATTCTGACGGTAGTGATTCCGACAGTGTTGCTCGTGCATTATTCCGATACTTCAATAGTTATTCCGACGGAATCCATTTTGAGACATCCCGATGGGATTCTGATCATGGTAATTCCGATGGATTTAAGTTTTTATTTTTACAAAGTTTTAAGTTTTAAATTTACCATTTAAGTTTTTAATCATTTATTTTTAACTCGTTATTTTTAGTTTAATTTTTAAAACTTTAATTTTTCACTCAACGACATTTTAATATTTGCTTTTAGTTTAAGATAGATAATCAAACCTTTTTATTTTCCACCAAGAACGAATGAGTCGCACTTTTAACTAGTAATCAATTTTAAAAGACTGGAATAACGAATCTTTTTCATACTAGGTGAGAGCCTAGTATTATAACCATAAGTGGGTGATTTGTTGTTGTTGTTGTTGTAGTAGGAAGTTAGTCGAGGAGGGTTAATTGTAAGGCACCATGGGATATGAAAGAGGTGACGGAGAATTTTCCATGAAAGCCAATGGATCTTGTGCTTTTGCATGTCCTTCTGCCCGAACTTCATTAGCCTCGGCTTGATTCATCTTTAAATAATCATACACTTGAGTGTAGTCTAAAGATCCTTGGTTTGATTGCGAGAGTGACATATCGTGAACATTCAGATGCAAGATTATCAAGGAATTTGATGTTGGCAGCTATTTGTTTAGGTTCGTGTTTATTTCTCCTAAGATGATTAAAGAGTGTTGGAAACCGATGATAGTAAGGTTCAATTTGTTCCCCCACAATAGAAGTAAACTTCTTTCATTCACGAAGCAACTTAATCTCTTTTTCCTTTAAACCAATTTCACTCCCCTTCGTCATTTTCTAAATTCTAAGCCACGTCTCATATGTGGTGTCACAACTATCGACAGAAACATAAACATCTTCGGGAAGTCCCATAAGACTGACTTGAATTGTTTGATCATCAGTGCCGAGTTGTTTTGATTCGGCCTCAGTTAATTCTTCATCTCTTTGCTCATGACTAGAGTCGACCAGTGGGTTAGCACTCGTTGAATCCCCAGGCATAGTATTTGTTCGTCTTACCCACGGACCGTTTTGGATAAAGTTCACGATCATCTTTCCCAACGGTTTACATTTTGCATAGCGAAGAAGACGACTAGTACATGTAGTATCATTCTCCTTGTTTAGCATGGGAGGACGATTCTCCGTACCCGCAGCATAAATATCTTGTTGAGAAGTCATTGTAGAAGTTGTGTGTAAAATAGGATAACAATTCGTAGAAAGCGCGTTTCGGATTCTCGGATATTTGAATTTTTATCGAAAAAATGTATCACCAAAATTTGAAATCGAACTAAAAATGCACTGAAAAAGTATGGGAAATTTTTTGTTATAGGTGTCCTAAAGTTTTTTATTCTTTTTTAGAAAGTAGGTTCTGGAGCTAGTGATGAGGGTGAGGACGCCTACAACATTGTATATTTTCACTTTCGAAAAGTCCACAACTCCGGTTCTGAAAAGTTGTCAAATCTCCGGTTGTCAAAAGTTGCATAATTTCGGTCCTAAAGTTTGACACAATTCTGGTTCGAGAGTCTTGACACAATTATGGTTCGAGTCCACAATTTTGGTCCTAAAGCTTGACATAATTCCGGTTCGAGAGCTTGACACAATTCTGGTTTGAGGCCACAATTCTGGTCCTAAAGCTTGACAAAATTCCGGTTCGAGAGCTTGACACAATTTCGATTCGAGGCCACAATTCAGGTCCTAAAGCTTGACATAATTCTGGTTCGAAGCTTTACACAATTCAGGTTCGAGTAGCACAATTCCGATTTTGGTAGCACAATTCCGGTCCTGGTAGCACAATTCCGGTTTTGGTAGCACAATTATGGTCCTGGTAGCACAATTTCGCTTCTAGTAGCACAATTACGATTCTTTAGGGTTTAGAGAACCAGAATTTTACAAGGATTTCGAACTTCAAAAAAACTACGTTTTCGATAGAATCCAACGAAAATGCTTGTACTTTCACGTATTTACCTTCTAAAGAAACCATAAAAATGAAACCTTATGATTTTTTGAGGCGTAAATTTTTCAACCTAAACATAAAAACAACCTTAAATCCGAAAAAAATATATGTTTTTCAAATATTTTATGATGAAAACCACGAAAAACAAGCTAACCACGAATCCCTTGACGAATGATACCACTTGTAAGACTAGTGAAACACACGAAAATATAGATGGATCAATATGCCACGAGTTTGGTGATGAAGATTAATATATACGAATACTTATGATGATGAAGCACAATAACAAAGATTAAAACAAAAAAAAGGTATTAGATTAAGAGGAGAAAGAAGAAAACAGAGAATGTGTGAATTTTCAAGTGAGAGAAAACAAAGTTACTTTCTCTCTCTAAAATAACTAACTGGAAAAACACACATAAATGAGGAGAGAATGGCCTTTTATTGTAAAACTTGCATGCTTTTACCATGAATAGTACCCTTACGATCGTACGTACATGATTAGAACATTCCTTTTATAGCACGTTTACGATTCATGAACAAGAATTACAAGTATTACGTACGTGTTATAACACGATAAGCATTTATTATGTATTAAGACACGATAATTATTTCAATAATAATTATAATCACGAACATACGAACATGAAATCATGAACGTAAATAATCACGAGCTTAATATTAAGTATTTATGTATATTTATTACGTTAATGACTAAATATAATAAGACACGAACGATAACTATTTAAATCACGTAAAACACGAAAACGAGAACACACTAAATATTAGACAGGGAAAAACGTTCGGGTTACCCCATGTGGGCCCCTTACCTACGGCTAAACACAAGAAAAAGGCCAAGGCCATGCAATTTTACTAAAACAAGAATTTGGGAAAGATTATTTTCATAATAACAAAATATTAGAAAATAAACTAAACCCTAAAAATCTTTTCTCTCCTCCTTGTTCTTCTTGGCCGCCGGGTACAAGCACACACCAAGGGTGTGTTGGCTGATTTTGGTTATTGATTTAGTGCAAGGGTGTTAGTGTGTTCGTTCTCCTATGATTCACGTAATCGGTAAACCCTAAAACCCTTTTCTTTTTATGTTTTGATGAAGTGATCACATGAAATCATGAATGGTATAAAAAAAGTAATTACATGTTATAAAATCATGTTGGGTAAAATTAATTATGGTTAAGGGGTGTTTGTTTTTAGCCGGCGCAAGGAACCGAGCCCCAAGGGTGTCTCGGCTTGATTTGTTTCTAACTAACCGAGACCTCAAGGTCTCGGTGTGGTGTCGTGTGTCTCGGCAGTAGGAGAAAAGGGAACCCCAACCTCAGTCGGGGTATGTTTGTTGTTGGGTGGGTCTCATCTAAGGACAAGAACCACCACTGGCTTATGCCGGTGGCTAATTAAGGAAAGCAGGGGGAACCCCTAGCCGTGGCAGCAAGGGGAACCACCGGCTAGCCGGTGGGAACTTTTGCTAGCCGGCGGCTAGTCTTGACCAAGGGTGCGTTTGTGACCGGTTCATGGGTTCGGTTCACGGGGTTCACAAATACGGTTCACGATATGTTTAGATTAAACACGGGTTCGGTTCATGGGTAATTTTTGCAAGTTAATTATTTTACAAGTTTAATTATTTTTACAAGATTAAATTAAATTAATTAAAACATGCACATGGTTAATTTAATTTATACATGACTTAGGTTATTAATATTATTATTAACACATGAATTTTAACCTGAGTAATTACTATTTTATTTAGACTATATAATTAATTAATTATGAAATCATGACTTATAATTAATTAATTTACATGACTTAGGTTATATTATTAATAGATAATAATACATGTCTTAACCTAAGTATTTTTACATTTATTTAATTAAATCATGTTATATTTAATTAAATACTTTAACCTATAGTTTATCTAATTTACATGAATAATTAATAAACTATACTATTTAATTACATGACTTTGAATATTAATCAGTAAACATTTAAGATTATATAATTAGCTTAATAATCCAGCTTATTTATATTTATGGAAACTTTATATTTTAGAAACTTATTTAATTAAGGCAGCTAATCTATCTATGGAAAACTTTTTATTTTTAGAAACTTATCTATTTTAAGCAGTAAATCTCTTTTTAGAAACTTTCTATTTTTGGAAACTTTCTATTTTAGGAAACCTGATATTTTTAGAAAGTTACTTATTATTACAAACCAAGTATAATAATACAAGAAATACAAGTAATACTTAATCAGAATAGACAGAATACATGATAAACACAGTATAAAGCTTAAATAAGTAAAACATGAAATGAACATATAAAACAAGCTAAGACATGATATAAAACCAGTTACGCACTCAGTAATCAGATACTTATACACATATGTATTTATGTAGCATTAGTGATACCGAAGTAGGGATCTCTTCCGTTCGTCTTCTTCGTTCACTGGACACAAGGTACGGATTCTCCGTCCTTTCAGTATGGACATTCTTCCTTATTAGGGTTCCCTGTATGCAACCAACTATTTTCCCCAGTATATGTTTTATATGTTTTTGAATTGCTTATGTTTAATCAGAATACCTAAAGCCATATACATGCATGACTAGTTTCACCTAGTTATGGAGGTACCATAACCATAACACTGGAGGCACCAATGTTATGACTCTACCACGACGGAGTGATAGCTCGTGGCGTCCCTTCAGCTTTTGGCCATATTATTATTATCAGGTGGGGCGTATGGGTGCATCCTAGTTACATGTTTTCAGCAGATTATTCAGGTGAATGTGGTGTGTGCCTTGCATCCTTCACAAGGAGTTGATCCCTCCTACCCAAACCAGTATATTAAATTAGAGGCAACCCCTCTAATTTGCATGACGAGGTCACCCCTCCAAGTATTCATGCACGTTGATAATTCATGACCTATATTGGATAATGGTAAACATGTTAAACAGTTTTTATAAGATAAACATAAGGCTTTTCAAAGTATAAAACTAGTTTTAATAAGATATACCAGGTTATCCAGGACTTAGTCTTTTCCGCTGCTTTATACGTATTTGCTTATGTTATTCATGCTTTACATGTATATCCGTGCACTGAGCGTTATGCTCAGCCATTATCCTTTTCAGGTTCCCAAAACGGTAGGTACTCAGGGACGCTCGTAGACTTTAAGCGTACGTGCATATGGATTGGAAGCTTTCTAGCCTTCTTTACTTTATGCATTTCTTTATACTTTGATACTCATTTCGATGGACATTGTGTAGTCCTTTTAATTTACAGAACTTATGTTTGTGTGTGATGAGTTCTACTTTTGAGGTACCGATGTTTGATTTTGGTATTTCCTTTATGGTCATGTGATGTTTTATACATTTATCCTTGTATGCTTTGATGACACGCCATAATCACGCATGATATTCCATTTACCAAAATAGGGTGTTACAATTATGGTATCAGAGCCAAGGCTTTGACATGTAGGCTCTCAAAACACGCCCCGTGATTTGTGGGTAGTCACTATGGTCTTCCTAGAACTGACAGTCAGTTTTCATGCATTCATCATTTTCCTGCATACATATATATATATCATTGTCGCAGGTTTATGACTAAGTAATGGTTGATATAGGATTGGCCCTATTTAGTCGCATGTGTTTTATCGAAACTTTTAAATTTGGGACTGACCCATTGGCGTCCCCTCGCCATGTCTTTTGTCTTTAGTGGATTGACCATAGGTGTTCACTCTCACGCATACAAAATTTTTCATAAAACTGCATCATGCATTCATGTACTAGTTTTTCCTACATAAAATTTTTCTCATGATTTATTGGTATAAAATTTTTTCATGTATATAGTTTATGTTTTAATCTGTTTAATCATGTATTTTATGTTATACTATCAGATGGTTCTCACACGCGAGCATGAACAACTCAATGCAGTAATCCAAGCTGCAATGCAAGCTATGCTTCCTCAGCTGAGGAACGAAATCAGGGATGAGGTTCAGGCTGCCAACAACCAACTGCAACACCCAGTACCTCCTCCTCCTCATCCAGCAACGTTGGTCACATGGCTGGAGATATTAAATAAGCTCCGCCCTCGAGCATTCGAGAGAATAGATAGCCCCAGTGAAGCTGAAAGCTGGTTGTCTCACATTGAGAAGATCTTCGATGCTATGGGTTGTGACCCCGTCTTCAAGTCGAGGTTGGCTTGCTACAGATTCGAAGGTTATGTGCTATCATGGTGGATGGCATTGAAGCAGTCTGAGGGAGGTGATAATTGGGTGGCTGGTTTGACTTGGGTTCAGTTCAGGGATTTGGTGATGGGACAGTTCTTTCCCAAGGCTGAGCAAGACAAGCTGAAGAGGGAGTACCATGGAATCCGACAGAGAGCTGGGGAGAATATCAACGAGTTCATGCAGCACTTTCTTCGCTTGGCTGGTTTTCTTGGTGCAGCAGCAGGTACTCCTGAAGAGCAGGCACACCACTTCAGGTGGGCTCTTCGTACATCGGTCGCAAACAACTTGGTGTGTGCTACGTTTAACACGGTAGCACACGTGGCCGATGCAACACGTAAGCTGGAGATGCTACAGGAAAGAGATGAGTTCGGGGAAGCAGAGAGACCCGATAAGAGGAAAACATTCATATTCAACGGTGACCAATCCGTATTCTTTCAGTATATGTCAATATTTCATCTCTTTAAACTGTATCTTCCAGGCAGAAGACTGGGGACCGGTCTCAGCCTGCTACTCAGCAACAGCCTAATCAGCCCAAGGGAAACGGTCAGAATCACGACCGTTCTGCTACGGATAGGCGTGGTGGTAATGATAATTACCGTAACAACGCTAGACACTCTAACAGCAGCAGGTCCTTATACTTACTCATTTTCTTATGATTACATGTTATAATTCTTAATTCTGACACATTAGAAAATCTTCTACCAGGAATCAGGGTAACGGGAGGGACCAGAACCATAGAGGTTCACAGCCTAACTGTCCAGCTATCACTGGTATTCAATCTTACGATTATCCACATTGTCCGTTTACCTATTATCATGTCTCATGTATATTGTTTTTATCAGGCTCTCAGCCAGTCAAGACACCCGCTGGAGGATATACTCATCCTCTTTGCTCTACTTGCCACCGTAGGCACCCAGGGCCATGTCGTCGCGACAGCGACGCATGCTACAAGTGTGGTATTCCTGGCCATCGCATGAAGGATTGCCGCAAGGGCGAGATGGAGGGTACATCATGACATGCTGATACCAAGCTGCCTCCTACTAGTGGACGCGTTTACACGACATCTCACGATCAGGCCAACAAGTCTATAGGTACCATCACTGGAATCTTGTATATGTATGGTCAAGCTACATGTGTTCTGTTTGATACGGGTGCTACTTACTCAGTCATTTCTACTGCTTATGCCAAGAATGATAGGATACTCCCCATGCCACTAGAGAACATACTGAGTATTTCCACGCCTTTGAGAGACTCTGTACGCATAACCCATGTGTACAAGAGACTTCCCCTAGAGTTTGACGACAAGGTTCGTCCTGTTGACGCACTTCCGCTGGACATGAATGATTTTGACATGATTTTGGGCATGGATTAGCTATCCAAGCATCATGCTACCATATACTGTCATTCATATCGAGTCATCTTCGGTGATGTTAATGCACCACAGTACATTCACAACGGGTTCGTATCCGGAAGGTCTGTACAAATCATATCAACCCTGCAAGCACGTGCATTACTTTCGCATGGCTGTGAGGGTCATCTAGCTACTATTCATGACATGGATGCTGAATCCCCATCAATTCAGGATCAGCCGATAGTGTTAGAATTCCCAGATGTATTTCCAGAAGAACTTTTGGGTATACCACCTGCACGTGAAGTAGAATTTAATATCGAACTCATCCTGGGAGTTGAGCCGATTTCGAAGGCTCCTTATCGCATGTCTCCCATAGAGTTGAAGGAGCTGAAGGGTCAATTGCAAGAACTTCTGGAACTAGGATTTATTCGACCCAGCGCATCTCCATGGGGCGCACTGGTCTTATTTGTTAAGAAGAATGACGACAATATGCGTCTTTGCATAGACTATCGCGAGCTCAACAAGATCACCATCAGAAATAGGTATCCACTACCACGTATTGATGATCTGTTTGACCAACTCCAAGGGGCCAAACATTTCTCCAAGATTGATCTTAGGTCATGCTATCATCAGCTACGGTTGAAGGAGCAGGACATCGCCAAGATTGCTTTCCGTACACGCTATGGCCACTACGAATTTGTAGTCATGCCATTTGCCCTTACCAATGCTCCAGCAGTGTTCATGGACTTGATGAGCAGAATCTTCTATGAATTTATGGACAAGTTCATCATTGTCTTCATTGAAAACATCCTGATATTCTCTAAGTCCAAGGAGGAACACGAAGACCATCTTCGTACAGTACTACAGATTCTTCGCCAAAAGCAGTTGTATGCTAAATTCTCCAAGTGTGAGTTCTGGCTAGACAAGGTGGCATTCTTGGGTCACATTGTATCAGCAGAAGGAATCACGATGGATCCAGCGAAGGTTGAGGCTATTACCAAGTGGCCAAGACCGACATCAGCGACTGAAGTCTGTAGTTTCCTAGGCTTAGCTGGTTATTACCGTAGGTTCGTGGAGAACTTTTCCCGCTTAGCACTACCATTAACCAAACTGATGCGGAAAGGGGAGAAATTCGTTTGGACTGAAGAACGAGAGAAGAGCTTTGAAGACTAAATGCAAAAGTTAGTATCTGCAGCGATTCTTACTCTCCCATGTGGTACATGGATTTCAGATTTACAGTGATGCATCGGGGAAGGGACTTGGCTGTGTTCTCATGCAACATGGGAAAGTGATCGCGTATGCTTCACGGCAGCTTAAGCCTTATGAGTAAAATTACTCTACGCATGACTTGGAACTTGCAGCAGTCGTGTTTGCATTGAAGATATAGAGGCACTACTTGTATGGAGAATCATGTGACATTTTCACGGACCACAAAAGCTTGAAGTATATCTTCACTCGGCGTGAATTGAGCATGAGACAGAGGAGATGGTTAGAGCTGTTGAAGGATTATGACATTAATCTGCAGTATCATCCCGGTAAGGCGAATGTAGTGGCAGATGCACATAGCAGAAAGTCCGGAATGATAAACGACATTAAAATTGAGAAGGAAATTATAATAGACTTGGAGCGACTAGAAATAGAGATCATGGTACGTGGACAGCACGATTATTGGGATAATTTTAGAGTGGAACCCGAGTTACTCTCTAAGATTAAGGAAGCTCAGAAGGACGATGGTGAAATCTGGGCGATAATTCAGAATTTGGAGAAGCAGACAGAATTTCGAGTAGACGCAGATGGTATCTTATGGCAGGGCACGAGACTTTGTGTTCCTGATTATCAAGAACTCCGGGAAGCATTGTTAGCTGAGGCTCATATCTCTCCATTCTCTATTCATCCTGGTTCGACTAAGATGTACCATGACATCAAGCAGTACTTTGGTGGAGTGGAATGAAATAGGATGTTGCGACTGATGAGATGGCATTTATACATGATCTCATCGTTCTTTTCGGGCTTTAAATGCACTAAAATGTCATAAAATACCATATATATGCTTGTGTTTTTTACTTGTGTGTTTTAGGTATGGATATCGTGAAAAAGACAAAAGATCACAAGATACAAGGAAAAACGGACACGAGAAACGAAGCCGTACAAAGAACCGGGCCCTAATCATGGAATTTTCATCAAATACCCTTGAAGACTTGAAGACAAACAAGATTGATCCTCAATGAATGAAGAAATGACACTTAAAACCCTTGTATATTAATAATTACAAGTTTGGTCCCTTAAGTTTGTCAAAATTGCAAAAAGGTCCTTCAAGATTGAAGAAATGGCAAGATTAGTCCCTCAACAATTTCAAATTGCCAATAATGGTCCCTCAACAAGTGAAAGACTCATTGAAGACCTTTGAAGATCAACATTGTCCAAGATTAGTCCTTGAAAAATCACCAAATGACAAAAATTGCCTTTGAAACATCTTTATGGAAAGTTTGTGCCAAAATTGTCAAGTGTGGAAACTTAAATGCAAAGGAAAGTCACATTTTAGGGCGAAATACTTTGTTTGCCAGAAAAACCAAACCATAAGGACCAAAATTGCCAAGGTAAACATTCAAAAACAAAAACAGGCGCCTAACAACTATACTTCCCCTAATATCGGATCTAAAGGAGCACTATTCACCATTTTACCAAGCCCAGAATTTACCCTCACTTATCCATGGTAAATTTCCAATTAAATCATCCCACGTGTAATTCCCACACGTATAAACACTTCCCACTCCTAAAAACCTGCATCCCACTCACATGGTCCAAACCCCCAATTCCCCAATCCACCAATCACCTCATTCCTTAGTCCCCAAGTCTTGTGACGTGTACACAATGAATGGCCAAGATCAAAGGCTTCCTCCCAACGCAAAATTTAAAGGTTGAGATCAAGAAAGGACAAAATGCACTCAAAACCGTTCAAGGGCACATTTGGGATTTTCTATGTATTAGGGTTTATGTTTTTATGCTTCTAGGATGTTCTATAGGCTCTATAAAAGGAGACCCAAGCTGTGGTGATCCCTTTGTTCCAGTTTCAAGTTTCTCACATGTAATTCCTTTTTAAGAAATAAAAAGTTTGGTTTTTGAAATAATTCAAGTATAATTCCTTTTTTATTGTTTTAAAAGATTGTGTGTTGTGAGGAAAATTGATTCTGAGTTCCATCTTTGTTATTGGTTAAGGTGATTTGTGTTTTGAAAATTATTTTCAAAGTTTCTGAAAATCATAGAATTTTTGGAAGAAATCCGTTTTAGGATTTGGTGGTTAAGTATTCATGTTATTGGAGTTAGGGTGTTATAGAAAACGTGTTTTAAAGTTTTAAAAGTTTTTTTTTGGAAAGGTTTAAGAAAGAAAAAGAGAAAATCAGAAAAATATAAGTGTTTGTATTTGTGTATTTTTCTTTTGTGTTTGATTTCAACAGGTGAAGGTTGCTGAGTTGATAAAGGGTCAGCACCAGCCCGGGTTGGTTTGGAGGTGGATTCAACATCCACTAGGACCCTTGGATGTAAGGGTCCTAAGGTAATTCCACTTTTTCTCTTTAAAATCTCAGAAATTGCTAAGTGACTGATCTTGGTTGATTTCTTGGCCTAAGTGTGTTAAGGTTACATGATTTAAGTTGTTTTGCTTTTGATTGCATGATTAGAAGCCTAGTAATCAGTTTTGCATAAGTTCTATAAGGTTTTGAGTAGTCAAAAACGTTTTTAAAATTTTTACAAGGGTGTTTGGCAACAAGTGTTAGCAGGGTAAGTACTTTGATTTAAGATTCAATAAGTTGTTAGAAGGACTAAAAAAGGGTGAGATAGGTTTAATATTAGTTAGTAAGTAGATTTGAACAAGTTTAAAGCTAGTTTAAGTGTTAAAAGGGTAACAAGTGTGCTTAAAATCTGTGTGCCCACTAATCTGCCAGTTTTCTTGAAGATTTTGTGCTTGATTGATTGATTTCTGTGAAGTAATTGTATGATTAGAGGCTGGTTATTAATTGAGTAGTATCTTGTGAGCTTGTATGCCAATTTTGAGCAATTGAGAGTCATTAGAAGTACATTTGATAGCCAATAAGCCCACCAGACCTGCTGATTCACCTCAGAGACTTGCTAGGGCCTTTTTGTGCTTTGATTTTTGATATTTGGTGTGTTATTTGCTTTTTTCCCTGTGTGCCATTGACTCCTTGAGCTTCACTGAGCTCAAGGGTGCCTTGTGTCCAATAAAGCTACCAAATAAGTCACTTGTCAAGTTCCTCTTGGCAAGAATCTAAAGCAAAACACAAAAAGTTCACTTGTGTTCTTGCCAGTTAATCTGTCACGTCTTTGATTAATCATTTGGCATAATCTAGTTATAAAAAGGAAAGTGGATTGGATATTAAGCTTATACAAGGTCACCTGTTGGATTGCAAAAGATAAAAAGCAAAATAAAAAAATAAAAAGAGTAAAAAGGGGTTGCCTGGACTCGAACCCCCGTCTACACTCCCACACACCAACACCTTAACCATTGCGCCCTTGGGTCTTTTACTGACCAAGGGTGCAAGGTAAAACCTTTTAACCACTTTTCTCTTTTGCTTTTTAATATAAAGCCGTAGGTTTTTGTGCTTTTTCCAGCTTATTCAATAAGCAAAATTCGTCCAGCTTATTTTTCTTAGTAAGTAATTAGGATTGTTGATTTTTCTGAAGTGGTTTCATAATTTTCCCATTAATAGTTTATTTATTAGAATTTATTTATTAGACGAATTTTAATAAATCATTAAAAAATACCAAAAATAGTTTTAATTTATAGGAAAAATCATTTTTAGTTTTTAAAATATATTTTTGAGGTTTACATCTAATTTTTGTTTCAAAAACATTTATTTTTAATTTTATAATATTTTAAGGTTTTTTATAAACTTTAAAGATTTTTATAAAATTATTAAAAAAAGGTTTAGAAGCTTAGATTTGTGTTTTTCTCTTAATTATATTATTTAGGATTTTTATAAATTTTTTATTTTAAATTTTAGTAACTTTTTATTTTTAGTAATATTTTAATATTATTTTACTATTTAATTTTCAAAATTTTATTTTTCTTTCTTTTTCATTTTTCCTAGGTTCTTTGTCATTAATTAGGATCATTTCCATTTTTAGAATAATTTTTAAGCTTTTAGATTTATTTTTATAATTATTTTAAGTATAATTAGGTTTTAATCATTTTTAATCATTTTTAGAGTTTTAAAAATAGTTTTAATAGGTTTAATTTTTAGAAAATTACTTTTTAGTCTTCTAATAATATAAGTTAAGTGATAATTCAATAAAATCATATTTTAGACATTTGAATTAGTTAAATTTAATTTTAGGGCTTTAATTAGCATTTAAAATTAATTATTTAATTAATAAAAGGTTTTAAAATATCTTTGTTGGATTTTTATCTTAGTTTATATTATTTTAGACTTGTTTTAATCTTTTCTTGATTTTGTTTTTGGCTTTAGTATTAATTTTTTAATTTTTGTGTTTTTCTACGGCTTTACGTTTACGTTTTTTACGTCATAGTGTAATTTTCACGAAACCGTCATTCCATCTCATCAATATTAATCTCAAAGAAATACAAATTAGAACACACACATATACCTCCTTGGGAAACGAATCTTTCATCTCTTTTAAGTGATTGGGTCATTAGTGTTGATTTTTCCTAAAATCATCACTCGATACTTACCGCTCATATACGTTCTTTTGTTTTCCTAAACAAGAGTCGTATTTTACTACAATCATTTTTGGCGCCGCTGCCGGGGAGGTGTGTCGTGATCTAATTTGGAAAATTTTGTTTTTGATATTATCCATAAATAGTATTTGTGTTAAGTGGAACTCCCTTAACACGTATTATCGGTTTTCTCGGTTTTTCTTTGTGAATATTATCAATATATTGTATTAAGTATCACAATCAATATACAATATCTCCAAAAGTGTGAAAACACAACCTTGATTCGGGATTTCATCACTCGATCATTGTATTCGAATCTCAAACAAAAAGAAAAGGCAAAAATAGATAAATACTTTCGAGAAGCTCGATTTTGAAAAGTAGGAACTATAAGGTGGGTATAAGGCGGGTATTATAAAATATACCCTAAGGAAAAAGGCTCTTAAGTGCTTCGCGCCGCCTCGTTTCCCCGCTTGCTTGTGAGTATTTTGAGATTGAAGGCTAATCGAGGGTTTTGCCGCCCAAAGTATTAATACGTATACTATATTTGCTTGGTTTTCTTTGTGATTAAACCCTCGTGAACAATTTGGTTTTCACCAAAGTTCTAAAGTCATTCGAAGGCGTTCACTCCACGTGATCGTTTTCATTCCTTTGAGGCTTCTTTAATCAAGAGTTTGATTCGAGGAGAGATTTTGTAGATTGTTGTCTACGAAGATACACCAAAATCCAAAAAAATTAATTAAATATCATCAAAAACAAAAAAAAAATTGAAAATCCACAAAACGACCAAAAAGAATCTTCTTTGCTCACCTCCCATTCTTCGTGAAGTTTATGATCACTCGTAATCAAGCTAAACGAGCTCGTAAACGTCTTCAAAAGCAAGCAAATCAAGGATCGTTGATTGTTGAAGAACCTCCAATTGTTGAACCTATTATAGAACAAGAAGTCGTAATGGCTAATCGTACTATGATGGAGTTGCTACAAGCACCCACCGAGGGTTTTGGAGAGGCCATTGTTATTCCCGCCATCCTTGCGGAGAATTTCGAGATTAAGACGGGTTTAATGTCGATGCTACAAGCAAACAAATTTCGAGGTCACGAGAAAGACAACCCGCATTACCACATTAGGAATTTCAACCGTCTCACCGCCACTAGCAAATTCAAAGATGTTCCACATGACGCCATTAAGATGATGTTGTTTCCATATTCGTTGGATGGACCCGCAAAAATTAGGCTCGAGAAAGAACCGCCAAATTCGATTTTGACATGGGCCGATCTCGTTTCTAAGTTTGTGAACAAGTTTTTTCCACCATCTAAAACAACACACTTAAAAAATGAGATTTCACGATTTGTACAACGTAACAATGAAAGTTTTTCAATGGCATGGGAACGATTTAAGGAGATGTTACATGAATGTCCTCATCATGATTTTTCGGAATTGCATCAAATTGATACATTTTATAATGGGCTTAATGATCATGAACGAGATTATTTGAATGCCGCCGCGGGTGGTAATTTTTTGTGCAAGACGACAAATGAGGCTTTACAAATCATTGAGAATCGATCTAAGGTTTATAGCCCTCGTAACACACCGAGTGTTGCCAATATGGGTTCGTCATCGTCATCACAATCGTCTCGTAGCATTAACGCCTTACATGATGAAGCTAATGAGGAAAATCGGTTTTTTGATAGATTTGCTAATCTAATGTCCCATTGGAAGGCTCAAGAAGCTTCCAATTCCGCTTCGGTTAAAGCGGTTGCTAAGAGTTGTTTATCGTGTGGAGGAGCTCATGATTTATCCGAGTGCATTACCGCGGATGGTAACACTTCGAGTGCTTATGTAGCAACGGGAACTTACAACCAAAACGGCCAAGGTTCCCGCCAAAATCAAGCTCCACCAAATCAAAATGTTAATAATTATCGAAACAACAACCAAGGTAATTACCAAGGCAACACACGCAATTACAACAAAGGGAATTATCAAAGTGGGAATGGACAAATCTCTAATCAAAATCAAAACCGTGATTTTCAAAGCACTACACAAGGTTTTCAAAATGCTCACACGAAAAATTTGCAAGGAGAATTTTTAGATTATGCTAAAGCAAATGATGCTAAATTTGATAATATGCAACGTGAGATGATTAGCTTAAGGTCCGAATTGAAAAACGAGCTTAAAAATGAACTTGCTAATGAACTTAAAACTCATGCTAACAAAATGGAAGGAAATGTCCAACGTCTTCAACAAAACCAACAAAAGATGGAATTAGGACAACATGAGATTAAGCAAGAGTTATTGAAAGCGGATGCTAGGCAATCTAAATTTGAGGACCGAATGGCTAAAATGTTTGAAGCTATCATGTGTAAGCCCTCTTCTTCGGGTGGTCTTCCTAGTGATACCATTGCAAACCCGAAGGGAGAAATGAAGGTTATTACTACACGAAGTGGTAAAACTTTCAAGGAACCAATCTCTCGTCCGAGTACTTCTACGGAGAAGGAAATCGAGAAAGAACCCGAGGTGATGGTCGAAAAGGAGCACATTACAATCCCACGAAGTACCGCTCAAACCACACCTACGGTTACACCAATACCAATTGTGGAACCCGAGATTCCAAGGCCGTTGCCTAATGACCTACCCACACCACCTTTACCCTACCCTTCAAGACGAAACAAAGAGAAAATGCAAGAACGTAACAAACAACAAATCGAGCTTTTTATTAAGATGTTTCAACAAGTGCATTTTGATGTGAGTTTAGCCGACGCGTTGTTATATATGCCTCGTTTCGCTTCCACTTTTAAAAGTATGATGAGCGATAAGGAAAAGCTTTCAAAGCTTGCTAATTGTTCTTCGGTTTATCTTAACCGCATACCGGAAAAAGTTGGTGATCCCGGAAAGTTTCTCATTCCTTGTGACATACAAGAGATGAAAGAATGCCTCGCCTTGGCCGATCTTGGTGCGAGCATTAATTTGATGCCATTTTCCATTTGGAAATCACTTTCGCTTCCGGCTCTTATTCCTTCGAACATGTCCATCGAGATGGCCGATCATTCTACGATTATGGCATGTGGAATAGCCGAAGATGTTTTCGTGAAAGTGGGGAAGTTCTACTATCCCGTTGATTTTATAGTAGTCGACATCCCCGCGGATCCTCAAGTTCCTCTAATTTTAGGACGATCATTTTTAGATACTTCGAGATCGCTTATCGATGTTCATGCGAGAACTATCACTTTGAGATTCAACGAAGAGGAACTTGTTATAAACGCTACTCAAAACTCGAAACCTTCTCATGTTTATGCAATCGCTACCATCAATCACATTGACATCGTTGATGTGGTTTGCGATGAGTTTTCACAAGAAGTGTTAGGTTTTTCCGATAGCTCGTCAAGTGGCAATCCCACTATTTTGGATCCGATTCTTGCTAATTCCACACCAAATCTCACTCCATTCCAAGGAGGCGATTTCACTTCAAATGAAATCGACAATGAAGATGAGGTGTTGATTAGTGATGATATTTCTATTCCACCATTTCTTCCGCCGATGGAAGTTATGAGTGTTGAACCTAAATCTTCAATCGAGGAACCGCCTATCCTTGAATTGAAAGATCTTCCTTCTCACCTTGAATATGCATTCTTGGAAGGTGATGACAAGTTGCCGGTTATTATTGCAAAAGATCTTGCTAATGATGAAAAAACCGAGCTCTTGAAAGTTCTTAAGGCTCACAAAGGGGCAATTGCGTGGAAAATTTCCGACATTAAGGGTATTGACCCAAAATTTTGTACTCACAAGATTTTAATGGAGGAGGACTACAAACCCGCAATTCAAAGTCAAAGAAGGGTGAATCCCAAAATTCACGATGTCATTAAAAAGGAGGTCCTTAAACTCCTTGACGCGGGAATGATTTATCCTATATCCGATAGCCCATGGGTGAGCCCAATCCATTGTGTCCCTAAAAAGGGAGGAATGACCGTTGTGCCTAATGAAAACAACGAGTTAATTCCCACTCGTGTTGTGACCGGTTGGAGGGTGTGTATTGACTACCGAAAGTTAAATGACGCCACTCGTAAAGACCACTTTCCTTTGCCCTTCATGGATCAAATGTTGGAGCGACTTGCGGGAAATGAATTCTATTGCTTTTTAGATGGTTTTTCCGGTTACTTTCAAATTCCTATCGACCCTCGTGATCAAGAGAAGACTACGTTTACGTGTCCTTATGGAACGTTTGCTTATCGTAGGATGCCTTTCGGACTTTGTAATGCACCCGGTACGTTTCAACGGTGTATGATGGCAATTTTTCACGACATGATCGAGAAGTCGATGGAAGTGTTTATGGATGACTTCTCGGTGTTTGGTAATTCGTTCACGTCATGTTTATCTAATCTCGAACAAATGTTAAAACGTTGTGAAGAAACCAATCTTGTGCTTAATTGGGAGAAATGTCATTTCATGTGTAAACAAGGAATCGTCTTAGGACATAAGGTGTCGAAGGCGAGGATTGAGGTCGATAAAGCTAAGGTAGACGTCATCGCCAAGTTACCTCATCCCAAAACCGTTAAGGGAGTTCGTAGTTTCCTAGGCCACGCGGGCTTTTATCGTCGTTTCATCAAGGACTTTTCGAAGATTTCTCGTCCTATGACACACCTTCTCGAGAAGGATGCTCCTTTTAACTTTAATGAGGATTGTGTTAAGGCTTTCGAGACTCTAAAAAGGAAACTTACCGAAGCTCCCATTCTTGTTGCTCCTAATTGGGAATTACCCTTTGAAATCATGTGCGATGCAAGTGATTATGCTATAGGGGCCGTCTTAGGGCAACGTTACGACAAGCATTTTCGTCCTATCCACTATGCTAGTAAGACGATGACCGAGGCTCAATTAAAGTAAACCACAACGGAAAAGGAATTCCTTGCCGTGGTCTATGCTTTTGAGAAATTCCGACCTTATCTCGTCTTAACTAAAAGCATCGTGTATACCGACCATTCGGCTATCAAGTATCTCTTAGCTAAGCAAGATGCTAAGCCGAGATTGCTTCGTTGGATGCTCCTCCTCCAAGAATTTGATGTCACCGTGCTTGACAAAAAAGGAGCCGAGAATCTAGCGGCCGATCATCTCTCTCGTCTAGAAGATCCTCACAAAGATGTTTTCGAGAACAAGGAAATTATCGAAACATTTCCTCTTGAGACTCTCGGTGTAGTGAATTCTAAAGACACCACCCCATGGTTTGCCGACATTGCAAATTACCATGCGGGCAATTTCATAATCAAGGGTATGACGACACAACAAAAACGAAAATTCTTTCGTGACGTCAAGTTCTATTTTTGGGACGACCCTTATCTCTTTCGGATTTGTGCGGATCAACTCGTTCGACGTTGTGTGTTTGGTACCGAAGCTTCTAATATCCTTAGAGCTTGTCACGAGGGACCCACGGGTGGTCACCACGGTGCTAATCTCACGGCTAAGAAAGTGTTCGATGCCGGTTTCTTTTGGCCTTCTATCTATCGTGATGCACACGCACTTGTAAAGTCGTGTGATTCGTGCCAACGTCAAGGAAAATCGTCTCAACGTGATGAAATGCCGCAAAATATAATTCAAGTGTGTGAGATTTTCGACATATGGGGAATAGACTTTATGGGGCCGTTCCCATCATCTCATGGCAACAAATATATCCTCGTCGCGGTGGACTACCTTTCTAAGTGGGTGGAAGCTAAGGCTTTGCCTACTAATGATGCTCGTGTGGTAGTGAAGTTTTTGAAGCAACTATTCTCTCGGTTCGGAACCCCTCGTGCTATTATAAGCGATCGTGGAACCCATTTTTGTAATGACCAATTCGAAAAGGTTCTAAAGAAATATGGAGTTACACATCGTCTTTCTACGGCTTATCACCCGCAAACGAGTGGGCAAGTCGAGGTTTCGAACCGAGCTTTGAAGAGGATTTTAGAAAGGTCGATTGGAGAAAACCGTGCTTCATGGTCCGACAAACTCGATGACGCTTTATGGGCCTTTAGGACCGCTTATAAGACACCTATCGGTTGCACTCCTTATAAGTTAGTCTATGGGAAGAATTGTCATTTGCCCATTGAATTGGAGCATAAGGCATATTGGGCCCTTAAGCATGCTAATTTTGACTTGAAGACCGCGGGAGATCACCGGAAAATACAATTGAATGAATTGGATGAATTAAGGGATAATGCTTATGAAAATTCATTAATTTTTAAAGAAAAGACTAAAAAGTTTCACGATTCAAAGATTAAAAACCGGGTTTTTAACGTTGGTGATCAAGTGTTGCTTTTTAACTCACGTCTTAAGATATTTTCCGAGAAATTGAAATCTCGTTGGTCGGGTCCGTTCACCATTACACAAGTGTTTCCATATGGGACCATTGAGCTAGCTCAAGATGATGGCCCCAATTTCAAGGTGAATGGACATAGGCTTAAGCACTACTTTGGTGGGGAAATTCCTTCAATGGTTGCCCCCGACCAAGACACCTTCCCCAATGATAATTAGCATTGAGGGGATCGAGTCGAGCTCATGACTCGGTAATCAAAAACGAGGTGCCTCGTGGGGGAGATCCCATGCTTATCTTTATGCTTTATGTTAACTAATAAGGGGACTTGTACCCTTCCAACTCGTTGTCTCGTGGTTGTTTGTGATTGTGTTATCTAGATCATCATCATCGTCTACGATTGAAGACTCTCGTGTTCGTTTACGTGAGCCTCCATCGTTCGTTTGAAGAAGTTTTTCACGATTCCATGACATATCCTTTATTGTTCTAACAATTATCTTCTAGCATAATTAATAAACGGCTTTAGATATATTGTTGATCACCCTTTCCATGCTAGATCCTAAGCATTCGACTCTTCGTCTCTAGTATGGGGGTGCTCCACCTTTAGACTCGAAACATTGAGGACAATGTTTACTTTTAGTATGGGGGGGTGAATAGGTACTTGCTTTGCTACGCCCTCACGTTTTCCAACTTTCAATGTTTTGTTTTGCGAATAAGGCTAAAAATGGCCAAATTTTAAAATTTTTCTTAGTTTTCATAAGTGTTTTTAAGACACGAATGTATATTTTCCGATGGGTAGAATAAGAGCTAATTTTTGACTTGATGGGCATTTGGAGCCATTTACATTCCTTAACCCGCTCAATTCAAGTTTTGCTAGACTTTTATATAGGGAGCTTTAAAACGCGAAAGTCTTAATTCATTCGGGTTAAGAACAAGAACTTTTCGCAAGTTCCTATAATTGATTCTAGAAAGTCACTTATCAAGGGAACTTTAAAACGCATTCTCTAAACTTGTAAAAGGTCCAAGAAAGTGCAAGATCCTATAGGTGGCTTGAAAACCCAAAACTTTGATTTGATATAGTCTTAATGAAAGCTAATCCAAATTTGGCTTAATTTTGACTTGCATGGCTAAGTATTCACGAGTCTCTTTAATTAGAGGTCTTTATATAGTGAAGAACGAGAAATGATAGAGTTAGACAAGTGATCATGCTAAACGTAGAACATGAAAGTGTTCTTTCAAAAACTCATATGTTTTTAATTGTGGCTTTTTCTTCCCATAAGATCAATGCATTAGGAATAAAACATAATTGCAATAAGTAAGGTCGTACGATTTGAAAGGTTACTTAGCCTCTAGCGCAAGATCGTTTAAAAGTTGCTCGGGGTTGAATAGAGTTCATAGCCAAGGCATAACTTATTGAAGCGGGACGCGAAGATTGGCGATCATCCAAAAAGGCCCTAACAAGGCATGAGGAGCTCTATTTTTGCTAAAGATCCAAAGATGATGTGAAGTATCATTGTTCCAAAATCAATATGAAGGATCGAGACACACGACGAGAAGCAATTACTCCCCTAAAGAATGGAGAAAGTCTATCCAAAAAGACCCTAACAAGGTATGAGGATAAATATATCCAAGTCCGAAAAGGAGGCGGATCGTTGTATATCAAAATCCAAAGTAAAGATTGAAGAAAAATGATGAAGTCGTGGTCCTATATGAAGAATCTCTCAAAAACGTCAAGTGAAGAAATTCCAAATATATGAAGAGAAGACCATAATTTCAAGAACGTCTTCCCAAGATTTGAAGTATGAAGTACATGCCAAATATCGGTCCGAGAAAGGTCTCAAATCGTGAAACGAGTTATGCCAAGATATGAACTTAAGGAGATACACGAGAAGCCGTTTTAAAAGATTTTGTCCTTCGGCTAACTATTGATCAAATCGTGCTACTTTGCTTTCGGACTAATAACTACTTAAATAAGTCAATATGAATCACTTGTGATCCATGACAATTAGATAAAAAATGCTAGTAACCCATTTCCTTTTATAATAACTAGGATTGCGGGGAGGAAAAGTATTACACAATTTGAACGTATGAGTAGTGTTAGCATTGTGACTTGTACCAACAATGATCTTGTTTTTGCACTTAGCATGGAATGTATGACAATCAAGGATGACGAATTTTACTCTAAGGGACATTAACTTGTTTCTATTCTTAGACCCTAAAAGTCACCTTTTGGTGATGAAAATCATACATTATGTCTTTACACATTCTCGTAGTATGTTGCAAGTCTTTTACTCTTCAATAAAGGTTAATAAAATTGAACTTTGAGGATGCTTAGATACTTTATTCTAGCATTGCGTGAGGGCACGACAATGGCTTAGTATGGGGGAGTGATGAGATGGCATTTATACATGATCTCATCGTTCTTTTCGGGCTTTAAATGCACTAAAATGTCATAAAATACCATATATATGCTTGTGTTTGTTTACTTGTGTGTTTTAGGTATGGATATCGTGAAAAAGACAAAAGATCACAAGATACAAGGAAAAACGGACACGAGAAACGAAGCCGTACAAAGAACCGGGCCCTAATCATGGAATTTTCATCAAATACCCTTGAAGACTTGAAGACAAACAAGATTGATCCTCAATGAATGAAGAAATGACACTTAAAACCCTTGTATATTAATAATTACAAGTTTGGTCCCTTAAGTTTGTCAAAATTGCAAAAAGGTCCTTCAAGATTGAAGAAATGGCAAGATTAGTCCCTCAACAATTTCAAATTGCCAATAATGGTCCCTCAACAAG
The DNA here is from genome assembly GCA_025667525.1 of Glebionis coronaria. Lineage (NCBI taxonomy): Eukaryota > Viridiplantae > Streptophyta > Magnoliopsida > Asterales > Asteraceae > Glebionis > Glebionis coronaria. Next base: position 288,703,890 of record CM046881.1, on the reverse strand, counting down.
TGAAAGACTCATTGAAGACCTTTGAAGATCAACATTGTCCAAGATTAGTCCTTGAAAAATCACCAAATGACAAAAATTGCCTTTGAAACATCTTTATGGAAAGTTTGTGCCAAAATTGTCAAGTGTGGAAACTTAAATGCAAAGGAAAGTCACATTTTAGGGCGAAATACTTTGTTTGCCAGAAAAACCAAACCATAAGGACCAAAATTGCCAAGGTAAACATTCAAAAACAAAAACAGGCGCCTAACAACTATACTTCCCCTAATATCGGATCTAAAGGAGCACTATTCACCATTTTACCAAGCCCAGAATTTACCCTCACTTATCCATGGTAAATTTCCAATTAAATCATCCCACGTGTAATTCCCACACGTATAAACACTTCCCACTCCTAAAAACCTGCATCCCACTCACATGGTCCAAACCCCCAATTCCCCAATCCACCAATCACCTCATTCCTTAGTCCCCAAGTCTTGTGACGTGTACACAATGAATGGCCAAGATCAAAGGCTTCCTCCCAACGCAAAATTTAAAGGTTGAGATCAAGAAAGGACAAAATGCACTCAAAACCGTTCAAGGGCACATTTGGGATTTTCTATGTATTAGGGTTTATGTTTTTATGCTTCTAGGATGTTCTATAGGCTCTATAAAAGGAGACCCAAGCTGTGGTGATCCCTTTGTTCCAGTTTCAAGTTTCTCACATGTAATTCCTTTTTAAGAAATAAAAAGTTTGGTTTTTGAAATAATTCAAGTATAATTCCTTTTTTATTGTTTTAAAAGATTGTGTGTTGTGAGGAAAATTGATTCTGAGTTCCATCTTTGTTATTGGTTAAGGTGATTTGTGTTTTGAAAATTATTTTCAAAGTTTCTGAAAATCATAGAATTTTTGGAAGAAATCCGTTTTAGGATTTGGTGGTTAAGTATTTATGTTATTGGAGTTAGGGTGTTATAGAAAACGTGTTTTAAAGTTTTAAAAGTTTTTTTTTGGAAAGGTTTAAGAAAGAAAAAGAGAAAATCAGAAAAATATAAGTGTTTGTATTTGTGTATTTTTCTTTTGTGTTTGATTTCAACAGGTGAAGGTTGCTGAGTTGATAAAGGGTCAGCACCAGCCCGGGTTGGTTTGGAGGTGGATTCAACATCCACTAGGACCCTTGGATGTAAGGGTCCTAAGGTAATTCCACTTTTTCTCTTTAAAATCTCAGAAATTGCTAAGTGACTGATCTTGGTTGATTTCTTGGCCTAAGTGTGTTAAGGTTACATGATTTAAGTTGTTTTGCTTTTGATTGCATGATTAGAAGCCTAGTAATCAGTTTTGCATAAGTTCTATAAGGTTTTGAGTAGTCAAAAACGTTTTTAAAATTTTTACAAGGGTGTTTGGCAACAAGTGTTAGCAGGGTAAGTACTTTGATTTAAGATTCAATAAGTTGTTAGAAGGACTGAAAAAGGGTGAGATAGGTTTAATATTAGTTAGTAAGTAGATTTGAACAAGTTTAAAGCTAGTTTAAGTGTTAAAAGGGTAACAAGTGTGCTTAAAATCTGTGTGCCCACTAATCTGCCAGTTTTCTTGAAGATTTTGTGCTTGATTGATTGATTTCTGTGAAGTAATTGTATGATTAGAGGCTGGTTATTAATTGAGTAGTATCTTGTGAGCTTGTATGCCAATTTTGAGCAATTGAGAGTCATTAGAAGTACATTTGATAGCCAATAAGCCCACCAGACCTGCTGATTCACCTCAGAGACTTGCTAGGGCCTTTTTGTGCTTTGATTTTTGATATTTGGTGTGTTATTTGCTTTTTTCCCTGTGTGCCATTGACTCCTTGAGCTTCACTGAGCTCAAGGGTGCCTTGTGTCCAATAAAGCTACCAAATAAGTCACTTGTCAAGTTCCTCTTGGCAAGAATCTAAAGCAAAACACAAAAAGTTCACTTGTGTTCTTGCCAGTTAATCTGTCACGTCTTTGATTAATCATTTGGCATAATCTAGTTATAAAAAGGAAAGTGGATTGGATATTAAGCTTATACAAGGTCACCTGTTGGATTGCAAAAGATAAAAAGCAAAATAAAAAAATAAAAAGAGTAAAAAGGGGTTGCCTGGACTCGAACCCCCGTCTACACTCCCACACACCAACACCTTAACCATTGCGCCCTTGGGTCTTTTACTGACCAAGGGTGCAAGGTAAAACCTTTTAACCACTTTTCTCTTTTGCTTTTTAATATAAAGCCGTAGGTTTTTGTGCTTTTTCCAGCTTATTCAATAAGCAAAATTCGTCCAGCTTATTTTTCTTAGTAAGTAATTAGGATTGTTGATTTTTCTGAAGTGGTTTCATAATTTTCCCATTAATAGTTTATTTATTAGAATTTATTTATTAGACGAATTTTAATAAATCATTAAAAAATACCAAAAATAGTTTTAATTTATAGGAAAAATCATTTTTAGTTTTTAAAATATATTTTTGAGGTTTACATCTAATTTTTGTTTCAAAAACATTTATTTTTAATTTTATAATATTTTAAGGTTTTTTATAAACTTTAAAGATTTTTATAAAATTATTAAAAAAGGTTTAGAAGCTTAGATTTGTGTTTTTCTCTTAATTATATTATTTAGGATTTTTATAAATTTTTTATTTTAAATTTTAGTAACTTTTTATTTTTAGTAATATTTTAATATTATTTTACTATTTAATTTTCAAAATTTTATTTTTCTTTCTTTTTCATTTTTCCTAGGTTCTTTGTCATTAATTAGGATCATTTCCATTTTTAGAATAATTTTTAAGCTTTTAGATTTATTTTTATAATTATTTTAAGTATAATTAGGTTTTAATCATTTTTAATCATTTTTAGAGTTTTAAAAATAGTTTTAATAGGTTTTAATTTTTAGAAAATTACTTTTTAGTCTTCTAATAATATAAGTTAAGTGATAATTCAATAAAATCATATTTTAGACATTTGAATTAGTTAAATTTAATTTTAGGGCTTTAATTAGCATTTAAAATTAATTATTTAATTAATAAAAGGTTTTAAAATATCTTTGTTGGATTTTTATCTTAGTTTATATTATTTTAGACTTGTTTTAATCTTTTCTTGATTTTGTTTTTGGCTTTAGTATTAATTTTTTAATTTTTGTGTTTTTCTACGGCTTTACGTTTACGTTTTTTACGTCATAGTGTAATTTTCACGAAACCGTCATTCCATCTCATCAATATTAATCTCAAAGAAATACAAATTAGAACACACACATATACCTCCTTGGGAAACGAATCTTTCATCTCTTTTAAGTGATTGGGTCATTAGTGTTGATTTTTCCTAAAATCATCACTCGATACTTACCGCTCATATACGTTCTTTTGTTTTCCTAAACAAGAGTCGTATTTTACTACAATCAGCGACTTACGTCTCCAAATGTCTTACCTGCCAGCAGGTTAAGATCGAGCATCAGCGATCTGGCGGTCTTCTTCAACCGTTAGATATTCCATAGTGGAAGTGGGACAAAATCACCATGGATTTTGTTACTGGTCTTCCGCCGACAAAGAAGTAGCACAATGCAATTTGGGTTATCGTTGATCGACTTACCAAATCAGCTCATTTCATACGGATCGTAAGGAAGATTCGGTTAGTAAACTCGCTGATACTTATATAAGGGAGATCATGAGGCGTCACGGTGCTCCATCCAGCATCGTCTCAGACAGAGATCCTCGGTTCAGTTCGCGATTTTGGCAAAGTCTGCAGTAAGCTTGGGGTACAAAACTTAAGCTTAGCACAACTTTTCATCTTCAAACAGACGGGCAGTCGGAGCGAACGATTCAGACATTGGAAGACATGTTGAGGTCATGTGCGTTGGAATGGACGGGTGATTAGGACGATTATATCTGTTTGGTGGAGTTTGCATACAACAATAGTTGGCATGCAAGTATCAAGTGTGCTCCTTTCGAGATGCTGTATGGCAAAAAGTATCGCGCCCCAATCTGCTAGGATCAGATTGCTGAGCGAACACTTGAAGGACCAGAAATAATAGAGTTGACTAATAAGAAGGTCGCAGTAGCTAATCAGAAATTGCAAGAAGCATGGTCACGTCAGAAGAGTTATGCAGACAAGCATCGTTGGGACTTACATTTTAATGTTGGAGATCACGTTTTACTTAAGGTTTCGTCGGCACGTGGTGTTAGACGTTTTAGAATCAAAGGGAAGCTCAGTCCTCGATTTATCGGACCGTTTGATGTCATTTAACGAGTCGGTGAAGTATCTTACCGTTTAGCGTTACCTCTGTAGCTTTTTCATGTTCACGATGTTTCCCATGTGTCCTTACTCAGAGGGTACAAGTATCATCCCCTTCACATGGTTCAGTATCCACTGGAACAGATTCGTGAAGATCTCACTTTCATAGAAGAACCCAAACGAGTTCTTGACAGACAAGAACGAGTCATGAGAAGGAAGACGATTCCATTCGTCAAAATCCTTTGGAGGGATCATACCGAGCGGGAAGCCACTTTGGAAACAGAGGAGTCTATCCGGGCTTCTTACCCTCATTTCATATTTTGAATTCGGGTATGTTCTTCTTTTCTAGTTTACTTTATCTATAATTCGGGGACTGATTATTCTTTTTAGGGGGGAAGAGTTGTAAAACCCGCATGCTTTTACCATGATTAGTACCCTTATGATCGTACGTACATGATTAGAACTTTCCTTTTATAACACGTTTATGATTCATGAACAAGAATTACAAGTATTACGTACGTGTTATAACACGATAAGTATTTATTACGTATTAAGACACGATAATTATTTCAATAATAATTATAATCACGAACATACGAATATGAATTTATGAACGTAAATAATCACGAGCTTAGTATTACGTATTTATTTATATTTATTACGATCATGAATAAATATAATAAGACACGAACGATAACTATTTAAATCACGTAAAACACGAACACGAGAACACACTAAATATTAGACATGGAAAAACATTCGGGTTACCCCATGTGGGCCCCTTACCCGCGGCTAAACACAAGAAAAGGGCCAAGCCCATGCAATTTTACTAACACAAGAATTGGGAAAGATTATTTTCATAATAACAAAATATTAGAAAATAAACTAAACCCTAAAATTCTTTTCTCTCCTCCTTGTTCTTCTTGGCCGCCGGGTACAAGCACACACCAAGGTTGTGTTGGTTGATTTTGGTGATTGATTTATTGCAAGGGTGTTAGTGTATTCGTTCTCCTTTGATTCACGTAATCGGTAAACCCTAAAACCCTTTTCTTTTTATATTTTGATTAATTGATCACATGAAATCATGCATGGTATAAAAACCAGTAATTACATGTTATAAAATCATGGGGGTGAAATAAATTATGGTTAAGGGGTGTTTGTTTTTGGCCGACGCAAGGAACCGAGCCCCAAGGGGGTCTCGGCTTAATTTGTTTTGCACCAACCGAGACCTCAAGGTCTCGGTGTAGTGTCGTGTGTCTCGGCAGCAGGAGAAAAGGGAACCCCAACCTCGGTCGGGGTATGTTTGTTGTCGGGTGGGTCTCGGCTAAGGACAAGAACCACCACCGGCTTATGCCGGTGGCTAATTAAGGAAAGCAGGGGGAACCCCTAGTCGCGGCAGCAAGGGGAACCACCGGCTAGCCGGTGGGACCTTTTGCTAGCCGGCGGCTAGTCTTAACCAAGGGTGCGTTTGTGACCGGTTCATGTGCCTGGTTCACGGGGTTCACAAATACGGTTCACGACATGTTTAGATTAAACACGAGTTCGGTTCATGGGTGATTTTTGCAAGTTAATTATTTTACAAGTTTAATTATTTTTACAAGATTAAATTAAATTAAGTAAAACATGCACATGGTTAATTTAACTTATACATGACTTAGGTTATTAATATTATTATTAATTCATGAATTTTAACCTAAGTAATTACCATTTTATTTAAACTATATAATTAATTAATTATTAAATCATTACTTATAATTAATTAATTTACGTGACTTAGGTTATATTATTAATAGATAATAATACATGTTTTAAACTAAGTATTTTTACATTTATTTAATTAAATCATGTTATATTTAATTAAATACTTTAACCTATAGTTTATCTAATTTACATGAATAATTAATAAAGTATACTATTTAATTACATGACTAAGAATATTAATCAGTAAACATTTAAGCTTATATAATTAGCTTAATAATCCAGCTTATTTCTATTTATAGAAACTTTATATTTTAGAAACTTATTGAATTAAGGCAGCTAATCTATTTATGGAAACTTTCTATTTTTAGAAACTTATCTATTTTAAGCAGTAGATCTATTTTTGTTAAATTTTTATTTTAGGAAACCTGCTATTTTTAGAAAGTTACTTATTATTACACAACAAGTATAATAATACAAGAAATACAAGTAATACTTAATCAGAATAGACAGAATACATGATAAACACAGTATAAATCTTAAATCAGTAAAACATGACATGAACATATAAAACAAGCTAAGACATGATATAAAACCAGTTACGTACTCAGTAATCAGATACTTATACACGTATGTATTTATGTAGCATTAGTGATACCGAAGTAGGACCCTCTTCCGTTCGTCTTCTTCGTTCACTGGACACAAGGTATGGATTCTCCGTCCTTTCAGTATGGACATTCTTCCTTATTAGGATTCCCCGTATACAGCCAACTGTTTTCCCCAGTATATGGTTTATATGTTTTTGAATTGATTATGTTTAATTAGAATACCTAAAGCCATATACATGCATGACTAGTTTAACCTAGTTATGGAGGTACCATAACCATAACACTAGAGGCACCAGTGTTATGACTCCACCACGGCAGAGTGATAACTCGTGGCGTCCCTTCAGCTTTTGGCCATATCATTATTATCAGGTGGGGCGTATGGGTGCATCCTAGTTACATGTTTTCAGCAGATTATTGAGGTGAATGTGGTGTGTGCCTTGCATCCTTCACAAGGAGCTGATCCCTCCTACCCAAACTAGTATATTAAATTAGAGGCAGCCCCTCTAATTTGCATGACGATGTCACCCTCAAAGTATTCATGCACGTTGATAATTCATGACCTATATTGGCTAATGGTAAACATGTTAAATAGTTTTTATAAGATAAACATAAGGCTTTTCAAACTATAAAACTAGTTTTAATAAGATATACCAGGTTATCCAGGACTTAGTCTTTTCCGCTGCTTTATACTTATATTCTTATGTTATTCATGCTTGACTTGTATATCCGTGCACTGAGCGTTATGCTCAGCCGTTTTCCTTTTCATGTTCCCAAAACGGTAGGTACTCAGGGACGCTCGTAGACTTTAAGCGTACGTGCATATGGATTGGAAGCTTTCTAGCCTTCTTTACTTTATGCATTTCTTTATACTTTGATACTCATTTCCATGGACATTGTTTAGTCCTTTTAATTTATAGTACTTATGTTTGTGTGTGATGAGTTCTACTTTTGGGGTACCGATGTTTGATTCCGGTATTTCCTTTATGGTCATGTGATGTTTTATACATTTATCCTTGTATGCTTTGATGACACGCCATAATCACGCGTGACATTCCATTTACCAAAATGGGGTGTTACATTTATACTATAGGTTCTTGTGTAGGAAGGTCTTCCTCATTTGTGTGTTTTAGGGACAAATTCCTGTTACATAATCATTAATAACTTGGAACTCTCGACACCATTAGATAACATTTTCAACGAGCTTCGCGACGGTATATTATATGACCATCACTTTAAATACGACTAATAGTGACGACAAAAACAAAGCTTAGATAATAAGATGTGCATATACGAAGGAAGCGATATAATCAGAGTAAGAAGAAAACATCATTATTCGGGCCATCATAATTCAGAAGCCATTCTATAAATGTTTGGGGAGTGTGGGAACTTTAAATCGTAAACCCAACCACTCAGCCATAACGTAATATCAAGATGGAACATCCTAATATGTAGCTCCCTACTAACATGACAAATTCAGCAGAAACGATTAAGTATCAAAGAAAATAACGATATTATCAAAGTACGTGTGAAAGCCTAATCTAACCAATCCTACAGGTCAAATCCTAGGTTGTAGACGCTCTGATACCATAATTATAACACCCCCTCCGAAAAGAGACAAAGTGTATCATTTATGGTGTCTGATGAGACTGCTTTTATACATAGTCTCATCGTCCAAAAAGGGCTTTAAATGCATAAAATATCATGAAAATGGCAAAATATATGCTTGTGTTTGTTGCTTCTGTATTTTAGGTACGGATATTGAGAAAATGACAAAAGATCACAAGAATCATACAAAAACGAACACGGGAAATGAAGCCGCATATTGAACCAAGCCCTAATGAAGAATTTCCCAAGATAAACCCTTAAAGATTTGAAGATTATGCAAGAAGGGTCCTCCAATATTGAAGAATTGACACTTTATACCCTTGTATCCTCATAATTACAAGATTGGTCCCAAAAGTTTGTCAATATTGCAAAAAGGGCCCTCCACTTTGAAGAATTGGCAATTTTAGTCCTTCAACAAAACTAAAATGTCAATATTAATCCTCCTCAAAGTCAAACATACCATGAAGGACTTCAAGTTATAAGAAATTACAAATTTGGTCCTTTGAAAATGTCAAAATTACCAAAAGGACCCTTGAGTTTGAAGAAATGGCAAAAATGGTCCCTTATTAATCATGATTTGTCAAATTCAGTCCTCTAAGAAGTCAACAAGACAAGTCAAGACCATTATCTATGAAGAAAATGCCAAATCAGTCCTTCAAGAATCAAGAAATGGCAAGAAATATCCCTAAAATCATTTTACAAAACTTTTTGGGGCAAAAGTGTGAAGTTGGAAACTTCACTTACAAAGGGAATCCGGATTTTGCTTATTTATTTGCAAGTGAAAGGAATAAAGAAGATGAGGGGCTGAATTAGGCAGACAAGGGAAGTTACCTAGACCACTCCCCACTTGACACCTGTCCTACTACCACCTTTCCACCAATGGGAGCTCACCCTGCTGCCATGTCACACTCCACTCACCCTATTAATTAACTAATCTAACTGATTAGTTAAATTTGGAGCTTAACCTTTTTTTCAAACACAAATCCGGATTAAACTTGCAACTATTCACTCCAAGAACAAAATTGGGTTTTTGTTAATTACTTAAAATTAAGCCATCAACTGCTCCAGATTAGTGATTAATGACCCCTTAATCATAACCCAACTCTCAAATGGCTTGCCACATCACCCACCAGTCCCACACAAGATTCCCCTGCTGCAAAAATGAAGAAGATGCCAAAACTTGGACAGTCATCCAATGTTCCACAAACTTGCTTGGAAGTTAAGCTTATTTGGAGCCCTTAGATACATTCCAACACATGCAAGCTCCACAACAAAACAAGAACTTGTCACATGATCAAGCTAACTTCAAAGCCCTCAAGGGCATTTCTGGGACTTCACCAAGCATTAGAGCTTCATTTTTATGCTTTCTAGACATCATTGTACGCCTATATAAGGCATAGGACCATTTACATTTATCTTTGCTCTTGAATTTTCCATTGTTCACAAATCTGTAAATCATATATTCAGTTAATGAAATGTGTTTGAATTTGGTAAAGAGAACTCAAGTGCCAACCTTATTATCTGTTTATTTTTGTTTGATGTTTACTAATCTTTGATCCTAAAACCTGTTTTCAAATGAGTGTGAAAAAGTTTGCACATTTTCCATTAATCTTGATATTTTGCTAAGTCTAGTTCAAACCTTGGAATTCTTGGGCTATAAAGTTGATCATAGCATCCTGATATTGTGTTATCAAGGTGTGGTGAAGCCTATAACTTGGGGATAATCAAGTGTGGGGAACTAAGGTTGCATTAATCAAGGATTTTCACTTTTTCTGTTTTTGATATTGTGCTTCTAATCTTGTTGAATCTTAGCAGGCTTTATTGTGGAAGCTTGTGCTTGTTCTTGCTAGCACATAAGCTCAAAATTCGTGGGTGTGGATGTAAATCCATGAGGTACACACAATTCTACTCAAAATCTGTTAAAAATTTGGATTTTTTGTGAATTTATGTGTTGCTTGTGTTCTTGCTGATTTTGTGGTCTAATCTTGTTCAATACTGTATATTATACTTGTTAATGTGTTTGATTGGGCTTGGGTGGTATTGAAATACACTTATACTTGTTTAAATTGGATTTTAAAAAGATAAGGGGTGTTTGGGATTATCTGTTTAAGATCATTGAGTGTTATTGTGTTGTTGAAAGTTATTGTTTATGCTTGTTATAACTTATTGAGTTTGACTATTTTTGACCTAAAATCTTGGTAATACTTAGAGTATATGCATGTTTAGGGATATAAGCTGTTAAGTCAAATTTATCATAACATATCTTAGAAATCTGAGTGTTTGAATTTGGCTTGTTGGTCAAGTGCATCAGCAAGGTAAAAATCTGCTTGTGTTAGTGTTCATCAGTAACCTTATTGTGCTTGAATTCTGATCTATACTTTGAACCATTGCACGAAACCTGTTTAAACTTGTTCATTTAAGTTTATTATAGCTTGTTTATCCTTTGGTGCAATTTGGTTGGCTGAAATTTGCTAAAACAGCTTATAAGTGCTTAACTGCTTATTGTTCAATGTCTGGTGCATGTCTGGTGCTTAAATGAATTAACTGTACTAATTGGCTGTTTGAGATTGTGATTTTTTTGTTGTTATTGACTCCTTATGATCCACTGATCATTTGGGTGCATTTGTGTAACTTGAATCTCCAAAAAAGTCACTAAAGACAAAAAGTCAATTAAGTCAAGCAGTGGAAACTTTTCCCACTGCTCAGACACCAAAACTAGCCCCTGCTAGTGTAATTTTTCAGTTAGCTTATTAATAAGCCATATTGGCTTATCCAGACCTGCAACAACTTATTTTTTGTGATCAATCTTCATCATTTGACCCATTTGTTTGAACTGGAGCTTATCAGACTTTAGCTTTGACTTTTTGCTAGAAAACTCTTAAAGTTGACTTTTAAAGAAGTGGTTATTTGCTTATTCCAGCTTATTGAGTGAACTTTTTTGAAATCTTTTTGTTGATTAAGCTTAGTTAATTCATTTAAAAGCTTTTGAAACTTGAATCAGCTCTTGGGGTGGCCTAGAACTCGAAAAGGATCATTTTGTCGTTTTGTGAAGATAACTTATTGCTTTTTCAGGCTTATTCCTTGGAATTTTTTAAAATTCATTTTTACAGAAGTCTTAAGTAACTCAAAAGAAGCTTGTGTGTCTAATTTGAGCTTATGGCA